>JAZKLR010000175.1:600000-1051396 GCA_037103525.1 Ganaspis brasiliensis | reverse complement strand
TAACTTTTAAAATAGATACGGGTAAATCTGATATATGAGTCTCATTACCCACCAGTTCACGAGATGTGAATCCCAAGAGTGTACCTATAGAATTTGGATGTTTAAAATTAATTTGATGATTTGAGAAAATCATACTGCGTAATGTATTGTTATTAGGTTTTATATTTATTGTACAATCATCTGGTACGGCACTTTGTATATACGCTTCAATATCTTTTATTTCATAACTACCTGTTGGTATAGTAATTATCGTATAACCAATATGAAATTTGTTATTGGTTTCATCTATGTTGGGAATTGAATTGAAAGTCAATAGTTCAACAAGACCAAGTACATAATTTTTATTTTGATTGAGTTCTATTGGTGGGAAGTATTCAGCTTCAAGAACTGAAGACGTTCCCGTTAACGTTAAAGTAAACGAATCACTCATGATGCAGTCACTTTTTACACTGAAGGTTACAAAAAGTTACATTTTCTTATATAGTCTAAAACTGCTCTTAACATTAAGTTGTTTACATAGAAATTTTAAACACAAGTGTCCACATACAAATGTATCAAAATTTTGATATCTCTCATGGTTATATTTTATGAAGCTACCATCACCCAGGTATGTGGTGAGATCAGTTGGAGGAGGAAGGTTGCCAAAACTATCAAAGTACATTGTTTCGTTTTTTAATTTTTTATATGCAACCCAGTGTGTACCGGGACCTTCCTTATCATCCAAATTAATAATTGCTGACTCATACTGAAAAGGTCCTTTAACAGGTAATTCATTGCGCATAAAGACTCCTCGAAAATGTGGTATTTTTAGAGTCTTGGCATATTTTAACAAATCAAAGTCAGTCAATGCACGATGAGGTAGCTTCAATACTAGTTTTTTTTCTTTCTTGATATCCGCTTCTTTCTTAATGTTCGTTTCTTCTTTGACGTTCGTTTTCTCTTTTTTAACCCTTTTCCCAGGTTGAATGGTTTAATATGAAGTCCAAGTCCTTGTCTGTAAGGTTTTAAATGTAACCCTTTTCCAAGAGAAATTTCTTCCATTGTTTTATTATGTCGATGAGCTTCTGCAAGTTGTTCTTTAGCTGTTTTAGCATCATTCACAGCCTTTGCAATACCAGATGCTCCACCAGCAAGAGCCCCTAATGCGCTGAGTCCAGCAAAGATTGGAATTAGAGGTAAAATACCACCAACTTTTGTTGGTACTGGAAGAATTCGAGGTGATAAAATTTTAGATTTACCACCAGCATTTCTAATTGCTTTACGTGCACCAATCATTGCAGCTCGAATAGATTCTTCAGCATTATTGCTGGGTATCATACTCTTTTTGGCAGCATCAACAACTTTTCGTAGCGCCATTCTCTTCTTCTTGCATTTGGTTTTCTTCTTAACTGAAAATTTCTTTCGTATCCCCATACCTAATGTTGATTTAGTCTTCATTGTTCCAGATATAGCTAAAGCAGCTGCTCTTTCACCAATAGTGGAATCTTTAGCTAAAACACGTTGCCACGCTTTTTCAGCTAGTACTTTATCTGCAGCGTTTCTTGCGTTTATATTTTCACGATTTTGCGAATAGGCAATGTCGTGTTCTTTGCATGCAGCGTCTAATGGATTAATGCCTTGATCTCCACGAGCTAATCGCTTTGCTAATTTAGTACCAGGTCCACAGAACTGATAACCGGGTAAATGTAACTCGAATGGTAAATTATTAATAACACGGTTGACTAAGCCTTCACCTCGATAAGGACTTTTTTTATGCTCAATCATGTCAAGCGCACATCACGATGGTTCTTATGCAACTGACTGAAAAGCTATATAAGCGCGCTATTTATAGCTTTCCAGTCAGTCGATGTTAAGATGTTGTTTACGATACACACAGTCAGTCAAAATGTTGTTCACAGCACAACCTGTTAAACTACCAATCACAAGCGTCGACGTTGCAACTAGTGAAAAAAAGATTAAACGTCATGGTAGTTTGTTTTCAGACAGCATTCGAGCTATTTTTTGTGGTCCTTCCAATTGTGGTAAAACAAACGCCCTCCTTTCTCTAATAATACATCCAAATGGTCTAAGTTTTGAAAATATTTATTTATATTCAAAGTCCTTAGAACAACCTAAATATAAATTCTTGGAAAGTGTACTCAATAAAGTAGACGGAGTTGAGTATTTTCCATTTAGAGAGCATGAGGAAGTAGTATCACCTAAAGATGCTAAACCAAATTCAATATTTATTTTTGATGATATAGCTTGTGAGAAACAAGACAATGTAAGAGCATTCTTTTGTATGGGTAGACATGTAGAAGTTGATAGTTTTTACTTGTGTCAAACGTATGCTCGTATTCCAAAACATTTGGTGCGCGACAATGTCAATTTATTGGTACTTTTTAGACAAGATGAGAAAAATCTTAAACATGTCTATGAAGATCATGTTAATACAGATATGACATATCCTAAATTTCGTGACTTATGTTCAGAATGCTGGAAATCTGATAAATATGGGTTTGTTGTCATTGATAAGGATAGGAATTTGAATGAGGGAAGATATCGGAGGGGATTTGATTGCTTCGTTACACTATAAATACAAGAGTTTAATTTAATTTAAATTAGTATAGTTTATATTGTTGAGATAGAAACATGTATCGAAAAGAGCAAGACACACTTCGTCAAATAGCAAAAGCAAGTGAAGCTATTAGACGAAAACATCGCTTACTTAAAATGGGTAAAGAAGCTGCAGAAACAATGTTAAAAGAAACTTTTGAACCAATAGTTGCACCACTTCAAAAATTAGTAAATGTAAAAGACGTCACTGTAAAAGATATTAAGCTTGAGAAGATAAAGAAGGAGGAGGATAACGATTTTTCTTTTTCAACTGCGTTTGATGATGATGAGCAATTTGATTCAACTTTATTTAACACAAGTTCACTGAATACGACTATAGTTGATACAACTCCACATAAAAGTAGTATTGCTGAAAAAGATGAAAATTATGAAAAATTGACAAATAAATTCATTTTATTGTTAAATAAAAATAGAAAATCTTACTTAGATCTGATTTATGGAGTGCGTAAACTTCCAAATGGTACATTTATAATTGGTGATACTCCTATTGTCTTTGAAGGTTCAAATATCAAAATTGTTGGGAAGAAAAATTATCTAAAAACGGCTGGATTGCTTGAACTTTTATTTAAACAAAAACCTGATGAATCTTTTATAACTTCAAATGATTTGGCAAATTATAAAGATATTCTTGTTTCTACAAATGCACATCGCAAAAATTATAGTCCAAATGAACCCATTCAAACTTCTAGAAATTCTAAATATATCAGTATAATTGCAAAACTATTCAAGAGTACTCCGAAAAAAGGCGGTGGTTCTTTAAAGAGAAAATTACCTAAATTTATGGTAGCAAAGAAACAATTTAAACCAGACTATATTTATTGGGATGATCCAAATGAACTTGTTAACCGTTTACGACTGCTTATAGCATCACAGCAAGCTGGAAATCCTAGTCATAACAATGAAATTATGTCAATAATTGAAGAACTACGTGAAGCTCGAATTATATATTAAGAGGGGTTATTTGTATAAAGTATCAGTATTACAATGAGCATTGACGTGTTTGGACATCCCTTGACAAGATCTGCTGCTGCAAGTCGTGGACCCTCTGGTATTGGATTTAAACTTACATCAGGCGGACATTACGACCTTGACAACAAAAGACTTTGTAACGTCAAAGACGCTGAAGAACCGCATGACGCTGTAACTTTAAAACTTGCACAGCAAATTATTCAAAACGAGACAAAAAAAGTCTTTCAAGTTACAACTTCAATAACATCAGAAGTTGATAACAATAAAACACTATTAAAAATCCTTGAGGATTCAATAGATCGAAAATTAAAAATTTTGGAAAGTCAAATAAGTCAAGACTTGGTTTTAAGAAACGCAGAAATTATTCAGCAACTGGACGCTCGCTTAACTCTTCTTGAAAATGGACGACAAAAAGTTGACAGTAGTCTCGGAACTTCATAAGCAAGCTAGAAAAAATTATCCTCGACGAAAAGTTCAAATGCGAGGCATAGATGAAACATGGCAAGCAGATTTGGTTGAAATGATACCATACGCTAAATCAAATAAAAGTTTCAAATATGTGCTTACTGTTATTGATATCTTTTCAAAATATGCATGGGCTGTTCCCGTGAAAAGTAAAAGTGGAAAAGATATTTCTGCTGCCATGAAATCTATTCTGATACAAGGACGTATTCCTAAAAACTTGCATACTGATAGAGGTAAAGAATTTTACAACTCTCAATTTCAAAGTTTAATGCAAACATATAACATTAAACTCTATTCAACATATAGTAATTTAAAAGCATCAATTATTGAAAGGTTTAACCGGACTCTCAAGAATATGATGTGGCCTCAATTTAGTTTGCAAGGTAATTATAAATGGATTAATCTTTTACCTACCCTTATATCAAAGTATAATAATCAGAAACACCGTACTATTGGTATGAAACCCAAAGATGTCACCGCAAATGATGAGAAAAAACTACTAAAACGTATCAGCAAACAGAGAAGAATTCCAATGAAGAGAGCAAAATTCAAAGTTGGTGATAGAGTTCGAGTCAGCAAGTATAAAAATATCTTTGAAAAAGGATATACTCCCAACTGGACAACGGAAATATTCACTGTGGATCAAGTTAAAGCAACAAAACCAGTAACATACATACTTACCGATTATGAAAATCAACCCATCGAAGGCGGTTTCTATGAAGAAGAACTTTTAAAAGTTAAATTTCCTGATGTTTATCTTGTAGAAAAAGTTCTCAAAACACGAGGAAATGAAGTTTACGTAAAATGGCTTGGATTCGATAACTCACATAATAGTTGGATAAAAAAATCTGATATGTAATATAGTTAAGCTAACGTTAAAACAAAGTTAAATAAAGTTAAAGTAACGTTAAAACAATGTTAAATAAAGTTAAATAAAGTTAAAGTACCGTTAAAGTAACGTTAAGTTAATGTTAAAGTAACGTTAAACTAATGTTAAACTAATGTTAAATGAATGGTAAAAAAAGTTAAATAAAGTAAACATGAAAATTAATGTGTAAATCTATTTATTTATTGAAAACCTTTCTTATCAAATAAATTACAAACATTTTTATTTACAATTCCATAGTTTCGTTGTCATTATTGATTTCAGCAATTTTATAATGACCCCATGCAAGGGTGTCAGTGCTATTAGTTAACAAAAACCTTTTGTCGTCGTAAGGACTTAATGCGATTTTTGTTTGT
This sequence comes from Ganaspis brasiliensis, assembly GCA_037103525.1. NCBI lineage: Eukaryota > Metazoa > Arthropoda > Insecta > Hymenoptera > Figitidae > Ganaspis > Ganaspis brasiliensis. The sequence goes on along the minus strand of JAZKLR010000175.1, from coordinate 1,046,104 downwards.
TTCAAAGTCTGAACTTTGTGAAGATTCGACCTGATACAATACTGAGTTCGCGATTGAATTTTGACGTTTTGTAGACAGTACATATAATCATCAAAGCTGATTGTGTTATTAACTACACTCGACTTAACGCCTTTAGCTTTTTTTATAAAGTCTCGATTTTCAACGCGTACGCTATACATTTTGCTCCGCAAGCCAACAAATTCAGTCACAATCCTTCCGCTGCACTCATCTTTCATGAGGCCTAAGATTTTTTTGTTGGCTTGCGGAATGTTGAAAACGTTGTTTACCGGGTAGTCGGAAGTATCAAACTTATGTATGTCTGTTTTCATATCAGCATAAATATCTGCACAATTGACTTTATAAATCAAACTATCGGTGTCGGTATACAATAGTTTACAATTTTCATTATATTTCTTGAGCATGTAATCGTAGTGGAAATCGTAGATTAAAATTTTTGATATATCTAGGACGCTAAGTCCAATGTAGATTGGCTTGTTCATCATAACTTCAATTTTTTTAAGTTCCACAGCTACCATATTTTCATTAAAGATAGCTCGGCTGTGGAAATTAGGTTTTGAAATTAAAGCCTCTGCTCCATACCTACCCTCCCACTTTGTAACGAGTTTAACGTCAACATGTTTACGCACGTTCTCCATTGTTTTCCCGTAAACCGCGTTATTCATAAGTTTGTACAAGTTTTTCTCAAACTCATTGGTAGCTCTAGATCGCATCAACGTGTTGAAATCAATATAGTTCTTTAACCAAGGTGATTGTTTGAATTTTAGTACGCGATGAATTTTTACAAGAACAAGACCATTAGCTAAAGCTTGTTTCAAAGCACGGTAATGGAGAACGTGCTTTCGTTTTGGTAGGAGGGTAGTTAGAAGCTTCTCCTCTTTAGATCCTTGTGGTTTTGAGTGGTCTGGACAAAACGGTAAATCACTATGAGCATTATGTAACTCATCAGGGTAATCTAGATCAACTTCCAAAATGTATCCGAAAGGCGCGTCATCCGCAACATTAAAGTTAAAATTATCATCGATGTCTTCAATCCACTCAAAACCACCAAAAGGAAGTGATTGAATCATTGCCCACCCATATAAATTATTTGCGTCCAAGTATATGATGTAGGCTGTCTCCTCACTTTCATTATATTTCTCCATATAAGGATTGTTGGCTTTAGCGTAACGATTCATACATTGGCTTACCCCACCCCTTATGCCGCGTTCAATAAACATAACCATGTCGATATCTGTGAGGAGTTCCAACCTAACACCAGTATACTTTAACATAGCATCCCAGCTTAATCCAGGCGTAGTATAATAATGTGCTGGGTCTAGTCCGTATGAATTGAAACATTGGTTTCGAAAATTTTCAAAAATATCAGCAAGAAGCAATATATCAGTCTGCATGTAAAGATAAATATAATCGCCCAGATTTTGACAATCAAATTCTGTCCACACTCGCTGCGCGTGAGCATAATCTTCATCGGAAATATTTGAATCATTGAGGGTACTATAAAATCGCTCTTTAGCTGGTAATTGAGCTTCATCTAACTTTTCTCTAGAGTCAATATACTCATACGGAAGAACGCCTTTACGAGTTAACAATTGAATTTTGTCATTGCTATGATTTGAAAAAACTGAATTAACAATTTTATATTCGCTGAGATTAGACGCTAATTTGTCCAAAGATGATGCCATAAACCTAAAGGAATCAATAAACCGAAATTTAATAAAACTATCTTTAACGTTTTTAGTAAAACTAATATATTTTTCTTTAGTTATAGGTAGAAGATCAATTCTACCATCAAACTCAGTTGCAATTGCTTCAATAATAAAGTGTGCGTCATAACCACTTAGGTTGTGAAAAACTACAGGTACAATTGGTGATTCGTGATAATTTATATTGCAGTCTTGATGCGCGACACCCCGGTACTTCCCTGTTAGATGACAGTGGTCTCTTACTTTTATATCATTATGTGTTATTCTCTTTTGACAAATGTGACAGACATCATTAGTCCTAAAGTTTGCTAACTGTTCTGGACTCAATGCTTCCATTTGTTTAAAATTCTTAAACACAGGCTCTACTTTCTCAACCAAGTTTTTTAATTCTTTTGAAAACCATTTAGCAGGATCTTGTTCGTCTTTAGGAGACGCTTTGTATACAGACATGGAGTCATTAAACCCGCACTTTAAATAATAACCGATGCTCAACAATTTGTGATTTTGGAAAACCTGAGTGTTGCTGGGGTCTTGTGACATTTCTGCAGGAATCAAAATACTCTCGCAATCAGCGTAAATAATGAAAGGTACTCGCTCCTTGTTGTTGAAATTTTTAAACTCAGTAATATTTTTACCAGGTTTTGGTAAAATAATTCTAGTGTTATTCATTTTCTTACAAATTTTTTCATGATCTTTCAGCTTTTGTTCATTCACAAAATAATGGAGACATCTATCACAAATGTATGATTTCTCTTTATGATTTGATAATTGCTTGCTCACCAACCGTGATAAATCTTTGATCCAAACATAGTGGTAGTTGAATGATAATATAGATTCTTCTTCTTCTTCTTCAACAGTAAGTGCTTCATCTACATAATGGTCTTCAACTCGTAAAAGATTTACATGACTGAATCTCTTTTCTGACGTGAGATGTAAAGGTGAGACTGTATATTTGTTATTTCTCATCACAAGACAGTACACGTTGACTGAGATGTTATTGAGAATTTCAAATTTCTTAACATCCTGAAGCGTTACAGGAAATTCAATTCCAGTAAAATCGAGCACATCTTTATACTGCTTATATTTCGAAACTCGTTCTGTATTCTTTACAATTGGATATAATGCGGATAGTATTGCCCATTTGAAACATTGATTATCATTGTTTTTAACGTTGATACAGGCTTGCTTTCCCTTAATTTCAGCTGGTAGATCAATATACGAACTAGCTCGTATTGGATTGTATTTATTAATATTAATCTCTAATCGATGGATAGAATCCAGTTGCCAACTCGATTCCTTTTCTTGAAACTCTTCAATCTTTTTCAAAATTATTTGTTTAACATTCTGGTTATACCATTCATCTAATAGGGAAGTCGCAAAAATTTCATCAGTCGTAGCAATAAAAGTTTTAAAATCAAATTCTTCTTTACCGTCTGACAACATTTTCTTAAATTTAGCACCTAATACAGCATAAACTTTTAATGGACCATATTTATCAAGGCAAATTTTGATTCGATTTTCAAACAAAGTAAAGGCATCATCTAAGAACTCGTTAATGTCCTTGTGAATTAAATTAATAATTATTCCCGACTGTAAACGACGATCGAAAGCTTCTTCCGTATTTACCCATCTAATTTTTTCAACAGACTCATGTAAGCCTGCTCCTCGCTTTAGTATCATATCAAAGTGGCAACGCAAGTATTCAATTTTTTGAATTAAATTTAGACATCTTGATTTTTGAGATGTTAGTAAATCCGACTTTCTAAAGACATTTCGAATGACATTGATACACCGCTGACACTTGTTTTGCCACTCGAATGCGTGAATTGTTTTATCATGACCAGACAATGACATTGTTATAACAAGTTCGCGCTCTGCAATTTTAAGGAAGTTATCAGATTCGTGGCAAATTTCATTAAAATCGTCAATTTCAATGCGTTGTCTGGTCTTCTTTCGACTTTTACACTTGGGCATCTTGACAGTAAATACTAACTATACGCACAAAAAAAATAAAAAAATAAACACTGGAAACGAAAACTAAATAGAAAAGCTGAAACAGAAGAAAAGCTGAAACAGAAAAAAAAGCTGAAACAGAAGAAGAAAAGCTGAAATAGAAAAAAAGCTGAAACAGAAGAAAAGCTGAAATAGAAAAAAGCTGAAACAGAAGAAAAGCTGAAACAGAAAAAGCTGAAAGAAAATAAAAGAGAAAACCTGAAAGAAAAGTTTAAAAAAAAAAAAACCTGATATAAAAGAGCTGAAAGAAAATTTGAAAAAAAAAGCTGAAACAGAAAAAAAAAAAAGCTGAAATAGAAGAAAAGCTGAAACAAAAGAAAAGAAAGCTGAAACAGAAAAGAAGTCTTCTTTGATTGCTGATCTCTGGAACTAGTATGCTGCACCTGTGAACAGAAAGGAATGATTCTTGTGACTCGGGAGCCTACAGATATACCCAACTCCCCACCACGGTACGCTCCACCACCACCACGGTACGCTCCACCACCACTGCTCTTGACGCGCGCGCATGACTTGATGTTGCGCGCGCAATGTTCGGTCACCGCCCTCCGCTTCATAGTTACAGATCCCACTTCTTCTCGTCGCGCATGCGTTAATACACTCAGAACTGGGTAGGCGCGCAGCAGATCAGGGATTGCTTGCTTTATGCAATTCTTCGTTAACGTAGACTAGCGCGAAAGTTCAAATAGTAATAATTCTAATATTTTCAGTCTATGATTATTCTATAGTTTCTAAAATACTCTTTTTACTATATATTTTATTATTTTGAGTTTATGATTATTCTACATTTTTCTAAAATACTCTTTTTACTTTATATTTTAATATTTTTTAGTTTATAATTATTCTATATTTTCTAAAATACTTTTTTCTTCATATTTTAATATTTTCTAGAATTAAAATTAAAATTTTACAGTGTTAGGGAATAGACAATAAGAAGACATCTTTTATAATTAATATCCATTATATATTTTCAAAATAACATTTTTTAAATACAATTTTGTACACTTTTGAAAAATCAATTAAGTTTAAAATCAACAGCATTACATGAATTGAAATCAATTTCATTTGTATTCTTCCGAATCTCACAACTTCTTTTAATTTCTTTGAATTTAAACTCAACAGCGTTAAATCTACCACCAAGGTACTTCATTTGTAGTTTCTTTAATTTTACAGCACCTTGAATATTCTCTAGATACTCCGGATCATCCTGGAATAACTTTATGAAACGTGATGGTAGAAACGTTACAAAGTCTCCATTCAGCTCCACGACGACTCTGTCTCCATATTTTGTTGATATGATGGACATTTTTGATACATCATAACGAAGCTTGGGAATTAATTCTGAGAGTGGCTTCGTTGGTAAAGTATTTTCCAAACGTCCAACAGCATTTATCCTTTCTAATGACATTATTGTTTTTTTATACCTGTGAACAGAAATTCAAGATTTTAAAAATAAAACAGAAAAACTAGATAGAAAATTAGAAAAATAATAATATACCTAGCTTTACTGTTGATTTATAGTTGTTGTTGTACCTGTGAACAGAATGACTCGCTTGAGCTCCGAGACCGTAATTTATAGGTTATTCCCCACCATTGAAAATACTCCCACCATTTAAAATATCCCCACTTCATTTTTCACGCATGCTCACTTCATAAACTCCACCCTCAACAGTTTTTAAGAAAGTGGGGGTAAAAAGTAGGGGGGAAATTCAATATGGTAGAAAAGGAAAGTTTAAAAAATTTAGCAGGGTTGGAAAAGACAAATCGAGTCCACTAAATTCACTAAACGAAAAGCGCCATCTACTGGCAGCAACAAGAACTGTGTTGGTAACGTAGAACTATGGCGCGAAAATTCAAAATCCCCCACAGCAACCAACTTTTCCAGATTCAATTAACAAGTGGCGCCATCTAGCGGCAGACGGTGGAACCCACTTGCTCGGTCGGTAAAACAGAACACCCCACAGGAACACCACTTTTCACGGTCGGTAAAAATCTGCATTACCGACTGATGGTAACCCACACAGAAACCAGACTTTTCACGGTCGGTAAAGTAGAAATCTACATTACCGACTGTCGGTAAGTGAGCCCGTAGCCCCATAGCTCTACTACTTGTATTAGTACGAATTGGCATTTGATAGAAAACTTAAAACGTAGAATGTTCATTTGTCAGAAATTGCAAATGGCCGAAAAAGCATCCGGTAGACATATTTTGGCACGAATTTTGAAATTAACTAATCAGAAATATGAAAAAAATTCCCATTGGTCAATTTTAAATTTCGCGCCAAAATATTTCTGTCGGGTGCTTTTTCGTCCATTTGCAATTTCTGATAAATGAACATTCTACGTTTTAAGTTTTCTATCAAATGTCAATTCGTACTAATACAATTTCAGATAAATGAAGATTCGGACAAATGATTATTCTGTCATCTAAAATTTCGATTAACTTAAAATTCTGTAAAATAAAAATTCTTCTAAATTAAAAATCGTTTAAATTGAAATTCTTTTAAATGAAAATTCTGTTAAATATGAATTCGGTGACCTAAAAATTCTATTAGGTAAAAATTCGAATTCATTTAAATTCGATTGAAAATAAGTTTGAAAATGTGAAATTTCGACTACAAGAAAATTCTATGAAATAAAAATTCTAAATAATTAATTTTAGAACTTAATCATGCGTCCCAATTTAAATCTTTATGATATTTTAAAAATTTTCTAACTTTATTATAAATTCTTTTCTTCCTTATTAATTTTCTTTTATCATTGCTCGACATATTAATAATAAATTTTCTATTTTAGTAATCATGTTTCTATTTCTTTAAAATTTTAAATATATATAATTTTATCGCAAAATTAAATTATGTCCTTTTCATTTTTTATTGTTAAACAAAACTCCAGTATTTTATTATTGTTTCTTTTTTGTATTTTTATACAATTTCTTAATGCTAATCACTTTTTGAAGATTTTTCTTTTATTTGCTGCTAATATTTTTTTTGGGTTGTAGATTTTATTTTTACATAAAGTATTTCAGATTATTTTATATAATTTTTGTTTTATAACACTTCGAAAAATGTATTAATTTTTTTATTGATTTTTATATTTCATTTGTTTATTAAAGAGGGAAGCGAGTACAATTTTTTTCATTTATCTGATTATTTTTACATAAACTCATTTTTTATGTAAATTTATCCAATTTTCTTTACATTTTGTCTATTTTTTCTAAAATTTATTTACCCTTTCATAAAACTTTCAGATTCTAAGATTTTTTAAACACATTTTTGTTGTTAAAATTGTTTAAAATTTTGTTTCGGATACTTTTTAAATTTATTTACATATTTCTTTTTAAATTTTCTTCAATTTATAAATAATTGTCCAAATTTTTTCATTTTCTTATTTTAAGCTTATTATTTTTTATTTTGTAGTTCATCTCTATTTTTATATTTCTTTTAGTTTTCTCATAGTTTGTTAAACTTTTTTTTTTAAGATTTTCTCCCATCTTTTAATATATTGCTTTATTTCTTCTTTTATTTTGTTATTTTATCTATTGAAATATTATTTGATTCAAACTTACTAATAATCCAGTCATAATTTTACCAGAATTTCAATCTATTCAAATTCTATTAAATTCAAATTTCAGTCGATTTAAATTCTCATTTTTTTGAGAATTGTTCAATTTTTAAAAAGTGACGAAAAAATTAGTTTTCATTCTTCTTGTGTTGATTTTATTCATTTCATAATAAGTAGTTCCACAATTCTGACTATGCAGTTTTATTGTTTCATGTATACGTATTTATAAATAAAATATTTTTTATCATAAAAGTTAATAATTTAAAAGAAATATCATAACTCGTTTGAAATCTGAGCTAGACATTTTTTTATCTTGCAAATTAATTAGGATATATAATTTATTTATCTGTTTTTATTAACTTTTTAAAGTACCCTAAAAGTCCCCTATTTTTATATATTCAATCCCCTATCCTAAAATATTCTTCATTGTCACTGTGAAGCCTGAATCAGTCAAAATTGACCATTTTTCCAGTTATTTTTCTTTTACTGATAATTAGTAACTTTTTGGTTAATAATAATCAGTTATTTTTTATTTAATATTGAAGCAAAAAGTCAGCCAAGAATTAACCGAAAATCAGTTATTTGTAACTAATTAAAATAAATCTAGTAATATACATCAGGTAATTATTATATTTCGCTCTAAATCTGAATTAGTTAAAAATAACTAATTTGAAATCAAAAACTCGGTCACTAATTGAAATAGTTATATTACTACTAACCGTTTAGTAAAAAATAACTAATTATAAGTCAAATTCATTTTTAGGTTATGTCTTATGTCAAAATTACTAATATTTTAGTTAAATTCTGTTTACTAATTTAATTAGTCATATTTTAACTATTTTTAAGTTATATTCACTGCAAAAACAGGTGTCTTAAATTGTTAAAAAGTGTCTTAAATTAAGACATTTTTCATGTTTCAATAGCGACTAAGACACGAAATATGTCTTAATTTAAGACACTTTTACTCAATTTAAGACACCTGTTTTTACTAATAATTAGTTATTTTTAACTAATTCAAATTTAGAGAGTTCTTACATTTTTACATAATTACTCATTATTTAACAATATCCGGTTTTTTCAAAAACTCAACTCGAACTTGGTTGATTCAATTTGGTACATTTTAGTCATTAGGTCATTACTTAATTTGAACCGAGAAGGTTCCATTTTGATGCACTTAAAATTGAGTATAGCGTAAATGATCTCAATTTTTTTCACTGCAGAGTTGGCTGCAGCAATAATTTTTATCTCAGAGCAAATTAAGATTTTGCATGCCATTAATTTGAAATTTCTTAGAATTTGAAAAAGTTGAAAATGCCTGGAGGAGCAATTGGAATATTTTTCCCACTTTATATTCCCTCTATCTTTCAAGCATACGCAATTTGCATACAGGATTTAAATTCTATGCACAAGCAATTCCACTTGACTTATTTGTAAGGAATGTGCCTGCTGCTGTGCAGCAGTACTGCTCGAAGGACTTAGTAAAATTCAGGAGGAAAAAAAAGAAGAAAAAAAAAAGAGTTGCAAGTAGGCTTTTATTACTATTGACCCCGCGAGTTCTCCAATTGCGAAGGATAATGTTTACACCGGATAATAAATCGACGCTGATACGTGAATAGGTGATTTCTCAGTCACGTGTGAAAGTAACTTAGGAATCCAGCGCCCCAAGCCAGTCCCCTGACCTTTGCTGTTGATTTTGTTGGCTCGGTGCATGTCGCTGCAAACTGTAATGTCGCTTGGCTGAGGCCGAGACCTTCCTCCCAGTGGGAGTAATCGGCACACTGACCAAGTGACGGACATCGCTCCCATTGTCTCGTGGTGAAATTCTCGTGTTTATACTTTACGGACGACTGAAACGCCAAGTCCTTGTACAATTTCCGCAAGATATCTTTATTTTGATAAGAGGAATGGGGTCAAACTGACTTTCATTTGAAACGGTCATTTCCATCTAATTTCAAAATAAATTAACTCTGAGTAAAACAAAGGAGTTTTCAGTGTTTTTCGCAGTGATTGGAGTATTATCCGAGGATTTATAAGATCATTAGGATCCATTACAATTTTAATTAATTGGCATTGTAATGGCAATCTAATGTATAGATAGTGACGTCAATTGAGGGAAGTTTGGATCGATTGAAATAAAGATTATTGACAAAGAAAACTACCACCGCGGGCAGTGAGGCGCCACCTGTTCAAAACAAATATGGCCGCTGACAGAGAGTTTATTCAAAGACAGTCGAATTTGGTTTTACAGTAAAAGTTGGTTTTGGAAGTGTTGTTACGATTAAAAGTGTGTTAGCTTTAAGCTTAAACAATTAATTTTCACTCACTAAAGCTAGTCCGTCGTTTAGAAATATGATAGAGGGTCAAAATGTTGTCAATTCTCGTATGCGGAGCTAGCAATAAAATTAGAGAAAAAATCGAGAATTCCATTGTATATTTACAAAATAAATAATTCTCACTGTTATAAAATTATAATTCACTTTCACAAACACTTTTAAAATTTGTTTTTAAAATAAATATCGAATTTTTATGTACAGTACCGGCCGAATTTGTCAGTCCACCCATTTTTTAAGAATAAAAAACTTCCTTAAGCGTACAAAGTATAATTATCAAAATTTTATTATTTTTATTTCCTAAAAGTAGATGAAATTCTGAAGAAAATAAGACCTGCGTCATGTGATTTAGTTCATTTTTCATTGAAATATATTTAAAAAAGTGGGATTTTTACTGATTCACAATAATTCAAATTTCTGACGAAATAACCATGGTTTTTTTAAGTTCCTATGCTTGTTTTCAAGGTAATTTTCTAAGGAATACAACTGTTTTATAAGCATTAAAGTACAATTTTTATCTTCGAATATGCAGGGCTCTGAATTTTGACAAAACAATTTATAAAAATTTGAACACATTATAATGACATGAAAATAATTTTAAAAATTTTAATAAATATATTATATTTTTTTCTGAAATTTTTTGACAATTACAACTATTGTTATATTTTATATAGCAGTATTTGACATCAAGACGTTAATAATAATTTTCCTATCTTTCTTAGTCCAAATTTTAATCCCTGCATTTTCTAAGATAAAAGTTGCACTTCAATGCTTATAAAATAGTTTTATTCCTTAGAAAATTACCTTGAAAACAAGCATAAGAATTTCAAAAAACCATGGTTATTTCGTCAGAAATTTGCATTTTTGTGAAACAGTAAAAATTCCACTTTGTTAAATATATTTCAATGAAAAATGAACTAAATCACATCATTCAGATGTTATTTTCTTCAGAATGTTATCTACTCTTAGGAAATAAAAAAAAATTTTTTTAATTATTATGCTTTGTACGCTTAAAGAAGTTTTTCAATTCTTAAAAAATGGATGGACTGACAAATTTGGCTGGTACTGTATTAAATACGTCAATTTTCTGTTTGTCGGCGGCCATATTGGATAGTTCCTAAAGTAACCGCTAGGGACGTTTTATAAATTTAAACTACCAATATAAAAAAACTCTAGTCAGTCAGTCCGTCATGTGACCGTCACAATGTTGACATTTGAGCACATTTGACATAACCATATTTTGCAGATTTATTAACATTTGAGTGCCAGAAAAATATATTTTATACTTTTAGAAAGTCATAAACAAATGTTATTTTAGAAGAAAATATTTTAAATTTTACGTAATTCATAAATTCATTAAAAGTTTAGTTGTGTTATAGAACATAACCTCACAAATTAACATAGCGAAAAGAACCTGTCAAAGTTGTTTATATTATATTTCCTGTAATTTAAGAGCTTTAGAATCGCACAAGATTTTATTTTTAATACATTTTTTGAACTAGGTATTCTAACATTTTGATATGTGATATGAAAAAAGTAAAAAAAGACAAACTTAAGGTATTAGTCGCGTAAATGCTCCTGCAAAACTCCCGCAAAATAAAAAGAACAAAAAATAAACTTTTATATCAACTCACTTGCTTCCTTGTGACCTCTTCTAATATAATATATGTAATTTTCACGATTTTGAGTCAGGTACTATAAGTTATCGTGATGTATTGCTTACACGTTTTCGACATTTTTCAATGAAACCACGTGAAAATGAAAAATTATGAATTTTTAAATTATTGTATTTTTTATACGGCGTGGTCAATAAAATTAATTTTTTTTTAAAGGATTTATTTTATCTCAATGTGTAACTTAGTAGTTTTATTTGAAAAACTGACGACTTGTTTTTTTATAATTGAATATAAGAGACATTTTTTACATGCATTTTGTGCTATTGCATGTAAAAGGTATAAACTTTGAATTAATATTTTGAAGCTCAGAAGTGGTCAAAGTTAATAGGATAGATCTCATTTCATAGATAAATACCTCATGAATACAGATACAAAGTTTTAAAAAAATCTGACGAAAATCATTTTACGCGACTAATACCTTAACGTAGTTATAAGCCGGCGTTGCTAGTCAAATTGACTTTTTGGATGAAAAGATAATCAGAACTACATTTAGATTTAGTCAATAAATATTAAAAACCTCTTTTAAACTTGAATGATAAACTTTTAACATGTAAAACTAATTAAATAAAAATAAGTGTGAAAAATAAACCTTTTTTGATTATCGGTGTAATTTTTATATAGTTAATCGTGGCAACGTTGCTTTTTTAAAGAGGTTAACTTTAAAATTACATTAAATTGTTTTGTACTAATAGTAAACACTAAATGTTTACAAATGTCAAACAAAGAGGTTAAAAAAAAATTAAATAATAATAATCTCCGTAAACTCCTGAAGTCAGTTAGTATGTATTAATATATTATTTATCTTTTTCTGTATACGTTTTAAAAACTGAAGTGAAGTTAATCCCTTTTATTTCATTTTGTTGTGCTGGTTTTTAATTGTCATTTGTGTAAAAAAAAAGTTTCGAAAACTGCTTTAAAAATTTATTATGGGTTTTTAAAGAAGTTCAAAATATATACAAATGCAATTAATTTCCTAAATTTTCAGTTATTATCTCAAATTTAAATTATTGTCATCAATTTTCCATTATATAACGTTTTTTTAATTATTTTCTTTTGCTTAAAAATAAATACACCAATTTTTCTTGACTTCCATCAATTTATAATTATATTCATTATTTTGGCATTACTTTTAAAAATTTCAATTATTTATCCGATATTGCAATTATTTTCATCAATTTTCGTTATTTCTGCGATTTTTTAATTATTTTCATAAATTAAAAATTTTTAAGTAATTTTGTAATTATTTTTTTTTAAACACATACTCTATGATTTTTTCAGTTCTTTCTCTCAAATTTTATTGAATGTTTTCAATTTTTAATATTTAAATTATTTTCATCATAATTCAATTTTCATTCTCAATCTCAAATTATTTTCAGCATATTTCAATTATTTTATTCAATTTTAAATTAATTTTATTATTTTTTAATTATTTATCTCGATTGTTAATTATTATTATCATTTTCTAAAATTATTTTCTAAGATTTTTGAGTTTTTTTCTCAAATTTCTATTATTTTTTAAAATTTTTAATAATTTTTATATGTTTCAATAATTTCCAAAAAATTTTATTAATTATCGTAAATTTCAATTATTTCTAGCATTCTTTCAGTCTTTGCTCCAATTTTTAGTTATTCTCATTTTCTAAAATTATTTTGTAAGATTATGTTCTAAGATTTTTAAAAAATTTTAAATTTCAATTGTTTTCTTCAATTTTTATTTGTTTTCATAATTTCAAAATTTGTTTATTAATTATCGTAAATTTCAATTACTTTTAGCTTATTTCTTCAATTCTTTTCTCCAATTTTTAGTTATTTTCTTTTTTTTTTAATTGATTTCTAAGATCTTCATGTATTTTTTCCAATTTCAATTATTTTTTCTTTATTTAAAAAAAATTCTGTAGTTTTTTCAATTATCACACTTAAATGCCATTTATTTTTTAAAACTTATCATTGTTTTTATCATATTTTAATTGTTTTCGTCAAGTTTTAAAATTTAAAAACATTTTTTAATTATTTTCCAAAATTTATTTCCTTCAATTTTCAATTCTTTACATTTGTTTCATAATTTCAAAAATTGTTAACTATTTATCTGACTTTTCAATTCTTTAATTATTTATATTATTTTTTATATTATTTTCTTCAATTTTCAATTACTTTCGTTTTTTTTCTCGTTCTTTTTAATAATTGCCAAAGAGTTTTTACTTATTTTTCTTTAATTAAAACTTGTTCTGTACAATTTTAAATTATTTTTTCTTTTTTTATTTATTTTCTCTAATTTCTAATTATTTTCTTTTATTTTAATGAACTTCTGAAAGTTTTAAGTATTTTTCTCAAATTTGGTATTAGTTTCCTTTATTTAAAATATTTTATGTACTTAGTTTAATTATTTTCTCAAATTTTAATTATTTTTTTTTTAATTTTCAATTATTTTCTCTAATTTTTCATTATTCAATTTTGTTTTAATTTACTATTAAAATTCTCAAATTTTAATTATTTTCTTTATGTTTAAAACATTTTTATGATTGTTTAAATTACTTTCCCCAATTTTTAATTAATTTCAATTTTTTTTAATTAATTCGAAAAATTTGCAATTATTTTGTTTAATTTCAATTATTTTTTGCAATTCTTTTTAATTCTAAAATATTATAAATTTTGTCCTAAACAAATTTTTATATTATTTATATAATAAAACAAAAACAAAAATTTGAAAAATGTAATTATTTATTTAGTTATACTTTATTATCTTCTGAGAAATAAGTTAAAATTAAAATTTATGTAATCTACAAACTTTTAATTATTTAAATCTAATTTTTCAACTTGATACGTATGATTTATCTATTGAATATTAAAAAAATTGTCACCAAAAAGATGTCTTTTGACCTATACCTGTGTAAAAATTGTGACAAATAATTATATCTTAGAAGATAAGCCGTACATTAATTTTATATTTTATAGAAATACGTATTAGACATTATCTAACAAATAAACCATGAAAACAAAATTGAAAAATTTGGTAAGAATTTACGGACTAATAAGTAGGTAAAAATAAAATAAAAAATTTACAGAAATGAATATAAAATCCATTATAGATATTCAAAAATCCTTAAAAAATAAAGAAGTTTTTTGTAAATTCAACGAAAAATATTTTTACAATACTTATTAGACTTGAAACAAGTCTGACAATAATTCTAAAAAATTGAAGAAAATTAATAATTTTTTGGAAAGGATGAGTACGTAAGTATTCATACCTAAAAATTAAAGAAAATTTTAAATTTGGAATTTATTTTAATTATAATAACCTAATAATATTAAAATTTAATTATAATTTTTGTTATTTTCATATCAAAGATTTTGAGATCGTCTTCTGACTACAATTTAGTAGAATTTTTTTTTAGTATAATTTTTCAATTTTTACTTTCAAAAAAGTACAACGACCAATAAGGACTTCACATGGAAAAATTTAAAAACACAAAATTTTGACGTTTCGAGACTGATTCAGTCCTCTCTTTAGAATTTATTCACGAATTATCTAAAATAAATTTACAATTTTTTATATTTTTCTTTAGACACAGAATATAAAATTTTGCAAAATTCATTACAATCAATAGAATATAAACAATTTTTTTTAACTTACATCAATTCATAATCAAATTACGTCAACCATGTGAAATCTACTCCTGTCAATAGTCACAATAACTAAAAAACAATTTTGTTCTTACAAAGAAAATTTCTTTCTTACAAAGAACAAAATATTAAAGTTAAAATTTTCTAGATTAAACCAGGAATTTATAGTTGCTTTTTTAATTTCCGATTTGTTGCAAGCAGTATTTCTCAATTTCTTGTTAGATTTGTATTAAGTCTAATAGGTATTACCTATAACATTTTTGTTGTTGTTTAATTTCCACAAACTTTTGTATTCGAAAGGTTTTATTTCCTTTACTCGTAGGGAAAATGTTCAATTTAATCATTAATGGTTAAAATGACATTTTTTTAAACCATTGAGAAAAATTACCATTTTCCAAACTTCAAAATAAATTTGACTAATAATTAGTTTTTTTTAACTAAATTATTGTCATAAATATTACTATTTTAATTATTCTCTTTACTTAAAAATTAGTTATCTTTTATTAATTTAGATGTAGATAACATTTTTTCGGCTGCTCTCTAAAACTGAATCAGTGAAATTTTCACTGATTTGAAATCAGTGAACAACTTTTCGTTGCTGAATCAGTGAAAATGACTGATCTTCAGTGAATTTCACTGATTCAGCAACGAAAAGTTGTTCACTGATTTCAAATCAGTGAAAATTTCACTGATTCAGTTTTAGAGAGTGGAAGCAAGATCATGGAATTTCAGAAAAAACATCGAAAAACCTATTGTTTCAACAATTTAATTGAAAACGTGCTTTGATTCGATAGTTATTATAATTTCTTGAAATCTCAAAAATTTGTTATTTAATTCATTTGAAATTAATAAGGGTAGAACCTTCAATTCATTAAAATTCGCATTGTTTAATACAGAAGAATCGATTGCTGTGAATCTATATAAATTATACAACGTGTTAAAAAAATATAATTATGTTAAAATCTTTTGAGATTTGTGTAAAGAAAAACTTAGAATTCATGTAAATTTAGGTTAAATAAAAATTAAATTAAATTGACAGAAAAATATGAAAATATTTTGTTACGAAAAACTTGGCAAGTTCAGGAAATTTTTTTCTCAAAGAAAATAAAAGATATCAATTTTATGTTTAGAGGATATTTTCTAATATATTTAAACTTTTAAAAAATATTTATTATTCATAGTAAAATCAATACTATGAAGGTACTACCTTACTACTGAGATTGTACCACTGCGTACACTCTAGGGTCCACAATTCTTATCTAAAACAAAAATATCAAGTATTTTTTTAAAAACTTTGAATTCTAACTTTCTATTCTAATTTTTTAATTCATGTAGAAGGCTTTTATGTCTATTTTAAGAAAAAACTTGATTTTTTGTTTTGGAGAAGAATTGTGTTTTAATTATTAGTGGTACAATCTCAGTAGTAAGGTGGTATAAATATTTTTTTATGAATAAATTATTTTTTAAAAGTTTTCTAAACATAAAATTGATATTTTTTATTTTCTTTGAGAAAAAAATTTCCTGAACTTGTCAAGTTTTTCTACCTTCTAATGTAGTCGCCCCCTTAATAATGTTACTTCAATATTACCCGATTTTCAACCTATATTTTATAACTTTCAAAAGAAATTCATCTGTCACGTTTGCGGTTAGTCTGAGGTTACATATTGATTCATTCTCGGTCTCCTCTGTCCATTATTCCGTTGAATTGATTTCATAACGACCAACGGAAAATTATTTGCTAGAGGCAAGAAATTCTCTTCACAAATAATAATATCACAAAGAAATTTTATTTGTACTTGTTAGATGAACTCAGTTGAAACAATTGGAATTCCTTTCCAATCCTACATTCTATTTCAAATTCAATTACAGCTTTTTTCGTCCTAAAATCACTCGCATTACTCCTTGAATATAGTACAAAAAAATGCCATTTTCAAGCCTCATAAAACCAATCATTAACGCGACTTTTGAAAAATTATTCAACTTCTAAATTATCCTCTTAAAGTCATTTAAAATTACTCAACCTTAAATACTTAAAATTTTATAGCCCAAGAGTAAAATAAAAAGCGAGTTATATAAAAATTAAGAGTTTCCTCGATAAAAAAAAAAAGTTGTCGAATGATGAAATAAAAGTATTAATTACGACAAAGTCCTGTAATCTTCGAATCGAGTGAAAGCTTTCAGAAAGAAATTATTATTTTCTGAACTTTTTAATCGAATTATTTCTCGATTAAGATATGTGATCTCTCGAGATTTCAAGGCTCGATCGTTAATAGCTTGCTTAAGCTGAGTAATAATTATTATTATTATTATTTTTTTGCAGGATGATGAACCGCCGGAAATCACCTACTGTGTTGTGGAGCAGACGGGAACACTCACGCTTCAAGCGATGACACCAACATTACCAATGCCAGCCGAAGAGGAATTGAACAAGATGTTTTTGGAACTCGTCGATGAACTGGACCTGACCCAAGCAAACAGACAAGCCGTACTTGCACTTCCGGCTAATAAGAAGTGGCAGATCTACTGCTCCAGAAAGAGTAACGGCACCCTCGAAAATGGGGGAATGAGAACCACTGATCTCAGTGGGGATCCTGAAGATTATATTGAAAGAGTCAGAACTATAGCGAGTGTAAGTTCTAATAAAAATTCTAATAATTATTATTTGTTGAACGAGATTTAATTAATAACTAGCAAAATAAAACGCGATTAGTTTTTCATAAATTTTAAAAATTATAAAATACAATAATAAATATAAAAAATCGGTAAATACTATTTATCTATTAAGAAGAAATAAATATTTTAAATATAATATTTAAAAATCAATTATTGCAAATTTTACAAATTAATTGAAAAAAAAAATGAAATCAATTAAAAAATTGGGGAAAGTAATTTAAACAATCATAAAAATGTTTTAAACATAAAGAAAATAATTAAAATTTGAGAAAAATACTTGAGAATCTTAAAAGTAAATTAAGGTAGTTCTCTCGAAAAAACTTTTTCTTTAAATATTTTTTTAATTGAAATATCATATAATAGATCATTCAAAGAATACAATATTTTTTAAAAAGTAGGAAGCGGTGCTACTTTTTAAGATTTTTGAGAATGAAGTTGAACTTTTTAACATCGAAGAAAGTAGAAGCCATGGTTAAAAAATACAATTTTGCTAACCACGAAATGAATTTTCTTTAGGTTTAAAAATAAAAACTACTAAATTATTCTTTAAAGTATAAGGAATAAGATCCCGTTTTGAAAAATGTGGCTTGCGCTAGTAAATTTCGAAAAATAGTATTTTGAAATACACGTTTTGACGTTTAATTCATTTTTTTTAATAAATACAAAAGAGAGAGACTCTACACCTTGAAGTTGGCGCTATTCATTAAACATCACAAAATAAGTAAAAAATGACCAATTTTGAGTTGAGAACCACTGAACCAAGATACCTACCTTAAAACAAAACTGAATAATCAATAATTGGAGAAAATAATTGAAAATTGAAAAAACATGGTTAGAAATTGAGATAAATAAATTAAAATTAAAAAAAAATAATTAAAATTTGAGAAAATAATTAAACAAATTACATAAAATATTTTAAATAAAGGAAAGTTAACCAAAATTTGAGAAATATAATTAAAACTTTCAGAAGTTCATTGAAATAAAAGAAAATAATTAAAAATTATAGAAAATAAATGAAAAAAGAAAAGAATAATTTAAAATTAAACAGAACAAGTTTTAATTAAAGAGAAATAGAGTAGATGTACCTATTACTGTAAATGCACCAATTACTGCAATTCTTTTAAAAAACTTTATTATGCACTTTTTAAAAGTATAACATTAATTTAAATTAATTGAAAAAATTATTTAAAATCTTACTGAACGCAATTGCCAATTAAGATGTACTTTTAAATAATTAATTATTTAGTTATTCAAGTTTAAATTACAACATATCGCAGTAATTGGAAAATGCACGTGTTTCTATTACTGCGAACAACCAACCCTTCAAATACACGTTATTCTCGTCGCAGTAATTGGTACAGGCTCGTAGTAATACCAGCAAAGAGTACTATTTATAAATTTGTTATTTTTAGGAATACATCA
The DNA here is from genome assembly GCA_037103525.1 of Ganaspis brasiliensis. NCBI lineage: Eukaryota > Metazoa > Arthropoda > Insecta > Hymenoptera > Figitidae > Ganaspis > Ganaspis brasiliensis. The sequence goes on along the minus strand of JAZKLR010000175.1, from coordinate 1,027,084 downwards.
TTTCTTTTAATATTTTAATTAGTGGCTTCTACTTCAATAAATGACAAGAGTGTTTTTAAACTCAGTCAAATATTTATCTTTCATTTATATTTATCTTCTTTTCCAATATTCTATCGGACTTCGATTTCACATCGCAGTAATTGGTACTTTTACCCTAAGTAAAAACTTTTTGGCAATTATAAAAAAGAACGAGAAAAAAAACGAAAGTAATTGAAAATTGAAGAAAATAATATAAAAAATAATATAAATAATGAAAGAATTGAAAAGTCGGATAAATAGTTAACAATTTTTGAAATTATGAAACAAATGTAAAGAATTAAAAATTGAAGAAAATAAATTTTGGAAAATAATTAAAAAATGTTTTTAAATTTTAAAACTTGACGAAAACAATTAAAATATAATACAAAAATGATAAGTTGTAAAAAATAATTGACATTTAAGTGTGATAATTGAAAAAACTACAGAATTTTTTTTAAATAAGGAAAAAATAATTGAAATTAGAAAAAAGTACATGAAGATCTTAGAAATCAATTAAAAAAAGAAAAGTTCTAAAAATTGGAGAAAACAATTGAAGAAACAAGCTGAAAGTAATTGAAATTTACGATAATTAATAAACAAATTTTGAAATTATGAAAACAAATGAAAATAATTAAAAATTGAAGGAAACAATTAAAATTTTAGAAAAATTCTTAAAAATCTTAGAAAATAATTTTAGAAAATGAGAATAACTAAAAATTGGAGAAAAGACTGGAAGAATGCTAAAAATAATTGAAATTTACGAAAATTAATAAATTATTTTAAAAATTATGAAAAAAAATAAAAATAAGTAAAAATTTAAGAAAATAATAGAAATTTGAGGAAAATATTAAAAAAAAATTAGCAATTAAGTTTATAAAATGAGAAAAACTAAAAATTGGAGAAAAGTTTGGAAGAAAGCTAAAAATAATTGAAATTTACGATAATTAATAAAAAAATTTGAAATTCTGATAACAAATGAAAATAATTAGAAATGGAAGAAAATATTTGAATTTTCTGAAAAATACTTCAAAATCTTATAAAATAATTTTAGAAAAAGAGAATAAATAAAAATTAGAGAAAAGACTTAAAGAATGCTAAAAATAATTGAAATTTACGATAATTAATAAAAAAAACTTTGAAATTATGGAAACAAATAAAAATAATTAAAAATTGAAAAAAATAATCGAAATTTAATGAAATTTTTAAAAATCTTAGAAAATAATTTTAGAAAATGAGAAAAACTAAAAATTGGTGAAAAGTCTAGAAGAAAGCTAAAAATAATTGAAATTTACGATAATTAATAAAACAAAAAAGTTTGAAATTCTGATAACAAATGAAAATAATGAGAAATTGAAGAAAATATTTGAATTTTCAGAAAAATACTTAAAAATCTTAGAAAATAATTTTAGAAAAAGAGAATAATAATTAACAATCGAAAAAAATAATTGAAAAATGATAAAATTAATTAAAAATTGAAAAAAATAATTGAAATATGCTGAAAATAATTTAAGATTGAGAAACAAAATTGAATTACGATGAAAATAATTTAAATATGAAAAATTGAAAACATTCAATAAAATTTGAGAGAAATAACTGAAAAAATCGAAGAGTATATGTTTAGAAAAAATAATAATTACAAAATTACTTTAAAAATTTTAATTAAAGAGAATAATATTAAAAAATTGCAGAAATAACATAAATTGATGAGAATAAATTCAATATCAGATAAATAATCCATTATATAATGGAAAATTGATGACAACAATCTAAATTTGAGATAGTAACTGAAAATTTAGGAAATTAATTGCATGTGTATATATTTTTAACTTCTTAAAAAACCATAATAAATTCTTTAAGCATTTTTCGAAACTTTTTTTTTACACAAATGACAGTTAAAAACCAGCACAACAAAATAAAATAACAGGGACTAACTTCACTCTGGATTTCAAATTGAGGACAGAAAAAGATGAAAAATATTAATACTAACTAACTTCACTTCAGACTTTAAAACGTGGACAGAAAAAGTTGAATAAATATAAATACATACTAACTAACTTCAGAAGTTTACGGAGATTATTATTATTTAATAATTAATAACCAGAGCTAATAAAAATCATGGTTTTTTTTTAAAAAAATCAAATTTTTTTTATTTAAGGAGGTTTATCCAAAAAACCAATTTCTACAGATTCTTATAAAATTTTAATTACATATTAAATGCATTAATTTATATGTACTGTTACAATTTTATTGAATTTTACCGTTCTGTTTTTAAGATAAAAATTTATAAAGTTGGGACTTTTACATGGAAACAGTAACAAAACCCGTAAAATGACTATATTTTAATTAACTTAAAAAAAACACGGTTCTACATTTTTTTTATAAAAACTAATATATTTTAAACTGTAATATAATACAACTTTTACAACAATATTTAATTAATTTACCGTACCGTTGTTAAGAAAATGTTATTCAAGGTTAGAAATTCTTCAGTTTTTTGAAATAATCAGGAAGAAGAAATTTTCAACGGAAATTTTTTTTTCAATAAAATTTGTTTGTATATAATGATTTTAACTACAAAATAGTATTTAGAAACCAAATTATAAGAAGAAATGAAATTTAAAAAAAATATTGACTGTCATGGTGGAATAGAATGAGAACCGCTTGAGGGTATAAACGTCCTTAAATCAAAAATTGATTTTTTATAAATATAATCAGAATATAAAATCTACTAATGTTTATTTATAAGTAGTTTATTTTTTAAACTAAGAACATTTATTCTAACTACGAACATCTCTTTAGAGATAAAAAAGTTTAGCAAATTAAACCACACGGAGAAAATGTTTTAGATAAAGTTTACCATGTTAGCATGATACACCTCGGATCAAAGTGATTTTTAGAAAACTTTACCATTCAATTTATAATAGAAATTATTCAAGAATTAGAAATGTTTTATACAAAAATATGGATACACATCACTCTCCAGCATGGTAATTTGATGGTCGGAGGGCGATTCCTCGATTGCCAGAAAGTTGAGTAGTATTATACACAGCACGTGGGAAAACTTTACCATGCTGGATGACAAGGCGCTGAGCTCGAATTCTTGAGTCAAGGCTCCTGCTCACCAGCATGGTAAAGTTTTGCCAACTAGATGATCTTTTCTATTCAACCAAAAAATAAAAAGATTTCCTTCATATTAATTACAGATTTATTTCCTGTAGAGATTACTTATTTCGCTAATTATAATTACATTTAACGATACAATCACGATCATAGTTTTAACCTTAAGATTAATTTAATATTCTTTTCAACTATATACAAGACGCGATTTACCTAAACTAAACTTACGCCGCAATTTACAAATATCTAAATACACATTCACGCACACCGAACACGCTCGAATACATTTGGAATTAGAGATTCAAACTTTCCTTATATACTAACTGAGTAGAATTGTATCCCTTTATGAGAAACGGTTTTAATTCTTATATCTTTAGACTGAATAATTTTAATTTAAAACAATTATGTGTTAATTATTGCTTCCTTCCTTGATCAATTTTTTATATAAATCAAGTTTCAAAATTTTGGTAATTTCTATTAAATCTTTCTTTTTTGTCTTGCAATAATCTGTGAATCAAATTCAAAATGTTAATTTAGAACTTATTTTGTATTTTAAATTCTAAAAAGTACGACCAAAATATTATATTAATGTCAAATAGTTTTTTAATTTAAAAAAAAGTTTTATTTAATGTATTAAGTTATAATTATGCAGTTCATTAATTAAATAAAACTTAAAGGTCTTGTTATAAAAATAACTTGTAGATATTTTAAAAAATATTTTTTATAATGTGTACAAATTTAACAATTATCTAAATATTAAAAATAGGTGTAATTAACAAAATCTTTGACTTTATCTTTTATTCACTTTAGATCAATTTCACTTGTGTTAATTTCGATTTCCGAGACTCCTGTATTATATAATTTTTAAATAAAGTAATTTAATAATTAGACAGAAAATTCTTATTTATTAAAATTTTAATTCTTACAATGTTTAAAAAACCAAATATTCATTTATTAAAAATATATTATATGTATTATATATAAAAATATTAATATAAATGTTATTTAATATAATAATTTTTATAGAAACAAATTTGTATTTTCTGCATTAAAAGTTTAATAACCTACACTGCAAAAACAGGTGTCTTAAATTCTTCAAAAATGTCTTAAAACAAGACATTTTTCGTGTCTTAGACACCAAAAGTATCTTAATTTAAGACATTTTTGGACAATTTAAGACACCATTTTTTTGCAGTGTAGAAAATCCTATCTGTTCTTTTAATCTGAATTAGTTAAAAATAATTAATTATTAATAATAATCAGAATTTTACTAAAATATTATCTATTTTGATATAACTTAAAAATAAACTAAACTAATAATTATTTATTTTTTACTAAATGATTAGTAGAAATATAGCTATTTGAATTAATAGCTAACTTTTTGATTTCAAACTAGTTATTTTTAACTAGCTCAGATTTAGAGAATTTGTTAAACGTTATTTACGAAAATAAATATTATTTTGAATAAGAATTTGAATAAATAAAAGTTATTACAACTAAAAATTGAAAGTAATGAATTAAGTAGATCTTATAAAGGTATAATAAATGAAAAGTAAGAAAAATAATAATTTTAAAAAATGACATTTAGCTATTTCAAAATAGTAAAGAGTAAAAATTACCATAATTGAAAATTTTCAAAGCAAGAAAGAAACTTTAAAATATAAAAAATCTGCCTTTAAATTACAAGAAATTTTTATTTAAAAAAATTTACAAACATAGAAGTTTAGAAGTTGTAAAATATATGTTTGATAGTTTAATTTTACAATGATAAAAAAACCAAGAAAAGCATCATATCTGAAATATTTTAGGTAATTTTCTTTTTAATTAATGTAAAATACAAATATTGTTTAATTTATTATAAAATTTATTATTTTAGTATTAAATGTAAATAAATATTAAGAATTAAACTATTTACAGAAATACACAATTAAAGAATCAAAATATTATAAGAATTTAAAAAATAAACTAATTGAAAGAGTAGTCAGTAAAATATGAAATATCTAACAAGTTTTCGTTTAAAATTTGTTTGTCATAGTTGCATGTTATATAATTCAACGTAAGCTAGGCTAGTCTCTAATATAAGTATTAAAATTAATAATTTAAAGATCATTCTTTTTCCTTTTAATAGAAAGAGTTCTTGTGGAATTAACAGACAAATAATATGTGATCGCATCTGCAAATTAAAAATGGAAAAAGAGGGAGAAAGTTTGATTTATCATGCGATAGGAATAAATTCCTAGTTTTGAGGAGAGTTTACCATGCTGGAGAGTCATTGGACTTGACGCTGAGCCCGAACTCCGATTACCCGTAGCATGGTAAACTTCTGCACATTTCTCGGCAAACTCTTTTCAACTTTAATGCACATTTTACAGCTTTAAGCGAGTAGTCTTTTTCAGTCTACTTTTGACTCTCAAGTACCACGTATATGGGAAAATTTTTCTTGTTTTTTGAAAATAACTATCAGAATTTTGAACACAATATCTCAATTGTAACTTTGATCCGAGGTCCTGCATATAATATGGGAAAGATTACCTCAAACGTTTTCCCCGTGCAACAATATTTTTATAATATTACACTTAAAACAAGGTAGTTCAACAATAAATTTAAAAAAATAAAAAATTTAATAATTTTATGAAAGAATAAGTAAGTAAAAAGTTTAGTGAATGTTATAATAATAAAATCGTGTAAAATAATATTACGAAATTTGCATAAAAATAAGAAAATTTAAAAAAATCCTAAAATAAAAAGACACATACATAAATTAATATCAAAAGTAAAAGGAGAAAAAATCTTAAAAATGTGTAAAATTAAGATATTATAAGATAAAAATTAAACAGTTTCGAAAAAGAGAAGTCTCTTAGAAATATTGTTAGAATTAAAAAAAGGATCATTGTGAATATAGAAAATATTTAATATTATTTAATTATTTTGCATTAATTTGTATGAATTTCAATTTCAATTAATTGAAATTTCAAAGTTTGTACAAGTTAGAATTTGAGTTAATTGACGTTTGCAATTTAATTAAGGACGTTTATACCCTCAAGCGGTTCTCATTCTATTCGACCATGACAGTCAATATTTTTTTATTTTTATTTATTCTTATAATCTGGTTTCTAAATACTATTTTGCAGTTTAAATCATTAAACAGTAAATTAATTAAATATTGTTGTAAAAGTTGTATTATATTACAGTTTAAAATATATTAGTTTTTATGAAAAATTTGTAGAACCGTGTTTTTTTAAGTAATTAAAATATAGTCATTTTGCGCGTTTTGTTACTGTTTCCATGTAAAAGTCCCAACTTTATAAATTTTTATCTGAAAAACAGAACGGTAAAATTCAATAAAATTGTAACAGTACATGTAAGGTAATGCATTTAATATGTCATTAAAATTTTATAAGAATCTGTAGAAATTGGTTTTTTGAATTAACCTCCTTAAATTATAATTTGCGATTTTTTACAATTATTTCTGTCATTAATAAAGCACTTTTGTCAACTTTAAAGCATTTTTGTCAATTTTCAAGTATTTTCGCGATTTTAAATTCAATATTCTCAAATATCAATTATTTTCTTCAATCTTTAAATTATTGTCATGAATATTTAAATTTATTACACAACTTTTATTTTAGTTTTGTCATTTTTCAATTATTTTCCTAAAATTTCAATTATTTTCTTCATATTTCTATTATTTTTGCCATTTTAGAATTATTTTCTACAAATTTCAATTCTTTTATTCAATTTTTTTTATTGTTAAATTATGAATTTTGAAATTTCTTACACTAGTTTTCAATTATTTTTGTGAAATTTTAATAATTTTCTTCATTTTTTTTATTATTGTCACAAATTTTTTTAATTTTGTAGACCTTTTTCAATTATTGTCTATAAAGTTTTAATTTTTACACCAGTTTTCAATTATTTATGTCATTATTCAATTAGTTTCTTTACATTTTAATTATTTCATCAATATCTCAATTATTGTACTCAAAATTTTAATTTTTTACACCAGTCCCAATTTTTTTTCAAATTTTAATTATTTTTGTCATTCATTAATTATTTTCTAGCAACTTCAATTATTGTCCTCAAATTTCAATTATTTCGTTTCAATTATTCAATTTTTGTCTTCATTTTCGAATTTTTAATCAATTTTCCAATTATAGTTTTGTCATTTTACTTTTTTTCAAATTTGAATTATTTTTGGCATTTTTGAATTATTTTTTTCAAATTTAAATTGCTTTCCCTGCTGGCGGACCCTAAATTAATATAAGTAATTTGAAACTTATTATTGCTTACTCTTTTTTTTTAGATGAAAAATTCGCAGAGTTACAAGCATTTGAAGTTAGGACGTGTCAAAATCCTAGTTTTGAGAAAAACGAGTTTAAAATTCAAGATCCATTAGCGCACATACATTTTAAAAATTAAAAATAAGATTTCCTTATGTTTTTAATTACAATAAAGTTGTAGTAAACGCATAATTTGCCGTGTGACATTACGCAGTTTGTTTTTCAGCATAAAAAAAAATTCGAAAATCTCGGAAAATAAAATCGACAAAGTGGGTTCTTTTCATGCAGACGTAAACGATTTTAAACATATCAAAATTTGTAATGAATAAAGACATTTTGTGTCAAACATAAAATTTATACAACATAATGTTTATCTAGAAACTAATTTGTCGAATAAACTTGTTTAATTTATATATTATTTTCTGTGGAATAATCAACAGCTATGATAAATAGATATATAAATTTGTTTCCTAGACACGTGAAATTCTAATACTAAATTAACACATAAAATTTACTTTTTTACGATTGGAGTAGGAAACTAAGTCTCATATAATTATGTGTAATTCTGCTAATTAAAAAAAAACTTGAAAATGAGCACCAGTGGAAATGTTATTTAATGTCAGACACAATTCATTATGACGTGCAATACACATTCATATTTTAAATTAGTGAATGTACAAAATTTTGATAAAAAGTTTAGTTATTTTTTTTCTTTAATTTAATTAGGGTTGAAAAAGCAGATAATTAATACAAGTAAATTAAAAAAATGTGTTTATCATATAAATAGATAAATAAATAGACAAATTATTAATGTTAAATAAGATAATCTCAAAAAATTTAGTTTTTTTGTTTAATATTCCCGCCTCTAAATTTTTACAATTAAAAATAAATATCAACTTTTTTACTTAAGTCAAATTAAGAAAAGTATTTATATTTGTTTATTTATAAAAAAAATAAGAGGCAAAAATATTTAAAATTTGAAAATTTAATTTTTAAGAACCACCCTAAAGTTTACTTAAAAACATTGATTTGTTTACAAACATTTTTATATTTACTGTAAAATACTTTAAATTTCTCATAAATAGATAAGGCAGTTCTTAGACAGATAGCAGTTTCATTTTAAATTGATAAATAAAAATAAAATGTCATATTATTTACAGTATTACATTTTAAAAAACTAGAGAACTTAACAAGGTTGATAAAACTATTTCTAGTTTGACACATTTTTCTGTTTTAAATTTAGCAGATAAGTCTGTTTGCAATCGGACAAAAACTCCTATTTAAGTCTACATAGAAATTTATATGCCAAATAATAATTTTTTTTTTCTACTATATAGAACATTTACAAATTACGTTTCATTGAATAAACGGCTTATTGGTAAGCCTTGAAGCTTACTTTTAAATTATAAGTAAATAAAATAATTTGTGGACTCATAATATTTTTTACTGAATAAACATGAAACTTATTTAACCAGATTTCATTCTATAAATGATCATAGATGTTCAATTGTTAAAATTTGAAAATACAGATCAGTAGATAAATTCATTCAGGGACAGACAACGCTTTGCATTATACATGCTTTTTAAAAATCTGAAAAACTTTAGTAAACTAAAGTTTAGTTTCTATTTAAACAAATATTTAATTTTCATATATTTATTACCAAATATTATTTCAACCTAGTGCACTTTTTACATTAAATTAATTTCAATTATTCTTAATTGTTTTACGTGCAAGAAGAAAAAACTCTGAAAATGGTTTGGGAAACAAGTTTAAAAACTCAAATGCACTTTTCAGAAGTTTGTGTCCCGTTGAGAACAACTTTATCTACTGGTTAGTCTTAGCAACTTTTTCACAGAAAGTAATGTGTAAATAAAAAAGTCACTGAGTAAACAAATTTTATGTAGACTTAAGTTCTGTAAAGTCTGCAAGACAATTTTTTTTATTTAGCAGTATCTTCAAGTTTTTACTTTTCCAACTAAGAAATAAATTATTCATTAAATAAGTAAATTCTTTATGAAAATTCTATATAAACACAGTTTAAAAATAAACTTCCTGTGTATCAAAATTTGTCTGACTACAAATTACTTAATCTACTAATAGGACATTGCCAATAATTTCCTTCTGTTTATCTACTTTTACAATCAAGCAATTTGTTAATCAATAAAAATGTTTAGCAAAATGATATATAAACACTAATTTTAAATATACATAAAATTTGTTAAATTACGTAAAACTGAAAACGACTTTATCTACTCATAATTATTTTCTTTTAAAGCCTACAATGTGTAAAATAAGTGACCTAATGCTTAAATAATCATAAACTTCATGTTTATAAGTTAATTTAGTATACAATTTATGTCTAGCCAGAAATGTCTTTACCCACTGGTCATAACTTTCAACTCTTTCATGGCGACAGAGTTACATAAAAAAGTTATTTTTTTGATAAAAAGAAATGAATATACAAGCTTAATTTGGAAAACTTTTTGTCTTGCAGTGATTTTTTTATTTACTGACATTAATTTCCTGCTTTTTCTTCAAAGAAATCCGTTAATTAAATAAACTCTTTACTTTTATAAAACAAAAAAAAATTTTCATTAGAATAACGTCTTAAAATTTTGAAAATATAATTTCAAAAATAATTATGTTTATTAAAAAAAGAGATGATATCTACTCAAGTTTGATATTTAATTAAACAAATTTTTTTTAGCAAATATTATGCGAATAATTTAAAAAAATTAACTTTAATTCTTATAAGCATGTTTTTTAAATGTTTTACAGTACTTTCGTATTATTTCACCAACTAAAATATATATTCAAAAATAAGTTTAATATAAAAAAAATTTTTAAAAATTTAGAGGCTTTATATTACACTTAATGTTTTTAAAATCTGAGTAATAATATCAATAAATACTTTATAATCTTTAGTTTATTGCCACTTAATTATTTTCGTAACTAGAAAAACTTTTATATAGTCAAGTTTGGTATAATTTAACTTACAAAATGATGATTTATAGATTAGAAAAAAAATTGTTGACATGTGCTAAACCAATTTTTTTTCTTTCAGGCACCATTTCCAGAAGAAGGCGAAGAAATTTCAAACCAAATGCGACAAGTGGAAGCGCTAAAAACTGCCCTGAGGACACAACCTCACAGTTTTGTCCTCAGATTCATCGAATTAGATGGTCTAAATTCACTCCTGCAAGTTTTAGGAACAATGGACCCAGATGCTGGAAACAGCAATCTTCACACTAGCGTTATAGGATGTTTGAAAGCTTTAATGAACAACTCGGTAAGTACTAAAAATATTTTAATCGCGAAAATTTTCGCATTTCTTTTCAATCAAATTCAAAACGGGCCCGTATCATTTTGACACAAACTTTGTCGGGCAACTTGTTATATTGTACTCCTGAAGATGAATGTTATATTTTACTCCTTCTGAAATCAAAGATTTTTAAGTTTTAATTATTCAATAATTGAACTTACTGGATTAATTAAGTCTTTTAATATTAATTTAATGTATTAAAATCAATTATTTAATAAGTAATTTTTAAAAATCTTTGATTTCAGAAGAAGTAAAATATAACATTCATCTTTGGGAGTACAATATAACAAGTTGCCCGAAAAAATTTGTGTCAAAATGATACGGGCCCATTCAAAACAACCCAAATTCTAACAAAAGAAGATTCTTAGAACACTAAATTAATATTTCAGAGAGTTTTAATTATATACAATTTTTCTTAAAGCAAGTTTTTATTTAAAAGAATTCTAATTGAACCGAATTTCAATCTAATTCAATTCTCAATTAATAGAATTTTAAATAAATCGAATATTTAAGAATATTTATCAATCAATAAATATATTACAAATTTGCATTCAACCGAATTTTTATTTTCACGAATTGTCCCCTATTTTTCGATTGGTCCTTAAAAGTCCCCTATTTAGAAAAATGTACTCTAAATTCCCTTTATTTTTCACGAAAATATATTTAAAGTAAAGGTATCTACAGATTTTCAATTATTTTTAACCATCTTTAATTTTTTTTCAATCTTCAATTATTTCTGTCATTCTCCAAATTATTAATTTACTAAATTATATTTCAATAGATTTTCTGAATTTTCACACTTTCATCTCAGATTTCAATTAGTTTCTTAATTTACAATTATTTTTATCATTTTAAAATTTTTTCTTACAATTCATACTTATTTGTATTATTATTTCATCCAAATTCAATTACTTTATTCACTTTTATTATTTTTTTATTATTTTTTCTACCTACCTATTAAATATTTTCATTATTCTTCAATTAATTTCCAAAACTTAGAATTATTTTTAATATTCTAATTTTTTTCATCATTTTTTCATTGCGTTAATTATTTTTCAGTTATTTTATTAAATTTCAAAACTTATTTTTCACTTATTTTTCACTTAATTTTTATTTATTTTTTTTAATTTTTAAATATTTCTATAATTTTAAAAATATTTTCTCCTATTTTTAGTTTTGAAAAGTAGTTTTTCATTCACTTTCTACATTTTTAAATTATTTATCTCAAATTTCAGTTATTTGTATTATCTTTCAATTATTTACATCATTTTTAAATCATCCATAATTTTTTTCTTTAATTTTTCAATTTTTGTCTCCAAATTATAATTTCTATAATTATTTTTTAACCGATTTACTAAACCTTTAATTATTTCTTTCAATTAGTTAAAAAAAACTTTTAATGAATTTTAGAATTTTTCAATTATTTCCATTAATTTGATATTTATTATGTAATTTTTTTCAATTATTTTTCTCAATTCTTGATTGTTTTTTTCAATTCTCAAATATTTTCTTAATTTTCAATAAATGTCTTCAATTTTCAATTATTTCTATAATTTAACAATTTTTATTTTCCAATTTTTAATTTTTTAAATTATTTTCAATTTGATTTACTTAATCTTCAATTAATAATCTTAAATTTTAATTCTTTTTTTTAATGTTCAATTTTTTTTATAAATTTTTCATTGATTTCTTCGATTTTAAACTGCATTCATCATTTTTTAATTAGTTTCCTAAATTTTCAATTATTTACTTCAATTTTAAGTTATTTCTATAACTTGGCAATGATAGTAACAATTTTTAATTTTTAAAACTATTTTTAAATTGATTTATTAAATTTTTAATTATTTATTTCAAATTTGAATTATGTTTTTTAATTTTTATTAGTTTTATAATTTTTGTATGGTTTTTTTTTAATTTTTAATTATGTTCATTTTTTAATTAATTTACTAACTTTTCAATTTTTTTTTTAATTTACCATTATTTTTATCTTTTTTTTAATTATTTTCTCTTAGTTCATATATATTCCGTACTCTTTCAAAATATTTTTTTTATTTCTCAATTATGTTCTTTAATTGTCAATTATTCTTATTATTTTTTCAATTATTTTCTTATTTTATTTTCTTATTTCTCAATTATGTTCTTTAATTGTCAATTAATTATTCTTATTATTTTTTCAATTATTAATTATTATTCTCAACATTTATATTTCAACCATAGTCTTGAATTTTCAATTATTTCTAAAGTTCTGCATTCATTTTATATAATTTTTAATTATTATTCATCAGTTTTAAATTACTTTCCACAATTTGTAGTTATTTTTTTTTATTAATTTTAAAATCTTGTAATATATTTTTTTTATCCTACAATTTTCTAATTTTGTCCTACCCAAATAAAATAATTGAGTTTCTACTATACATAATTCATTTATCTTTATTTATTAAGTTTTTAAAATACCTTAAAAGTTCCCTATTTTTGTATATTCAGTCCTCTATTTCCCCTAAAATATTCTTCATTGTCAGATTAATAAGTAAGAAAAAAAAATATATTAATAAAAGAAAAAAATAATTTACTGCATTATACATCGAATCATGAGACTAAAAATTAAACCTTTCAATTAAGAATCTTTTGTTTAAAAGAGAAGCACAAGAAATTTTTTTTCATTAAGACATTATTTTTTTATTTTTATTTTGGTAGGATTCTCAAAATATAGAATTTTCATGTGACCAAAATTGCAAATGGCCGAACAAACATCGAGTAAAAGATTTTGTCAAGAATTTTTAAATTGACCAATTAAATTTTTCTGGATTATTTCTGATTGATCAATTTTAAAATTAGGACCAAAATTTTTCTGTCAAAAGTTTGTTTGCTCATTTGCAATTTAGACTAAAAAAATATTCGGTGTTTTGATAATTCTATAAAATATTAATTCCTGTAAATAAAAATACCGACAAATGTAAATTCGGATTTTTAAATCATGGACTCACTTCAATTTTTATTAAATGAAAATTGTACTACATTGAAATTCGGCTAAATTAAAAACTTTTTTAGCAAAAATTTGCTTCTAAACCGAATCTATCAAATTGAAACCCACATAATTTGATTTCTATTTACTCTAATTTCAGAATGGAAGAGCGCACGTTCTAGCTCATCCAACAGCAATCAACACAATTTCACAGTCGCTGGCGACTGAAAATATCAAGACAAAAATCGCAGTTTTGGAAATTCTTGGTGCTGTTTGTCTGGTTCCTGGTGGTCACCGAAAAGTTCTCGAAGCCATGCTCCATTTTCAGCAGTATCACTCGGAAAGAGCAAGATTTCAAAGTATTATCAACGATTTGGACAAAAACTTTGGAATTTACAAAGACAATCTGTCTTTAAAAACAGCAATCATGTCTTTTATCAATGCTGTTTTAAATTATGGACCAGGGCAAGTGACCTTAGAATTTAGACTGCACTTACGATACGAATTGTTGATGCTGGGAATTCAACCGATAATTGAAAAACTTAGAAAATATGAAAACGAGACTCTAGACAGGCATTTAGACTTTTTTGAGATGGTGAGGAATGAAGATGAAAAAGAATTGGCAAGAAAGTTTGAGAAGGAACATCTCGATACGAAAAGTGCTACTGCCATGTTTGATCTCTTGAGGCGGAAATTGAGTCACACTGCAGCTTATCCTCATCTTTTAAGTTTACTGGAACACTGTATCCTACTACCTCGTTAGTATCTTTTTTTACTATTCTATATACTATATAATTGTCAGTTCTGCCTAGATTATTAAGAGTTTCCCAACTTTCTAATTTGTTTCGAACTTGTATCTAATTTATCTGTACTTTTTTTTATTATTTAAAGCTTTTTGCTTCGAAAATAAACAGTATTTTATAGGATTATAAATTTGTTGTAGATTTAAAATTTTCGATTTTGATTATCTATTCTAATCAAAAAGAATTTTTGTATCTTAAATTTTTTTGTACATGCGTAAATTAATTTTTACTTTTATATTAGCTGCATAAAAAAACTATTTGAAAAAAAGTGATAAAATAGAAACAAATTCGAAACAAGTTCAAAAACAGGGTTCCTAGAGAAATTTCAGGTTAAAATTCTATAACTTTTCCAGATTTTATAAATGAAATTTAAAAAAAAGTCCAGTAAAATTTTTCATGTAATTTTTATATCGTATAAATTATCTCAAATTTTTTAGCATAGTAATTAGTTATTTAGGTGAAATTCGAATCTGTTAATACTGATTTATTACAAATATTATAATGAGTACTGCACAGAGAAAAAATATTTGTCTATAATAATTTACGATTTAGGGATAAATTGACAAAAAGCAAAGTTTTCATATTAAAAATTTTAAACCCTGAACAATGTGTATTAAATTTGCTATAAACAATATTAAGGGCACGTGATAGTTCTAGACGTATAGGCTAAGTTTGTCCGCAATATGTATTTCTCTTAAAATTAAAATACTGAATATTTTGTCCAAAAAATGAAAAAAATTATTTAAAATGTTATTAGTAAAGTCTGCTTGAAATTAATTTTATAAAGTTCCGGAAATTAAACATTTCAACAACAAAAAAGTCAATTTTAAGGCAAAATTAAAATTCAATGAGAATTTATTAATGAAATTTGAGGTAGTTCTACAAAAATGAGTGACAAAATACTCATTGTCAGTGTTTCAAGAAGAAAATTACACAAAAATTATAAAAATGTTGAAACTTTTTTTAAACTTTTTCCATGATTTCTAGGTTTCATAGGAACCCTGTTAGGAACGATTTGGGGAGAAAGAATCATTTTCATACAAAACTTGACATGAAAATTATAATAAATTGAATAATGTACGGATTATATATTATTAAATAAATAATTAAATTATTTTAATTATTATAATATAAATAAAAGTAATACAAACATAGGTAGATAAATGTTATTTTGTACAACTGCTAAAATTTATTTATTTTGATAATTATTTATTATTTATAATTTAGGTTTTTGTCCATTAAGACATTATTTTTTTATTTCAAAGAATCAGGAAAGAAAAGCATAAATCCCAAAAATGAAACTAACAATAAGTTTTAAAAGAAGCTTAAACGGCATTGATCAATTGCAGATAAAAATTGTAAAAAACAAAAAAAAATGTAATTACAGTAACTGAAAACTACAATTTAAAAACTGAGAGTTTAATTTGTAAACTAGAATTTAATTTTTAAATTAAATTTCAGTGGATTATGGTTCCTATCCACAACACTGGCTCCTCTTCGACAGAATAGTTCAACAAATTGTCCTTCAATCTGAAGGAAATGAAGCAGGAACAACGAGAAATCCTGATGTAGCCCCAATTGAAATTAATGTCAAGGAAATTGTCCATCTTCTTGCAAAAGAAGAGGAACTTGTGGCAGCCCGGAAAAGAGCTGAAGAATTGGAGCGAGAAAATACAGAAATGTCTTCGAGGCTTGCGAAAAAGGAGCAGGAGTTAGATATAAGGACACAGGAAAAAGTTAGTATTCTTGAAAATAAAAATATTTCTTTATTCAAAAAAAAAAAAAAATAAATAAATAAATTTAATTTTAAAAAAATAATTTCCCTTATTAATTTCCGATTCGCTTTTGTAGGAAGATATGGAGGCAAGTTTAGCAAGAGTGAAGGAACGATTAGAGAAAGAAACGTCAATGCATATCGAAACAAAACAGAGGATTTCAGAATTGCAGGACAGTATGGAATCTCTCTCTCGTCAAGTAAATAATGAAAAATCTGAGAGGAAACGTCTGGAACAGTTAGTCGCTTCCGGAAGCCTACCAGATGATGCCAAAGCGACAATAAAATTAGTGGAAGATGAAGTAATTGAGAAGGTTGAGGCGAGACCAACTCCACCTCCACCGCCTCCACCTCCATTGGCGCCTCCACCTCCTCCTTGTTTGATGCCTGCTGCACCTCCACCAATGAAGGTAATTTTCTATCAAACCTAACCTATTTTTTCATATTTCAACAAGCTCGTTACATTTAATTTCTATGATAATAAATAAAAATAAGAACGCTAGAATAAAATTAGTTTTAAAAATTTTGAATTAGTCAAAATTAAAGATCTCTCTAAATCTTAATTAGTAGTTTTCTACTATAAATTAGTAGTTTTCTACTAATTCTTAGTAGTTTTCTACTAAGAATTAGTAAAATTCTTACTATTTTAATAGTAGCTCACTTTTCACTAATTCATTAGTAGAAAACCATTAATTCAGATTTAGAGAGATGAGTAATTTTTGAAAAAATAATTAGGGTGTCCATTATTTCTTCAATTTAAAATTCACGGGGTTTTCCGATTTTTTTCCAGTTTTTAAAAAATTTTCCCGGACGATTTTAAGAGCATGTGATGGAGAATGACGTCACTAGTATAGGCAAAATTTGTCCGTAAACTTTCTCTTAAAATAATAAACATTTTGATACCATTTTTCACGCAAAAATAAAAATATTATTAAAACTGATTTCACCCAATTTCGAAAGAACCAGTTGTACATTTTTTCAAAAAACATAGGTTGAGACAACATTTGTTATTAAATTATAATAATTTATTAATTTTATTTGTTTAATAATTTTTATCAAATTATTATTAACAAAATCAAACAAACAAACTTGTAGAGATTCTTTCAAAGATAAAAATGAGCCGTCACTTGTCAAAATTCGATAGAAATTACAATTGTTCACAGAAGTTAAAAAAAAATATATTAAATAATTCAGGGTTGCGTTGGTATGGTTCTGGAAAACCTGGGATTGTCATGGAATTTTTTTTTGTAGTCAGGGAAAACTTGAAAAACCTGGAAAAGTCAGGGAATTTTATAAAATGTTGTTTTAAAAAATTAATTTAATTAATTTTTCTTTTTATGATTTCAATCAGTTATATTTCATTTGAAATAAGTTGAAAACTGCTGAACTGTCGGTGACATTTACCTGATTGATAAATAGAAAATAATTGAAATTTCTGTTACTGAAATTGAAATTTTTTTTTATCTATATCAATATAATTAATGACAATTGTTGATTTTTTTTCTCATTTCTCAAAAAATTTTTTTAATATTTAATTATTTTCGTCATTTTGTAATTTTTCTTTCAATTATCAATTATTTTCTTCACATTTCAATTTAATTCTTTAATTTTCAAATAATTTCCTCCATTTTTAATTATTTTCTTCAATTCTTAATTATTTTCTTCAATTTTCGATTATTTTATTCAATGTTCAATAATTCTCGTCATTTTTCAATTATATTAGTTTTTTGAAATTTCATTACAATTCTTTAATTATCATTTTTCAATTTCCAATTAATTTCTTTAATTTTCACATATTTTCTAAAATTTTTTCTATAATTTTCATCAGTTTTTAATTCACAACTTAATATTCTCCTTCAATAATATAATTATTCTTTAATTTTGTTAAGAATATTGTTCTATTATCGATTATTCTCGCCATTTTTCTAACTTTTTTTACTTTTTTTTCAATTGTCAAGTATTTTTCTTAATATTTAATTATTTTAGTCATTTAGTAATTCATCTTTTAATTACCAATTATTTTCTTACAATTTCAATTTAATTCTTTAATTTTCAATTTATTACTTCGGTTTTTAATATTTTATCCAATTATTATTTCCGCCATTTTTCAATTATTTTTTACAAATCTGTCAATTTACAATTATTTTTCTTATATTTTATATTTATTCTTTGATTTTTAAAATTATTTTGTTCTGTTGTCGATTATTCTCGACAGTTTTCTAATTTTTTTTCAATAGTCAATTTTTTCCTCAAAATTTTAATTCAATTTCTTAATCTTTAACTTAATTCTTAAATTTTCAATTTATTTCTTAATTTTTTTATTCTTTTCTTCAAATTTCAATATCATTCTTCAGTTTTTAATTTTTTTCTTCTATATTCCATAATTCTCAGCTTTTTTAATTACTTTTTTCAATCTTTAATTATATTCTTTAAATTTCAATTTTATTGTTTAATTTTCAATCCATTTGTTGAATTTCTAATTATTTCCAACAATTATTTCTATAAATTTCTTAATTTTTTAAATTATTTTTTAAGTTGTCTATTAATTTTATCATTTTTCAGATTTTGTTTTTAATTCTCAATTTTTTTTGTCATTTTTCAGATATTTTCTTCAATTTTTCAATTTTAAATTGTTTTCCGAGATTTTTCAATTATTTCCTAAAATTTTTTCTATTTTCAGTTATTCTCTTAAAATTTATAATTATTCTTTGTTTTTTTTCTATTTCCTTGTTCGGTTGTGTTTTAATCTAGTCAGTTTTCGAATTTTGTTTTCAATTTTCTATTATTTTCGTCATTTTTTTTTTATTTTATTTTTTTATTTGGTCATGGAATTTGATTAAAAATTGTCTGAAAAACCTGGAAAAGTCATTGAATTTGAAATGTTGAAAACGTAGCAACCCTGAAATTATTATTCAATAACAAATTTTCTCTCAGTCTATTTTTTTAAATGTACAACTTGGTCTTTCAAAATTAGGTAAAATCAATTTTAATAATATTTTAATTTTATGTGAGAAACCATTTTCTAGTTTGCGGTTATTTCAATGGGTTGAACATCCTTAAATTGTATCAATTCCACAATGTTTAATATTTTTTATCGTCCTTTATTTTCTGGGTAAAATTACACATTTTACCCCAGAAAATGTTTTAATGATGCTGAATTCAGACGTAAACAACTTATTTACTATTAAATTTACTATTAAAATAAAAGAGGCTAAGACAAAAATTCCTAGGGTTCTCCCAAATTCAGAAAAAACTGATAAATTATTATTTTTTATTTTAAAATTTCATCTGAATTTCCTTCAGAAAAATATTCTAATTAGAATACAATCTTTTAAAATTTGTCTTTTTTGGAATGATCAAATAAATAATGTAACTAATGGAATTTTAATATTTACAGGTTGGAATAATAAAAAATGTTCCTCAACCCAGCAATCCTCTCAAATCCTTCAATTGGTCAAAGATTCCAGAGCAAAAATTACAGGGAACTATCTGGTCAGAACTAGACGATTCTAAACTTTACAATATTATGGATCTAGAATCAATTGACAAGATTTTCTGCGCTTATCAGAAAAATGGAGTCTCAACTGAAGGATCTATAGAAGATCTACGAAATCTAGGTAAAAATAAGAAGACAATGTCGGTCATTGATTCACGACGAGCTCAAAATTGCACAATTTTGTTGTCAAAATTAAAATTGTCTGATAATGAAATCACAAGGACTATTCTGTCCATGGATCAGCAGAATATTTTGCATATTGACATGGTCGAGCAACTATTAAAATACATTCCTTCTTCTGAAGAAGCAGCTCTTTTGGATATGAATCAGAAAGAGCTACAAAGCAGAGCTGACTGTTTCCTGTATCAAATATCAAAGTGAGTTTTATGATTTCCAATCTAAGGATAATTTTACATAGATTTAAAAAAAGACTTAATAGTATTTACTTAATAGTAGTTTCATACTTAATAGTAGATTAATCTCATAGCCGTAACTTAGGTTTTTCGCGCCCGGTGCGAAATAAATATTTTGGCGCCCCCCCCCCCCACCCGCCCCTATAGTCCTTAGAAAAATAGAAATTAAAAATATGTTTAATCAGGGGCAGAGCTTGTAAATTTTTGCCATCTGCACACTTACTATTGATCGGTGGAGGCAAGGGGGAGAAGAGAAATAAAGCAATATTAAATTAAAGAGTTTCTTAATTATCGTAATTATTGTAACGCAAAAGTTGACAATTTATTTCATTTCGAGTAAATTTTCGGAATTGATAAACAAATAATCAAAATAATATAAAATTTGTGAAAATCATTACAAATAAAAAAAAAAAAATTAAAAATTGACGAACTTGATTAAAATTTGAGAAAAATGATTAAAAAAATTGAAAAGTGTATACAATTACTTAGATTTGACATAATAAATGAAAATTTAGGATATAAATTGAAAAAAAATTAATATATCTAATTAAAAGGTGGCCAAAATAAATGCAAAAAGAAAAAAGAAAATTAAAATTGAAAAAACTAATTGAAAAATCAGATAAATAAATTGAAAATTTAGGAATTCATTTAAAGAATGAAATTTGAGAATAACTAAAATTTCAGGAAAAAAATTGCAAAATGATAACAACAATAATTGAAAACTGAAGAAAATTATTAAAATTTGAGAAAAATCTTTTAAAATCTAGGAAATTAATTGAAGAATAATGAAAGTAATAAAAACTCAAAGAAAATATTTGCAAAGTAATAAAAATAATGAAAAATTGAAGACAATGATTTTAGTTTGTTAAAAATAATTGAAAAAATTACGACATATAGTTATAACAAAAGAAAGTCATTGCAGAATAATACAAATAAATGTAAATTGAAAAAATAACTAGAATTTGATATAAATAATAAAAAAAAGTTAGAAAATTTAATAAAAAATAATTGAAAATGACAAAAACTAATTTAAAAATGATAAAAATATTTGAAAAAATTACAGAATATATTTGAGATAAACAAGACTACTTGAAAAGTATAAAAATAATTGGAAACTAAAGTTAATTATGGAAATTTAAGAACACAAATTAAGAAAATTACAAAATTTATTTGATGTAAAAGATAGTGATTCAAAATCCAAGAACATCATTGAAAAACTTGAAAAATACAAAAAACAAAACTCATATTTTGTGAAAATTATTGAAAAATGACAAAAGAAATAGAAAGTTAATTAATAAATAATAAAACTAATTTGATATTGAAGGAAATAATTTAAACTAAAAAATTTTTGTTTGAAAAAGCTAAAGAAAATAATTGAAACTCGCAGAAATTTGGAATTTAAAAATTAGGGGAAAAATTAGAAAATAATGAGAATCATTAAAAAATGATTTCAAGAATTTTAAATTCAGGAAAATAATTACAACATTATAGAAATTATCAAAATTTTATTAAAGAAAATGAAAATTTCAGATATATTATTGAAATTTTCAGAATTAATCAACAAAGATTCAAAATAATATAAAAATTGTGAAAAGAATGCAAATGAAAAAAAAGTATTTAAAAATTGATGAAATATTTGAAATTTGAGAAAAAAAATTGAAGTATGATTAAAAACATTAAAAAGTGAATGCAATAACTTAAATTGAAGATACTAAGTAAAAATTTAGGAAATTTATTGAAAAATAATTAATATATATATAGTTAAAAGGTGAAAAAAATAATTAAAAAATGAGATAAATAATTAAAACTTTAGAAATTTAATTGAGGAATGAAATATGAGAATAACTAACATTTGAAGAAATTGATTGCAAAATGATAACAATAATAATTCAAAATTGAAGAAAATTATTAAAATTTGAGAAAAATATTTTAAAATCTAAAAAATTAATTAAATAATAATGAAGGTAATAAGAAATTCGAGAAAATATTTGCAAAGTAATAAAAATAATGAAAAATTGAAGACAATAATTTTAGTTTTTCAATAATGATTGAAAAAATTACAACATATAGTTGGGTCAAACCATTGATTTTCATCTGAGGGTTGTCGCTGACATATTTTTTGAAAAAAAAAGTTTCAGAAAATATGAAACTTCAAACTTTTCTGAATCCATTAACCATAGTTATATTGTGTAAATTCTATTTTTTTAAGAGTTATTATTAATCAAATGTAACCTTAAATTTGTCACTTTTTAAAAACACGTTATATTTAAAAAATAATTATTAAATTTTAGAAATCAAAACTTACCAGAAATATAAATCCCGTTATTTTGATCCTAAAAATGATAGAAATCTTATTAAAATACATTATTTTAAAATAATAATATAATTTGACAAATTTGTACTTGTGAAAACTTTCAAGATTTTTTAAAGCATCTAACTTTTTTTTGGGAGCTCCCAGTAATTTGAGGATTTGAATATATATTTTTATTAATATAACTTACTTGCTGGTAAATTTGGCGAAGACATTTTGCTACAATTATAATTATAAGTATATTATATTTCTTCGAACTTCAATTAATTTGAAATTTCATTGATTAAATATTTAATTAATCCTTGCTTTGAGAATAATAAATTTAAGATTATTTAAAAATCTCTTCAATTTTTAACAATTCTTTTCTATTATGATTTCAATTATTTGTTTCAATTTTCATCTATTTTTATCATTATTTAAAATTTTTCTTTCAATTCTAATTATTTTCATTATCTTTTAATTTTTCCCCTAAATTATAAATTTAATTTCCGCAAGTTTCAAATATTTTCTTTAATTTTTTCAAATAAATTAATTGATGAAATTTTTATTTAAAAAACTAAATTTTACTAAATGAGCGAATTATTTCCTTCCTATTAATAATTTTTATATTTATTGATTTTAAAAGTTTCATTAAAATGATGTTTTAAATACAGTAAATAACTGATTAATTAATCTGATAATTGAAATTTTTTTTACAGAGTTCCTCATTATGAACAAAGGCTAAGATCTTTACATTATAAAAAGAAGTTCTCTGCCAGCATATCCGAACTAACGCCAAGAATGAGATCGGTTCTTGAAGCAAGTCGACAAGTAGCGAGATCTCGAAGACTTAGGAAAATCTTAGAACTTGTCTTGGCTTTAGGAAATTATGTAAATCGAGGAAATGCTCGAGGGAATGCGTGCGGTTTCAGATTATCTTCCTTAAATAGATTGGTTGACACGAAGTCATCTTGTTCTAAAGGGACAACTTTGCTTCACTATCTGGTTCAAATGCTGGAAACCAGATTCAGAGAAGTGCTGGATATAGATGAAGATATGCCTCACGTGAGAACCGCGGCCAGAGTTAGTATGGCTGATCTTCAAAGAGAAGTAGCTAATTTGAAAAATGGCCTGCAAGATGTTCAGAGAGAGATTGGTAAGAACTAATTTTATTATTTATCTGTTTAAAATTTTCTTATCTCGATTATTTTATTTATAGAATATATTTTAAATACATTTGAACTTTTTTTCATTTTCTATATAAGTCCCATTGTAATTATTACATTTTTTATCCTTAATGAAAAATAATATTTTAGAATTCCACCGAGGTCAATCTCAAGTACTTCAAGGTGATATGTTTTTACCTGCAATGCGAGATTTTCAAGCTCAAGCAACTTGCAGACTCGCAGAAACTGAAGATTTATTCCAAGATATGAAAACAAGAGTAAGAGAATATTTTATAAAAATCTATTTAAATTAATTGAAATTATAATGTTTAATTAAATTTTTATGTTTGTTTTTAAATTTTTGTATAGAGTGTTATATAAAAACAGTGTGTCTAGCGAATTAATATTTTTAAATTCTCGGATTTATCGGATTGTAAACTGCAATTTCCAGGATTGCCTTGGTTAATAACTTCAAAATATAACTTGATTTAGAAGAAATATTAAGAAAAGAAATTTTAAAATGTCAATTTTTATTCAAAATAATTTATCAATTATTTTTTTAAATTAAAAATAAAACAGAGTGTTTAAAATTAATGTGAAAAAATTTTCCCTGATATTTCCCGGAGTTTTTCAAATGTTATAGACGCCCAGCTTAATATAGTTTAAGACTAAATTACGATATAAATTGCAATATTATGTTAAACTTTAACAGTAGCCGAATAATCAAAAAGTCAGAAAAAATAAGAAAAAGTAAGAATGCACGATTACAAAAAAATGTAAAAATATTGAAAAAAAAAAGATATTGTTTTTTAATATAAATAAAATTAATAATAAAAGTTCAAAGAATATTTAAAACTTTATGAATGAATACAAAAATAAGAAAATTGGGTAAATTTTACTAAAAGAAGCAAAAGTTAATGTAATATTGTTTAAAAAATATAAAAATCAAGAAGAAAATCAACGAAAACATATTTTACTTTACTAAAACTTTACTAACTTTAAACTTTACTAAAACCAAAAATGCATGAAATAATTGAAAATATTTTACGCGACCGTACAAAAAAATGTTCTGAAAATTAAGAAATTACATATAAAATTGAAAATTGAACAGTTTTGAAAAAATAAAAAAATTTCTATTATTGGAAAAATGGTTATAAAATTAGAAAATTTATTAAAAGGTCAGAGAATTTTTTTTAAGATTAGGAAAATTATTATTTTGGAAAATTTCTTCTATAAAATTAATCAAGGTCATGTTTATTTAGCTTTAATTTATTTCTGGGTCTTTAATAGATATAAATTAAATATTAGTTGATATATTAATCAAATTCATTGAATATGATTGTTTGATTTGCATTTCTAGTAATTTCAGAAATCTTAAGTGTTTTCAACGATTTTAAAAATTGTTTCTTATTTTTCTTCTAAATTAAATCGAAACTTTATTGTCTCATTATTTTGTCAAATTATCAATTTAAATAATATAAATAATTACATTTTGTAATAAATAAATTCTGGATTATTCCAAGCTATTAAAAAATGCAAAACTGAAATTAAAATTTTTGGAAGGGCTTCTACAAATTCTCAGTTATCCTTCAAAATTCCCAGATATTTTTGTCTTTTTCAATATTGTTAAATTCCCATCAATTTCCCTGATTTCTCAAAAATTTCTCGAATCGCTAGGCACATTGTACAAAATGTGAAAAAACACCCAAAAATAATAAACTTTTCTTAATAGTTTGACAGAGCTGTGAGACTGTTTGGTGAAGATTCTGCTGGAGTTCAACCTGACGAATTTTTTGGAATTTTTGAAAACTTCTTACAAGCTTTGTCTGAAGCCAGACAAGATGTAGAAAATATGAGAAAAAAAGTAGAGGAAGACGAGCGAAGAGCAAAGCAGGAACAAGACGTAAGCATAAATTACTTAATTTAAAATTAATGTTTTTTATTTTTATATGACAAAAATAATATTAATATTTGTGTATATTTTTAGCTCAAGAAACGCACCATGGAAAGAAAGAATTCACGAGAAGGAATTTTAAACAGCATCTCTCTCAGCAAGAAAAACGAAGCAAATACAAACGGACAAAGTGATAATAAAGGAGAATTCGATGATTTGATTTCGGCTCTACGAACAGGAGACGTGTTTGGAGAAGATATTGCAAAATTTAAAAGATCTAAACGCAGACCTGTTACACCGAGCACTCAAGAAACACGTAGACATAGTACTCATAGAGAAGATTCTAGAGAAAGACACTAAAATCGATCCAATTTCACCTGAGCAGATTTTCATTTTTTAGTTTCGTTTCGTTCAGTGTTTGTTCCTCAAATAATCTTTTATCAATTCCTAATTAAGAATAAAAATATTGTATTAAAATACAATATTTATTAATACAATAAAATATTGTATTGAAATACAATATTAATTGTATTTTCAGTTCAGTAACGATTTATAAGATTTTTAACTTAATATTTTTTTTCTCTAACATTTTAATCAAAATTAAAAATATAATTCTGTTTCGCGTGGGACAATTAATTTCGTTTTAATGAAACAAAAAAATAAAATAGAGAATGAACTTCTAGTGCCAAGACAAACGTCGAAATTCTTTTTTTGAGGTGAAATACCTAATGAGATTTCGAAACTATTCCATAGGCTGTTAAAGAGCAGACTGATTTGTATTTTCATCTTGTGTTTAAAAAAAAATTAACTAAGCAAGAGATGAAAATGAGAGTCAGTGAATCGTAGTTAGTAAGAAAAAGACGTATCATACTATTGAATAAAAGAAAGCTTTGGACTGAATTTAATTGAGGAATATTAAGAAGCGTATCGTAAAATAAGCGAAAAAGTGGAGAACTAGAGATTGAATGAATGTTTAACGACTTTGAGTAAATAATAAGTGACTGTATAGTAGAAAAACAAATGAGAGTTATAGTTGCTCGTAAACTTAGATTTATGTATATTAGAAAGCGCTAAAAAATTTCGTATTGTTTTTTACAAGAATTAGAAATTTGTGGGAACAAATGGGACAATTAACCATTTTCAAATTAGTTAAGATTTTTTCCCAAATCGAGAACTAAATCGCGTGATAATTTAACTTTTGTATATAGTCATAATGTACCTTTATAATATCAGTACGAAAGCATTATTTAAAATTATTGTTCATTTAAATATCTTCAGACACAAAGGATATTGATCATATTTACGAATAGAAAGTTACAATAATACAGTCAGACTAATCCAACAGGTACAAATCAAAATTTGTCTGCGGAAAAATTTAGAATAATTTGATGCAGAAGAAAATAATTCGACCAAGAAAAATAGTTTATCTTATACGAAAACACAAATAATTTATCTGACTAAATTAAAAAATTGTCTGTGACCAAAATAAAACTAATTTGTCCGACAAAATTAATGACAATTTGTCGACTAAATATAATATAGTATCTGAAAAATTGATTCATATATCGAGTTAAAGTTATATAATATTGTTATTTGATAGTTAAAGTTCAACAAAAACGAAGAATCAAAAGGCCTATATTGATATTTTATCATTGCTCCAGTTAAAGTCTGATTTTTTATTCCTTTGTAAGGGGTTGGTGTAAATTTTAAAACAGAGACTTCTTGCAGTGTGATAATTTATAACGCGAAATTAAAAATTTTTCATGTTTATGTGCAGAAAGACTTCTATAATAATCACTGTTTGGAAGTCAATGTTTTGTATAAGCTTTTGTACTTTTGTAAATATTCGATATATATATAAATAGTTACGCCAATATGATAAATTCTTTGAATGGAATGTATAATCGATTAATATATTCCTGAACAATTGCTATCATATGTATAATTAATATATATAGAAATATATGTACGACAAATCAAAAAAAAAAAAATTACTCAATTGTTTATATCTTTCCTTTAATTTTGGTTTTATTTTTTAATTTTATAATAGAAAATTACTTATAATATAACCCTAATTTTTCAACATAGGATTTTTTAATTTAACTACTAACAGATTTTAACTCAATACTGCCCAATTGCGAATGTTGGTTATTTTTTCCCTTGATAAAAATAAATTTAAAGAATATAAAAATTAAAATATGATTACTTAAACGTTTGTCTTAACTTCAAAATAGTAAATTAATACAATTTCTAATCAAAACTTGACAAAAATACATAATAAAGAAGAGAAAATCTGAAATTATAATCAAAAAACTGTTCTAAATTTAGTACAATAATTAAATTCATTTAATTATTATATTCAAATATTCACACATATAATTATATTCAATACTTAGTTACAACGAATACCTAATAAACATTTATATTATAGTTATAAACTAAAAGAATAATAAATTGTATATAAATTGATAACAAAATAAGAAACATAAAACAAATAATAACACTATAATGGTATAATGATAGAAGAAAAATGATAAGCAATTAATCAAAATTAAATTAATGAAATTAATAATTAACATAAAAAAATAAGAAATAAAAATACCAATATATAATATTCAGAACAAAAATTTCTAGAGAATATACCTATAAATATAAAGAAAAAAATGTTTAGAAAAATTGACAATATAGACGAAAAAGATTTTTACTGCTTTTACTGTTTTCCCGCAATTATAAAAAATTATAATGAGGAAGGTAGGGTGAAATTTGCGGTTAGAGTTGCGAAAAAGATATATTACCTGGAGAACGGTAATGAGAACGAGAATATAACCGGGAATATAACCGACCAAAATTCAAATCAAGAATTTATGAGAATTTAGGTTTTTTATTTATTTATCAAATTAAGTCAAATTTTCTCAATCAATTTAAGAAAATAGAATCTCTAGAGTAATTCTATTAAGTAATGATTTAAATTTGCATTGATTAAAAGTTTAATCAATCTACGGTTCAAATATACTCTCTAAATCTGAATTAGTTAAAAATAACTAATTTTGAGTAAAAACATAACTAAAAAATAGTTAAAATTTGACTAATTGAATTAGTAAACATAATTTTACTAAAATATTAGTTATTTTGACATAACCTAAAAATGAATTTGACTAATAATTAGTTATACTTTTTACTAAATGATTAGTAGAAATATAACTATTTGAATTAGTGACTGAGTTTTTGCATTCAAATTAGTTATTTATAATCATTCTTTTCTCTTATGATTTTAATTACTTATATAACCTACATTTTTCAACTATTTTTATTTTTTTCCAATTACTTTCTGCAATTTTTAATTATTTTCATTGTTTCTCACTTATTTCCCTAAACCTTAAATCTACCTTCCGCAAATTTAAATTATTTTTTAACATTTTATCAATCACTTTTTTAATTTTAATTATTTTTTCTTCGACAATAAAACAATGTCATTATTTATTGCTAAATTTTATATTATTTATCGCAGAATGAAATCCATTTTTTTAATTCACTATTATTGTTTTCATTTTGCAATTATTATTTTCAATTTTTAATAATTTTCATTATTTCTTAATTAATATCCTGAACTTTAAAATACGTATCTTAATTCTCAATTATTTTGTTTAACAGTCATTTCTTTTTATGATTTTGCAATTTTTTTCTCAGTCATTTAATTATTTTCATTATTTATCAATAATTAATTTCCTAAATTTTCAGTTATTATCTCAAATATAGATTATTATCTTCAATTTCCAACATTTTGAACGATTTTTCAGTTCTTTTCTTTTGCTTAAAAATAAATTCTGTAATTTTTCTACTATTTTCTCCGTTTTCTAGTTATTTTTATTCTTTTTGTATAATTTTCAAAAATTTCAATTATTTTCATCATATTTCAATTGTTTTTTAAATTATTTTCATCATATCTTAATTATTTTTTTCAATTGTAATTTATTTTTATCATTTTTTAAATTATTTCTCTAAATTCTTAATTATTATTCTCATTTTGTAAAATTATCTTTCTCAAATTTCAATTATTTTCTAAAATTTTTAATTATTTTTATTTGTTTTCGTAATTTACAAATTTTTGTTATTAACTATCTTGAGTTTTAATTATTTTTAGCCTTCTGCAATGCTTCTCTTCAATTTTTAATTTTTCTTATTTTTTTCAATTAATTACTCAGATTTTAAAGTAATTTTCATAAATTTCAATTTTTTCCCAGTGGGCAAAAATCCATGTTCGTTTTAAAAACGTTTGAAGAACGTTTTTAGAACGTTTCATGTCGGCCAAATAATGTTCTGGAACGTTATTGGAACAATGATGTTCGAATAATGTTCCAGAACATTATTTGTCCGACATGAAACGTTTTAAAAACGTTCTTAAAACGTTTTTAGAACGAACATGGATTTTTGCCCACTGGGTTTCTATTTTTATTATTTATTTTTAATTATTTCATAACATTTTATTAATTAGGTTACACGTTACACGCATCATAAATTTGTGCGTTGAAACCAACAAACGGATCTTTTAAGGTATTAGTCGCGCAAAATGATTTTCGTCAGATTTTTTTAAGACTTTGTATCTGTATTCATAAGGTATTTATCTATGAAATGAGATCTATCCTATCAATTTTGACCACTTCTGAGCTTCAAAATATAAATTCAAAGTTCATACCTGTTATATGCAACAACACTAAATGCATGTAAAAAATGTCTCTTATATCCATTTATATTAAAACAATTCATCAGATTTTCAAATAAAACTACTGAGTTACACATTGAGATAAAATAAATCCTTTAAAAGAAAATTAACTTTATTGACCACGCTGAATAAAAAATAAAATAATTTAAAAATTCAAAAATTTTAATTTTCACGTGGTTTCATTGAAAAATGTCGTAAACGTGTCAGCAATACATCACGATAACTTATAGTACATGACTCAAAATCATGAAAATGATTTATATTACATTAGAAGAGATCACAAGGATGCAAGTGAATTGATATAAAAGTTTATTTATTGTTCTTTATATTTTGCGGGAGTTTTGCGGGATCATTTACGCGATTAATACCTTAAGAATTTTGAAAAAATTCTACAATTTTTACAATTATTTATTTCAAATTTTATTAATTTTTGTCAACTTATCATTGTTTTTATCATATTTCAATTATTTTCTTCAAGTTTCAAATTTTAAATTCATTTTTCAATTATTTGCCCCAATTTTGAATTATTCTTATTTTTTTAAATTATTTACTAAAATTTTTAAATATTTTTCTCAAATTTCACATTATTTTTTTCCATTTTTAATCATTTTCAATTCTTTTTATAACTTCCAAATTTTAAACTATTTTGGTATCTGATATTTCAAGTATTTATCTGAAATTTTTATTATTCTATTCAATTTTCAATTATATCTACGATTTTCTTGTATTTTATGTACCTATATTATGTACTTTTTGCAATTATTTCTCTTTAATTAAAAATTGTTCTTTTCAATTTCAAATTATGTTTATCTTTTTTCATTTATTATCTCTAAATTTTAATTATTTTCTTCATTTTTTTGCAATGAACTTCTAAAAGTTTCAAGTATTTTTCTGAAATTTTTGTCAATTTTTCTTTATTTATTTAATTTTTTCATTTAGTTTCTCAAATTTTAATTATTTTCTAAAATTTTAAATTATTTATTTTGTTTTTTTATTATTTTCTTAAATTTTTAATCACTCTCATCATTTCTGAATTAATTCTCTAAATTTTTTAATTATTTATCTCAATTTCAAGCATTTTTTCAATTTTCAATTATTTTCTCCAATTTTTCATTATTCTAATTTTTTCCAATTTATTTATAAGATTTTGAAGTATTTTTTCCAAATTTGCATATGATTTTTTAAATTACTTTCAACAATTTTAATTGTTTTTATTTTTTTTTTCAATTAATTTACAAAATTTGACATTATTTTTTTCAATATTATATTTAAAATATTTACAATTGTTGATAACATAAGGTGGATAAACTAATCGCGCTCCAGCGTGCGTTGTTTAATCTAGTTAGGTAAAAGAAATTAAAATATTTATAATTTATATAGAACACTGTTCATAATTTTTATATTTAATAATAGTTTTTACACTAAACTGTCAGTTGTAATGACAATTATTTTGTCTTTATCCATTTTTATTTCATTAAATTGTTTGTGTTTCAAAATAGTGGAGCTTATTCGAACATAGATAATTCTCATAAATTCTCCGGAAGGACAATATTCTCGGTTATATTCTCGAGAATGTTACCGGATTTTAAATTACCGAGAATTTTGCAACTGTATTCGCGGTGTCTGATTGGTCAGATAATATCGACATCTGACGGAGATCTTGAGAAACATTAAGCTCGAACAAGTTGCCCGACAAACTGACAAGTTCCAAGTCTTCTTCTATTATTATTTTCAGAGTTAATTTTATTCAATTTTATTGTTACTGTTTTTATTTTCTCATATGGTAGTCCTTTTGAGTAGGTATCAGTAATCTTTTTTACTCCGTTTGAAAACAATCAAAACTCTGAGGTATCATCTGATTCAGCTCATTAATTTTTTTCCACCCTTACTCCTTATGACGTAGTTCCGGTTTCCTCCTAAACTTCCGTATAATTCTGTGTACTTCCTTCTCCGCATAAACTTTAAACTTTCGCGCCAAAACCAAGAATAAGTTCAACATTCTGGAAGTGAATTTTTTGTGAGATCAATTTTATTTTTAACTTGGAAACGTCATTCTAGTATTCTTTCCAGTGGCAAATAAATTAAATTTAAACAATACATCAATGTATTTATAAATAAAGTGTAAAAATGTTTCAATTTAAAAGCAGGAACACGTGCTTTCCGTTTATTTCGTATTTTAGAGGTTAGTTACCTCATGCTGCTCATGCGGCTTAGAAGCACAACAAATGACAACAAAGAAACGTTCCGACGTAAGTAGTAGGTGCATCCCAAAAATAGAAATATCAAAAAAAGGTGAAAAACAAAAGTTTATTCCTAAATAACTAGTTAAATATGTGGCCAATTCAATATACTTTCATATACTTTTCAACAAATATCCTCAGTATATGCAATTGCTTGCAAATTTATCATCTCTACCACAACACTAAGAATATTTTCAAAGGTAAAGTTAAAATGATTTAACAAGTATTTATGATAGTACATTATTTTGAAGCTTTATTTTGGATTTTTGAGAATATTTAAAAATAAATTAAATAAACTACAGGCAAAATTTGTGTATAGTAATAAGCAAAATAAGAATAGATCGAATTATATTGTTCCCACATTATTCGTGTTATCAAATAATCATCATTGATTATAATTATTCATTAATTATGTTAAAACCTTTAATTTCTCTACATTAAACCTCTTGTTCTCACAATTACTCGCACAATTATAGAAATTTCTATGTATATCTATATCTTGAAATTTTGAGATATGTATATTTTTTGGCAAAATTATCTTTTTATACAACTGACTTGACATACCTAATTATTAAATAGTATATTATGGTTTTTCTAAATTATCCTACATTATGTGAGTCAGTGCAGTTAGCTTTTCTGTTTTTTTTTCGTTTTACAAAAATGATGAAAGAAAAATAATATAAAATAGGTATATAAATTTTAAAGCAAAATTTTATTCTAATCAGTAATCACAAGCCTTTCAGTTCACATAAGCTTATTAACAAATTTCAGTATTAATTTTGTCTCATAAATTTAATTTAAGATGTATGTATTTCCAAATGGATCAAATACTAGCCAGGAAAAAATTCTATTGTCCTTTAAAAAATTGAAATCTTTTTCTAAATTATGTATATTTTATATAAACTATAAATAAAAATGCACCTATTTGCAAATAATTTGTTGAATAAAAATGAAATCAAACAGAATATAATTTAGGAATACAATGGATTTTTTTTAATCATCTGTTTTAGTCAAGAAATTATTATTTACATATAATATATATATGTATTAGTCTTCCCTACTTTAATGTTTTAATTTAAATTACTTAACTAAATAGGAATCAATCGTTATTATTCAGTTTTATTTTTAAGGTTTTGATTTGATTTTAACATTCTCAAAACATCTATCAGGGTATCCTGCGACCTTAAAAATCTTAAATTCTACTTGAAATTTCTTAGAATATTTACGAGAAATAATAATTTTTATTGGACTATGTATTTTGATTTAAGGCTGATCAAACCTGTGAACAAAAATACTCTCACCTGATTTCAATGTTAACGTTTCTCGATCGTAAATGACAAAATAAATTAATAAAAGTTGATTTATTAGAAATAATATAGTAGCACAAGTGGTGGAACTTTCAATTTTGTTGCTATAAAAAAGTGCTAAATATTATTTTTTTATTCATTTTTTCAAATATCAAAAATACTTTAAAAACAATATTTAACTATTTTTTATAGCTCAATAAAATTGAAGTTCTATCACTTACGTGAATAATTTTTTTTTAATAAATCAACATTTACTAATTTATTTTGTCTTTTAAGAGCGAGAAACATCAACATTGAAATTAGGTGAGAGCATTTTTGTTCATAGGTTTGATCAGCCTTAACAGTATTTTCATTTAATAGAATTTTCTTTTGATCAAATATTTATTCAATAGAATTATTATTTTTGAATCGTCATTTAATACTTATTAACACTGTATTTAATATATTATTTAAATTTTAATCAAATCAATTATTTGTTTGTATTCGTATTTTTGTTTAAACACTGCTTCTATTAACACTCTTTATTTTTTATACAGATTTTAGGTTAATGGAGAATAAAAACTATTCGGTGGAAATTTACTAGTGCATCAAAAAAAACTAAAGGATTATTTTGAAAAGTATTAATATCTAATTCTTCAAAATACGGACTTTCATACAATCTACAACTTTGTAAGTACTTTGGTAAGGTCTAAAAATATTATAGATTATGTTTTAATAATTGAATACTTTATCTTTTTTCTTTTTTTCGTAAAGTTTCATTATTCTATAAAAATGTAATGAAAATCAATATATTATAATTTGGATTTTATATCCAAATTATAATAATAAATCCATAAGAATGTTTTCGTCAGCGCAAATAGAGTCTTGAAAAGGGTTGGGATTCCAACCGAAACGTTGACTTGAAATAAAAACTACCAATATAAAACCAGTACAGGCCATCAAAAAAATTATTTATATTAACTGGTTCACACTAAACTCTGAAAATATTATTTCAATTTACATTTATAAATTAACAATTTTTTGCAAATTGATTGTCATAATCCATACTTTATTATTGAATTTTAAACGAAAAATTGATTTAAAAAAATATTTTTTTCAATAATTTAAAATGTGGAAAAGGATTTTAAAAAAACACAAATACATGTTTGTTTGTTCA
Organism: Ganaspis brasiliensis; assembly: GCA_037103525.1. Taxonomy (NCBI): domain Eukaryota; kingdom Metazoa; phylum Arthropoda; class Insecta; order Hymenoptera; family Figitidae; genus Ganaspis; species Ganaspis brasiliensis. Next base: position 992,125 of record JAZKLR010000175.1, on the reverse strand, counting down.
TTGTTCAGAAACTTTATTTTTTACATACACTAGCCGACTACTATGCATGCGTTCGGGGCGTTCGGAATCCTGAACGAGATCTAAAGTGCTTTTGTCTTGTTTTTGTTCTGAAGAACGTATGAGGTTATTTTTTTTTCATGTTTAATTTTCTTTTAAGTAATAGCACGTTATAGTGTATAATCTATAGCCTGTTCGCGTCAAGGCGTTCGAACCATCTCCTATAAAATACAGATCTCTCGTCACATTCTTGTTCCACCAAACAGAATACTCAATTATAATTATTCATTTAGCTTTTCTCGTAAAATAGAAAAAGTATATTTATCACAATTATGACTCTGACGATCACAATGAAAACGTCAGTCAGACGACAATGGAAAAAAATCGCAGAAAGAATTCGATCGACCGAACGCGACGCGACCACATATATCGTATTTATATTTATATAATCGTATTTATATATTTATATACAGTGGAGAGGAAAAGGATTCGATGCTTTTCGGATTTACACATTAAAATATATTATTTAAATTTTAGCGCAATATTGCTATTATTTGCTGTTTTTGTTTTTAAATTAACTACAGAGATCTTGTTTTGCACAATTTCAATCTATTCCATAAATTAGCAATTTCAATGATAATCAAAGAAATTATTTTCTATTATTATATACAAGTTAATAATTATTTCCTAATCATTAAATATAATTTTATTTTCGATCATTAAAGTTAATTTACTAATTATTTTCTATTATTAAAAACAATTTAATAATTTTTTTTTAATAGTAAATAAAATTTAATATAATTTTTCGTTTTTTTTTTATTTAATACAAATTAATAATTATTTTCTATTTTATTAAATTGTTTTTAATAACAAAAAATAATTTCTTTGATTAAGGAATTGTCATGATTTGGTTTAATTAGCAATAATCCTTCCTGATAAAAATTGTATTTTAAATGTGAACTCAAAAAATGACATTTTTTGTTCATTACAACAGTAGTTTTCTCAATAGAAATTTGAAAGAAACTCCAATTTCCGAGGAGCGTCATCATCCTCTTAACCTATTAATGTCCAAAAAAACATTTTTTAAAAAATTTTTAGTAGTTTTGTTTTATACTTCAAAGCTGAAAAATCGTAATTTCATTATTCCTAGCATAAAATTATATACTTTTTTCAAATCTAGTAGAATTGAACAAAAAGGATTTAATAACAAGGCAAAGCATTTTCTTAAATAAACGATTTTACAATTGTTCGAATTATTTACACATCTTAACAATTTTCTTTCAATTCCGAGATTATAAAATTAAGAGTTTCCTAATATTAAAGTTTCAATTAGAATAAATTTCAGAATCCATTTTTTTTTTTGTTAAAAAATAAAACGAGAATAGTTTAAATTTAATTACTGATTTAAAAAACTATAATGGTTTATATAATGTGATTTTAGATAATTTTTAGCATAACATCTGTTCTTGTTTTCCTTTTGAAAAATTTGATAAAACATAAATTAGAAGTTGGATTATAATAAAATTTTTAAAAAAATAGTGGTACGGCAGTGTTCTATGTTATCTGACAAAATTGAATGTACTAATTTTTAACGTCAAAATTTAAAACAATAAATTGTTGTGTTTTTGTTTGTATTTATTGTGACTTCTGTTGTTTAATTTTATTTGATTAACAATGAATTTATGTTTATGTTTTTTGACTATTATTTAAGTTTTATATTTTATTGTAAATTGATAATTAATCTTTTATGTTTTTGTATATAACCTCAAAATTGTATATTATGTTTTTAATATTTTTGGGTATATTGAAATTTTTGTTTCTGTAATTTTAGTTTTTATTGTCCTGAAAAGACCTACATATATGTATGGCGAAACGTTGACGTTTTTTATTTTGTGACGATACCTTGAAGCGTTTGAAATAAAGGACTGACATTGTCTGGAGATAACGTATTTATTTTCATGAATCAATTTTTTAAAATTTGAAATTCATGAAATTTTTCGACAATTTCTTGGAAGATCCCTAATTTTTAAATAAACGTAATTTGTATTTTACATTTTTTAACAAAAAACAAATGGACTGAAAATTATTTTAAAAATTCGTTTTTCTGAGCATTAATTTGTTAATCCACCTTTCGTATTTATTTATAAAGTATAATGCCTTATGAATCTAAAACTTATATTGATATATTGCACATTTGACAACAGTTACGTTTCTTTAAGTACTCGGGTATAGGAAGTTTGTTAAAAATCCACTTTAATAGTCGCGCTCTTTTTTTCCGGTTCATTTATTCTCTCCTCTTTCTCTTTTAATCCACTCTCTTTCTCTCTCTCTTAACCAGTCACACATACATTCATTCACAAATTATTTCCTCTCACCTCGAACAGATTTATTCTCATATTTACTTTGTTTCAGAATCTCATTTTCACTTGTCATTACCGCTATCCTTTACAAGCTTCGACAGTTTCGTTGAAAGTTGCACAATAGGTACCTTTGAATTATCTTTTTCGATGTGAGCTTGAGTATCTTTTAGGTCTCCTCTTTTATTAAATTTTCGTTTTTCTGCTTAAATCTGACGTCTGGCATTCGTTGCGAGTTATCATTGAAGTCACTGAAGTCGTTATTTGCTTTTATCCATGACTCGTTGCAAAAGCGAATGGAAAATGTGATTCGATTTACGAATTGAGCACTTTTGCATGACTCCAAATTGCACAATTCTCGTTCCAAATGGAGTGGAAAAATGGACAAAGCTGTGTCTATTTAAGCTAAAAGCCACACAAAATTAACGCGATAATTTCCCAGACTTTGTCTCAATTTAAAAGTAATTTCTCGAATTAATTAATTTCAAAATTGCTGGACATTTTTTAAACGGACCGTATAATTAATTTATCGTTAAAAGATTTTTAATACTATTTTTAACCATAATATATTTACACAGAATTTTTATCTATTCATTTCGTTAAGAAAAGAAATATATTTACAATAATTATCCAATTTTCCATTTACAAAATTATCTAGTGTTCACCTTCCAAATTCAGAAAAGTTATTAAATATTGTATTTTTAAAAATTAGTCCAATTTTCAAATTTAGTATCATGCAAAAGCGCACAATTTAACAATTTTAATGATCGAAGAGTACGAATATTTGAAACAAAAAGGGAAAATTTTTATATAAACTCTCGATTAAACTTGTATTTTTTAATTATTATATTATAAAAAAAGTACCTATATCCTTCAATTGTATTGTCAGGTTAATATTCCGCCTCGTGTTCTTTTGTATTTATTTTTTTCCAAGCCATTTCTTTCGATTTGCAACATCAAGTATTTCTGTATTTGTGTAATTTAATTAACGAATTACTACTACTGCCACGTTTTCAGAGATAAAAACTACACGCAGTTCTTTTTTACATGTGAAAAAGACGGCTATTAACACAGATATCGGAGTACCGAAGCTACTTCAATCTTTGATTCGATTTGTTCATTATACATTGTCGATGCATTTCAGTATTTATTCGATCCAGATATACTGGATTTTCATTTCGTTGCTGTCGATTAGGCTTATGTTTTTATTTTTCCAAAAAATTTTTAATTAGATCTGTTTGAAAATAATCTATTTAAGGCTGATGAACTGTTTTTCTGTCGTTGATTTCAATTTAAAACATGATTTAATTAGAAAGAAGCTTTATTTAAAAAGAATTTCTAATTTAAACAAATTTTTAGTTCAAAAGAATTTCTGCGTAAAATAAATCTTTACTCAAAACGAATTCTGACTGAATACGATTTTTTTCCCCTGAGAACAAATTATTACACAAAACGAATTATCATTAAATTATATACTTATATAAATAATTGCTTTAAAAAAAATAATTGTCCCTATTTTTAGAAAACAAGAAACAGATCATTTTCAAAACTGGTATATCTTAAACGGAATTTTGCCAATTATATAATTTGTCAAAAAATTGGTTTTTGTGAACCAGCACCAACCTTCTACATACTTATAATTTTTGTCGGTAATTTTAATTCAATTGTGCAAAATTTACACATTTAACAATCGAATCACTTTGGAGAAAAATCTATAGTCATTTAAGAGTAGATTAACTCTTTTAACAAGAGTATTCGATTCCATGACTTTTCTTGCTCGAAAATTTCACTAAATTTTTGAAAAAGTGCTTAATTACGTTGCGGTAAGGTTTTACACTTTTTCTGGATTTAACATTCTTCTTAATGTCTTGGTTAAATTGATAAAACACTCGAGAGTATTTTAAAGTCCAAGTTAACTTTTAACAAGAAGTTAAGAAACCCACTTTGAAATTGAAATTTTCAATTTCTTTACACGGAGGCGTGAAGCGTGCTAGGTTGTTGTGCAGGAGTTTGATACGAAGTACTTCCGGGTGCCGTTGCCGGTTGCAAGCTCAATTGCAACTGATGCTGTTGAGCTTTCGCTCTCAGACACGCGATGCTTTCATTTCTAAGCTGCTCCGTATCTTGGACTCCACCTGGAATGTTAAAAAATTCTATTAATAATAAATAGATGGAAAATAAATAAATTATACTGAAATAATTACACTTTCGTTCATAATTATGTCTATTATTATAATTATTGAAAATTAATAAATTTTTTGTTTTTTATTGCTTAACTAAATTCTTCTTTTGTAATTGGGTCAGAATTCTTAAAATCAGCAAAAAAATAAGATGTTTTTTTCTTATTGAAATATTGAAAAAAATATTATGTTTAATCATAAAAATATTTCTACCAAACGAAACAAATTTTAAACATTTTTTACAAAAGTTATTGCAAAATTACCTTTTTTAACACTCTTTAAATAAAAGCTTATTTTTCATAAATGATTTTACCGATTTAAGTATACCTTGGATAGAATCAAAGGGCATAAAATAGACTTCCAATTACAGTTCGAAAATTTAAAATTTCTGATTAATCAATTTCAAAATTCGCGCCAAAATATTTCTGTCAGATACTTTTTCGGCCATTTGCAATTTCGGACAAATGAATATTCTGTCATTTAAAATTTCAATTAACTTAAAATTCTGTAAAATGAAAATTCTTCTAAATTAAAATCCGTTTAAATTGAAATTCTTTTAAATGAAAGTTCTGTTAAATATGAATTCGGTGACCTAAAAATTCTATTAGGTAAAAATTCAAATTCATTTACATTCGATTGAAAATAAATTCGAAAATGTGAAATTTCGGCTACAAAAAAGTTCTACCTTATAAAATTAAAATTCGTTTGAATTGGAATTTTTTGAAATGAAAAGTTGGTTAAAAGGATTTCTGTAAAATGAAAATTCTGTTAAATATGAAATCAGTTCCCTAAAAATTCTGTTAGGTTAAAATTCGAATTAAATGTTCGATTGAAAACATATTCGAAAATGTGAAATTTCGACTAAAAGAAGATTCTTCCTAATGAAATTCTATGAAATAAATATTCGAAATAATGAGATTTAGAACTTAATCATACGTCCCAACATTTTTAGGATCTAACATAATAATTTTTTTTAATATTTCGATAATTGGTTTCGAACTGTTTAAATTCTGAATAAAATAAGCTCAGGATGAAGCAATTTCTTCAAATTTAAAAATTTTTATAAAATAGTGTAAAACGCAACGATTTCCTAAAATTTATATAATGAAGATTTTTTAATATCCTTGGTTTCTTTTAAAAAATAATTTTCGAGGTAATAATAATTAATTAGAATATGATCTCTTGATCTTTTACGTTTTGTTTCCCATCCTCATTTTTTTACCAAAATTAAGATTCAAAAATAAGGATAAGTATAATTACAAAGTATTATGATTACATAATGAACGGTAATAATTTACCATGTAATTTAATAAATTTATCAGAATTATTGAACAATTTTTCTACTTGTTAGAAGAAGTCAAACTTGATTTAAAAATGGTAAAAAAGTAACTTTTTAATTTCTTCCAAAATGTGAAAAAAATTTGCAAGAATACTGATAATGCGAATTATATGCGAATTATCTTTTAAAGGAACTAATATGAAGAGTACCTAATATCTTGATGAAATATTTGAAATTCTGTTGGTGAAAGGTAAAACTGCATAACTTCACTTTTCACGATTTCGAGATAATCATGTTTTTGTTTATTCTCTTGGTCCTGTAAAATCGATAAATGAACAAATATTTTTGATGTTTTGCATTGAATCATATTTTTGAGTGCATTTTTCTGAGTCTCTTTATCAAATTTAATATAATGTAAAGGTTTAAATGAAAAACATCAATTATTATTTTTCGCGATTTGAATGCAGTTATGCTACTGTGTTTAAATTATTTTACCGTTATGAAACTTTAAAACGTATTATTAAATATAGACCAAATAATGTGTTATCTTAAATTTGATAAAATGTCAGTTATGCTATTATACCTTTCAGTCACAGAATTTAAGAAAATATTTTCACTATTTTTAGAACACCTATAATTATATTTTAAAAATTGACGAAAAAACTTAAATCTGTGCTCAATTTAGGATAATTTAAAATCAATAACAAAGACAAAATTTATTTTCAAATTGAAAAAAAATTAATAATTTCTAAATACTTTTTGCAGATGTCAACTTTGTTTATAGTCAATAATTGCTTAGCAAAATAATGGAAAAATTGACAAAATTTACTAAGTAAATGGATTTTACAGTTTTAATAAAATTATTTTTAATAGCTTTTGTACATTGAATTAGTTAATAATTTTGTACCAGTTTCACAAACTGTTTTCAACTGTTTTCACAAACACTGTTCATAATTTTTATGAGATCAATTTAAGGCAAATTTTTATTTATCCTCGATTCTGCCTACAAAAATTATATTTTAATTTAATTTTTATAAATTCAAATTATATTATATAGAAATCATAAGCGTTCATCCATTCAACTGTTTTCACTTATTTGAAAATGTGTCATCTATTTCATCTATATTTTGCTAATTTGTTACGTTTTCAACCTTCTTGAAAACTTAAGTTATCTTTAAATTGATACTTTAATTTGAATTCTGATTTAAAAAGGTCTTAAGTAAAGTAATTTAGTTTTTTTTGGCCTTATATTTCATAAATAGATGAGTCAGGAAATTTTTTTATCCGGGAACGTGTTTTTTTAATTGAAAAAAATTATGTATTGCTGAATAGTATAAAGGGTATTATTAAAATTTTATTTCAAAAAGTGCATAAAAAAGGGAAATGTCAGCGAATTTTTTTTTAATTGTGCAAGACATTTACTTTCTTATAATTTAAATATAATTTAAACTACTACATTTTTTCAAGATTCATATACAATAATGAATTACAGGGATAACAAAATTTTCACATTTTATTTTTTTAATGATTTAATCGTACCATATTTTAATTTATTGAAATTTTATATCGATTCACTATTTAATTATTTCAGATTTCATTTAATCTTAATTTTAATTAGTTAAATACATTTTTTATTTAAGAATTTTAGTCGTTCTTTCACATTTATTCCAATTGTAATTGAACTTTTAATTCTTGGGTTTAAAATTTAATTAATTTAAAGTTTAACCTTATTCAAATTTTAATTTACTAATATTTCAATCTAGTTGAATTTTAATTGTCTAATATGTAATACCATAACAACCAATTTATTCAAATTTTAATCTGTTTAAATTTAAAATTTTCCAAATTTCAAACAGTTCAACTTTCAACCAATTCTAATTTTCATTTTTTAAAAGATTTACTAGTTACACTTTTAATTGATTCTAAAATTAATGCATCTGTTCTGAATTTGAAATTAAGGTAATCAATTGAATCTTATATTTTTCGAAATTTAAATTAGGCCACCTATTTTAATCAATTCAAATTCCCTTTTATCTCAATTTAAATTATATTCAAATTTTGAACAATTGAAGCTTCTATTTATTATTATATATTACTATACGCATTTTAATGAATAAAAATTTCAACAAAAAAAAACGAATTAGTTATTTTACATATTAGTTTATTTTTTATAACATTTTTTGTCACTGATTCTTCGAACATAATTAATTTTTTCTTTAAAAAGAAATCCTAACTCGATTTTATATAAAAAAATATATTTCAACAATAGAATAAACAATACTAAAAATTTGGCTTTACAAATTTCGATCTCGTAAAAATGATTTATTTACAATTTTCACTGAAAATTCTATATCTTATCAAAAACAATTTACGTATTTTATAAATGACTTTCAAATTGAGCGTCTGCTAAAAATAAATATTCTGATTTTCGCTCCCATTTGAGATAATTATAATTAAATTAATTTAAAATAATTCATAATTAAATTTTCGTAGAATAGTGTACTCAAAGAAATTAATTGAGATAACAGTCAAAGTATATAGATATACGTATGTACTTTGACACGGCATAAAGTAAAATAATTATTACTTGCCAGATGATGAAGATGGACCCATGCCGTCTTGACTCTCTTGTCCACTCTCGGAACTAGTAGGTCCTCCCTGATGATGGTTGTGGTGAGGACTGCTTCCGCTTCCGGCATGGTCGTTTCCGCTGTCCTCGCCACCAGATTTGAGGTGCTCCGCTGCCTCAATGGACTTTCGATGCATCCCTACAGGGCCACAGTCAATCAGTTCACGTTGATTATTTTCGAAATCTTGACTAAAGCTGCTTGACTTAGAATGTTGCGCTGATAGAAATGGACAGAAAAAAAATTCGAGAATTTCGAAAGATTAATCATTTTCAATTTGTTAATCTCTATCTCTTATTTTTTTCTGACACATTTATCTTATCATTTATTCAAATAATAATGATAAATATCGAAAATAAAAAATCACTAAAACTTTCTCAATTATTAGCGTTTATTGATTCGAAACTCTCGAGAGAAAAAAAAAAGGAAAAAAAAAGAAGCAAAAATAATGAGAAATTAATATTTACCTAGAAGCCACGGAGCGACTGACTCATTTTCCTTGGCACTTTTTAGAATAGTTTCCGGCAATGGTAACGAATGTCTCACCATTGCCCCATAAAGACCATATTCGGCCATTATGGTACTCCTTCCCCAACATTTTTCCGTTTTTCGCCATTTCGCCCTTCGATTTTGAAACCACACCTGAAAAACAAAAGTTAATGGTATTTGTAAAAATATTTATAAAAAGGCTTTATTTAATTTAATTGACATATTTACTATTTTGAATTTAAAAATTGATTTGTGTTATGGAACAGTATTCTTTGACTAAACTATTTAATTACTCGATCGACAGGTCTTAAGTTTTGTTCAGTATCAAACTAGAGAATGGGTCAGTTCTGTTTTGTGATTAACTAGCAAACTAGAAAATCTTCAAAGCGAGAAAGCAGGGGATAAGGTTGTTACCCAATTCTTCATGGTCGAGAAATCAGTTAGACTTTTCGCTAACGATTCTTTCAATCCGACCACCTACTGTGCCATAGTCGCGTGGCAAATCCGAACACCCCGTTCTACCAAAGTATCAGTTTTAATGACCTAAACTTTGTGTAAACTTCTACTAAATGGGCACAATAAGGACATTATTTCTGATAAATCATACGAAACGTTTATTAGAAATACTTTTAATAGGTTTATAATTCCAACGGATACGTTAATTTAATGATAAATTGATATAAATAAATACTAATGATTCTAAAACCAAAAATAGAGCACGTGGTGATGACAAATCAAAAAGTAGAATATTACAAAATGTTATAGAAAGTTCTAATAAAGCTTTTATAATTGTTTATCTTCTGGTGATCTTTTGGAGGGATTTCTTAAGTTTAGTTGTAACTTAATTTTATTTATTTAATTTTTAATGTTTCTTTTTCAGATGCTTTGAGGAATCTATGATGAAGCAGCCTTCATAAAAAAATTCAGGCTTTATATAAAATTATAATTTTATTAATAAAGTCAGATCTGAGATTCCTAATAAAATCAAATTATTTGAACAATAGAAGTAATAGCTAGTAATATTTAATTTAAAATAAAGTTTTAAATTAAAAAATCAGAAAGTAGAAGAAAACAGGTGGCTAAATTCTTATCTGATTTATGGTTATATGGATTTAAATGTCCATATATTGAACTTATATCCTTTTCTCTCTAGTATGCTGTTTCTATTTTTTCTTTAAGTCGAGATCACGGATTCCCCGGTTTAGGAAATTTAGAAGAGAGAGAACGATATATGCTTGATAATATTACTGTCAAAATCAGAGACAATTACAGCTTATATTCCATCCTGCATTCTTTCTCACATCAGAGTCAAATTTACTGTATACAGACTTATTAGGGGGGCTTCTTTATATGAATATAATATCCGAATTAAACTTTTCGTACGTGACTATCGTTGAATGTTATTAAAACGCGAGGCACGAATCATTGTCGACCATGTGGATGAGACAGTAGAAGGGGACATGCCTGAGGGTAGGGCGTGTACCAATTTGTAGCAACAATGCTAAAGTCACTGACAGAATTGGAACGTAATTCAAATGAATGGGAACGCGTTGCCCTGTCAATTTGCACTGCCACCCTGGAATTATTTTCCGCTTACGTTTGATCGAACTAAAGGCTTTTTAACGATACATACGCGCTACATACATTTTGTAATGGTCTCTAGTTATTTTTACAAACACCTCACGCGTAACAAGTACTAAGCTTTTGGATACCAACAAAGTAAAAAATCAACGTTTTTATATCGATTTGCCACCATTCCATTATTCATTATTTAATACCTAAATTGTCGTTTACCAGAAAATTATTCTACCAAGTTTTTTTTTCTATTATTAAAACAGTAAAACTTGTTAAAACTTTCATATTGAAGCTGTATATTCGTTTTGGTCTTAATCTAGTTTTTAATTAAATTCTTCTTTATTGAGAAATGTTAATAAACAAATAGAAATTCTATTTCGTATTACTTAATTTCAATTATCTTTTTTTTTTAGAATTTTTTAATGGAAAATTAAACACTTTTAGCTGCTTTAACTATATTTGCCTTGCTCTTTTCTTTTTCTTGATAATCTTTTAGAGGCTGTTGAAAATTTTTTTTGGGCCATTCGATCGAAGGTTTACAATTCCAAAATCACACTTCTCTAATTTTTAATGACCCCTTTTCTTTAGATCCGATTTCATAAGTCCTAGTTTCCCCTCGGAAAAACAGTAGAAAATTAATATTTATAGACATTCAGTGTATTTTTCAGATTGTACACGTTACTATCAATTTTTATTTGTTTTTCCACGATTGCAAGATATCAACTTTCATATAATGATCAGCAAAATTTGAAGATGTTTTTAATTATCTGATCTGTCTTCAGGGCTCGAATTAGGTCCGTGAATTCCGTAATAGTCCGTTTTTTACAAAAAAAGTCAGTAAATTCTACCTTTATAAAAATGTAGCTTTTTAAATAATGTAGAATTATTTGATGAATTTATTTTTTTAGATTTACATTTATAACACTGAGCAAATAAAATTAAACTTCAATTATTAATTAAATATTTGGACAATTAGATTTTCAAAGTAAGCTCTTAATAATATTTTCCCAGACCTAAGATCTAAATGATCATTAATTTTAGAAAAAAAAATTAATTTCATCGTTGTATAAATTAATTTTAACAATTTCTAGAATTTAAACAAGGACAGGTTCTGTCAGTCAATTTATTTCTTCATTGTAAAAAAGTGCTATAAAACTATAAATTATAACAATTCAATTTACAAAATTTAAATATTTATTTACTTTCTTTTTTAAGATCAGACGAAATAAAATAAAAATTAATGTTTAGTTTTCGTAAAATTAATTTATAAAAAATATAACTTATGGCATATTAATTTATTAATAAGGGTCATGTTAGTAAAAATATAAAGGATAGAAATATAAAATAATATGATAGTAAAATATAAAAACATTTTTTTTGAAAGCATTTGATTTCTTAAAATAAATATTTATTTTAATTTAAGTATTAATATTATATAATTTAATTTAAATGATATTTATTTTAATTAAAACATTTATATTTATTTAATACAATTAAAAAAAAAATTTTGGAGATCAACTTTTTTAAGGTTCTACATAAATAAGTTGGCATTTAAAAATTGTATAATTTTATAATCTATAATTATAATTCACAAGATTCATTCATTCTGTCTTCTGTCCACACCTGAAGTTTGGCAAATAGATATTTCTGTTTTAAATCAGATACTTTTTAAAAAATGGATTTAATTTGATTAAAAGTTAAATTTATAAATATCAGCTTAAATAATTTTAATTTTATTAATAAATAAATCCATAATTTTTTCTTTAATTTGTAACAGTTTTCAATATACAATTATTCTCTTTAAATTTTATAATTATTATTTAATTTTTTTATATTATTTTATTATGTTGCCGATTTTTCTCGCCACTTTTCGAATTTTTCTTTCAATTGTCAATTTTTTTCTTTAATATTTAATTATTTTCGTCATTTTGTAATTTTTCTTTCAATTATCAACGATTTTTTTAAAATTTAAATCTTTAATCTTCAATTTATTTCTATATAAATTTTAATTATTTTATTCAAAATTCAACAATTCTAGCATTTTCTCAATTATCAAATATTCCCTTTCTGATTATTTATCAATTAAAATTTTTTTTTGTTTAAATACCGATTATTCTTACCATTTTTTGAATTGTTTTTTTAAATGTTAATTATTTTACTGTAATGATTAATAATATAATATAATAATTTCCAATTTATTTCTTCAATTTTTGATTATTTTCTTCGATTTTCAAATATTTTCTTTAATATTCAATTATTTTTATCAATTTTCAATTAATTCCTCAATATTAAATAATTCTCGTATTTTTTCAATTATTTTGTAACTCATAAAAATTGTTTTAAAATTTCTATTCAATTATTCAATTTTAGAACTATTCTCTTCAGTTCTAATTTAATTTCTTCATATTTAAATTCCACTTCAATTTTCAATTATTTTCTTTAATATTAAAAAATTATGGCCTATTTTCTATTATTTTTTTTTATTATTATTAAGTTTCTTTAATTTTAAATACAATTGTTCAATTATTTTCTTTAATTTTGATTTCCATTCTTCAGTTTTCAATAGTTTTCTTCTATATTAATTAACTCTCGGCTTTTTTCAGTTTATATTCCATAAATTTCAATTATAATCTTTAATTTTTAATTGCTTTCAATTATTTTTTTCAATTTTAATTATTTCTTTCAATCTTCAATCCAGTTGTTAAAAGTGCAATTATTTCCAACATTTATACCTATAATTTTTTTAATTTTTCTATTTGCAATTATTTTCTTTAAATTTAATATTTCTTGCTTTTATCCAATTATTTTTTCAGTTTTCTATTAATCTAGTAATTTTTAAAATTTTATTTCAAATTGACTATCACTTTCGTCATTTTTCACATATTTTCTTCAATTTTTCAACTATTACCTTCAATTATTAATTATTTTCAGCAATTTTCAATTATTTCCTACAATTTTTTTAATTTTTAATTATTATCTTAAAATTTTATAAATATTCTTTGATTTTTTAAATTATTTTGTTCGTTGGTTATTAATCTAGACATTTTTTTAATTTTGTTTTCAATTGTTTATTTTCGTCATTTTGTAATTTTTTTTTCAATTTTTAATTTAATTCTTAAATTTTCAATTTATTTCTTCAATTTTTCATTATTTTCTTCAAATTTAATTTTTCGATTTTTAATCCAATTGTTAAATTTGCAATTATTTTTAACAGCTTTTCCTATAATTTTTAACTATTTTGTGTAAATTTAATATTTATTGTTTAATTTATGAATTCAAGTGTGTAATTTTCGAGCCATTTTTCGAATTTTGTTTTCAAACGTCAATTATTTTCGTAATTTTTCAGATATATATTCACAGGTAGTGATGGGTAAAAAACTGTTCTTTTATTTAACTCGGCATGATTGATATTTTTGTATCTATTATTAATAAAGTGTTGTAAATTTTTCAAGTAAATAATTATTTTAAATATAAAAAATACAATTTTTTTTTACTTTTCTACTGTATTTTTATTGTATTCGATTGAAAATAGTGTTTCAGAATATAACATTTTTATCCGTAATTGGTCCGTAAAGCCCGTATTTTTACTGGTTCGAGCCCTGGATTTGACTTAAACACACTTTGTTTATAAGAAGTTTGGGCAAACTTTGTTAGAATTGGAGTTAATCCAGAAAGCGAGTTTCTCAAAGAACAGGAAAGTGATACTTGGGGAAGACGAAATTTTTATTTGTTTCTACCACTTCTTTTTATTTTACTTTTTCTCCTCCTCCTCTTTATTGGCACACCCCGTATAATAAGGAGCGAGTTTGTATTTAGACGACCATGCGCAGTGCTCTGTTGGCGTATCATCGATCAGACCGACGACTGACTATTGGACCAAAACAAGAGGATGAGAATGGAAATGGAAATAAAGAGAGGAGGGTAGATCGAGCGAGGTTGGAAAACGCCGGAGAAGTAAGGGAGGATGTCAAAGCGAGAGTCCAAGGGATGAGGATCGAGAGAGAAGGAGAGAGAAAGAAATACCGAAAAACTACAGAGTAAAAGGAAAAAGGACACCCAGAGAAAAGAGGAGAAAGAAATCCTCTATAGAAGTGAAGTTGCAACTTTCCAATAGATTTTTTATACATTTTACCAAGTACAAAATTGGTAAAAAATATAAAATTACCAAAAACTACAGTTAATAAAAAATTTTAAACAATAAATTCCTAATTCCACGTTACGAATTCAAAAGTATTCAATCAAATACTGCAAAAATCCAGCTCTGAAGAATTTGCTTTTATTTCAAAACGAAGGGCAACAATTACCACTTTTGCCAGAAAAAAAAAATTGAGAAACATTCTGAAAGTGTCATCATTTGGGTTGTTAATTGCTCTTGAAAAATAATGACAATCTTGCTTGGTGTTATGGAGAAGATTTGATGAAAACAATTTACACATTTTAGAATTCATTAGACCGATTTATCATGAGGAAAACGCGTCGTTGAATTTGGAAAAGTGGTGTGTTATTCTGTGCATCATTCTTCTGTTAGGATGAGAGGTGATACTCGATACGCATATTAACTACGGATTTACACTCTTTACCTGTGCAAATTTGAGCACGCCGTCGTACGATATCGAAGATAATTGGAGATCTCGTTACTTTCCTCCGGTGACTGAAATTTACGATCGACCAATAATGAGATATCGGATCAAGGCTTCTCCTTCGCTCCTCCTACGAAGTGAATCGATTCCATTTCTGCGCGAGTTGTGCCAATAAAAGGCATCAAGCGCATAGTACTCTTTTCAAGGAACACAAGAAACGACCAAGTGGAAGAAATACTGAGAACCAATGGCCTACTTGAAATTTCTCAGCTCAATTTACAGACTAAAAAATCAAACGGTCCTTATACTGTATCAACCCTTTGCAGAAGTCCGATTTAACTTTTCAATTTTTTTTTTTTTAACAAATTTTATTATTTTTTGAATAATCTATTGTGCAGTTGAAAATAGTATATTTAGTAACAAAAGATGAAAAGCTGACATTTGTTTACTTTGATGTTTGTGGCAAGCGTGGCAAAACACTGGAAAGAAAATAAATTTTAACTTTATTTGAGTTTTAACGGATTTTTATGGAAAAGTTTTATGGATCTATTTTTACCCCTCCCCATGTGTAATGGGATGTTACTTGTAAAAGTTCATTTTTTCTGACCCCCCTCCTCCCCCTAAAAACGTTACGTATTTTTAAACGGCCGCCATGCAATGCAAAAAAATTAAAAATTGCTGTGAAACCAGGTAATTTTTACTTTGGGAAAAAACAAATGCCTCCTTCTGAAGCAAATTTGACGTTTTGTGTCAAACTCTTTGAAATCAAATTTTTATTATATTTCGAAAGATTTGGTCATTGAAGTATAAGTAAATATAAGTAAAAAATTTATTTATGTAGGTATTAATTTATTATTCATTTTTCTTTAATTACTTCAAAAATTCGCTTTAAATACAAAACGTCAAATTTACCTTAAAAGTGACTTTTTTTCTACTTAAGGGCATGTGATGGACTATGACGTCACTGGTTTATGTAAAATTTATCCGTAACTTTGCTCTTAAAATATTGAATATTTTGTCACGAAACTTGGTAGAATTACTTACAATATCATTAGAAAGGTCTCTCTGACCCGAGTTTGTTTGGATTTTGATTAAAAATTATTTTTTAAAAAATTTGCTATTTTTCGAAAATTTTCCAAAACTAATTTTGGGCCAAAATTGAAACAAATTCGAGTCATTCATAATGACATTTTAGGTAAATATACCAAGTTTCGTGACAAAATATTTAATATTTTAGGAGAAAAGTTACGAACAAATTTTGCATATGCCAGTGACGTCATAATCCATCGCATGCCCTTAAAAAACAAAGTAAACATTACCTTGTTTCACAGAAATTTTTAATTTATTTGCATTGCTTGAATAAAAAAGTAAATATTGATTCAAGCTTAAGCAAATTTTAAATTCGTTTTTTTTGTGCAAGTGTTGTAATCAATGTTTTTTCTTTTGCAAAAAGTAAACATTTTTTAAATATTTCTTTACAAATTGTAAAGATTTTTCTATAATTATTTCTAAAAATATCCTAAATAATTACTAGTATAATGAAGTAAACAAAAATCCTTTTTTTAGTTCTACTAAAATAAAAAAAGCTTTGTAAGAGTATCAGGTTATTTAATCTCTCAATAAATTTTTTAATTTTACAATCATTTTTCTATATTTTAGAAATTTTTTCTCATTTTACTTTTTCTGCTCATAGAGAAAATATTGTATTAGCCCAAATTATCGATTGCGATTTTTTGATATATCTCGATATATTTTGACCCCAGGATGTCGAAAATGTTTATAAAAAATCGACCAAATTTAACTATATTTTTTTACATTTAAAAATTTTGGAAATATCGTTTTTTTTTGCGAAACTATATCATTCTTTTAAAGAAGTTAAAATACAAGTTTTGTATTCTTTTTATTTTTTGATAAAGCACACGGAACGAAGGGTTATAGTAGAACTGACTGTCACGTGTTGAGTAAAATAAAAGCGTGTAAAAATGACGTCAGCCTACTTCATGTTGCTTATTAACTACCTCAATGTTTAGTACGTTGCGCAAATTTGACAGCACATTGCTTTAACCTTACAGTCTATTTAGTCAGTCCAAACCTAACAATTCTGTTGTGTAGATTTCACTCTCTCCCGCGTAGGATCTACTATTCCCTTAGTTCCGTGCATTTATTAAGATATTAGCAAACCTTCTAGTGCAATTGGATCCAAAATTATTAAAAATTTTAAAAATAAAAAATTTTGAAACTCATGTTCTTAATAATTTTATTTTTATCTTGTCTTACAAGTGTCAATATATTTATTATCAACTTGTAGGTGATTAAACAACCCATCAAATCAAAAAGATTTTTAACTTTAATTTTTAGGGTTTTTTTGGTTATTTTTTCAGAAAATTTATCTGATTTCTTAATTTTATAATAATATAAATACACAAATTAAGTAATCTCTATGAGGACGCAATATGTTCAAAAAATGAACACAAAAAGTTACTTAAAATAAAAAAATTTAAGGTACAACTTGGCAGCGTGTTTTGAAACTGATGTTTAAATTGAAACGGCCCTCAGTGCGGCCAAAGCTACTATTTTTTGACAGAAATTTTCTGACAAAAATTCTTTTTTTTTTTTAAATACTCATAAATGTTTGTACTATAATGCTTAACTATTAAAAAACCAAGACTTTTATTAGTAAATAAAAAAAATGTTAATAACTTTTACAAAGGTAAAACATTATTTTTTGAAAAAGTGATTTCAAGGTTTTTCGAAATCAAAAATTTTATATACACCAAAATAAATTATGTATTTTATACATAAAACCTATCTAAACCATTTTTAAATAATTCTAGTTACTAACCAACAATTTTAATTTGTTTAAACAATCTTAGTTAAACAAATGAGTAACTTCAAAAGCTTTCACTACTTAGATTTCGTTTCATTTTTGAAATTAATTATTTACTAATAATTAAGAAATCCTTTGAGGTTATTTATTTGTTAACTAAGATTGTTTAAGCTATTTAAAAATTGTTGATAAGTATTCAAAACTACTATAAAAATCTATGCCAGTTATAATCAATTAATTTTACAGAAGAAACAAAATCTAAGTAATAAAAATTTTCGAATTTATTTACTTGTTAACTAAGATTGCTGAAACAATCTAAAAATTGCTTGGAAACATTCTAAATCGTATTAGGACTCTAGACCAATAATGATGAATTAATTTTACTAAAGAAGCGAATTCAAAGTTATGGAAATTTTTGAAGTTAATTGATTGTTAATTATGATTGTTTAAATAATTTACAAATTACTTGTAAATGCATTCTAAACTGTATTATAACTCTAGGCCAATTGTAATTAATTAATTTCACAAAAGGAAAGAAATCTAAGAAAGTATTTTGAAGTTATTTATTTGTTTAACTAGATTGTTTAAAAGAATTAAAATTTTTGGTTAGTAACTAGAACTATTCAAAAATAGTTTAAATAAGTTTTGTGTATGAAATATATAATTTAGTTTGGTGTATGTGAAGTTTCTTATATCGAAATACCTTGAAATCACTTTCTCAGAAAATACCGTCAAGTGGGGTAACTCCGTTAACTTTTAATCTGCTGTTTAAATATCTTAAAAACTTAAAATACTGGATCAAATAGTTTTATTAATGTTTTTTAAGTAATCCCCCACCTATCCTAAGTTACCCCACTCGACAGTAATTTCTTACATTTTTAAAAGTTATAAACAGTTTTTTTAGTTAATAATAAAAAAGTATTGACTTTTTAGAACTTAAGCGTTACAGCACAAACATTTATGAGTATTTAAAAAAAAAAAACAACATTAAAGTAGGTTCATTTCTGACTTGTTGGCAGATTTTTGCCTTTGTTCTGAAAAAAAAAATTTTGTCAGCAAATTTCGTTGTAAAGTCTGTAAAATGCCAGGAAAATTGATAAACTGAATCTAGCGGCCACCCTGTTCTAAGAACATTTTTCGGTCATTAATTTTCCCTTTTCCATGAATGAAACGGTGATGATCAAATTTAATATTTGAAGTTATGGGACGATAATTTTTTCGGGGCATTAGATGATGAAATTTATAGGATAGAGGCCTCGTGGACATGAGATCAGATTCCCACAACTCGATGCACCCCATAAGCCAATTAATACGAGTAAATAAGTAACGAGTGTGCGAACCATATTAACAACTAACCCCGAAAACGTAAGACTTATTTACCACATAATGCAAGCGCGAGATTCACCTACTCGGTCACCGACTGGTAATAGTTAAGTTAGATAGACTCAATGGGGTTGGGGGGTGTCCCGCTGTGATGAGCCACGCGTCAGAACATCATTACATGGAACACTTGCTAACCGGGTTACCAAGGGGTCCAGAAATGGTACACGTTCCCTTCTTAGTGACACTAATGAAATATGATTCAGTAATAAGATCTGATACATTTTTAACCGAATTTCCCATTATCATTTTTCTTTTATTGACTTATGTTTCATCCAGCTGTGAAAAATGTAAGTTTAGGATCACCATTTGTCATATTTTGTTCTTTTTTTTTCAAGAGCAATTCATATTTCTTTACCTAGTCACAAAAAACCTAAATTTACTGATATTTCGAAAACTTGAAAATCAACCGAATTTAGAATCTGCTTTTTCACTGACATTTTTATCAATTGTAATTTCGATTAACTTAAATTTTGCAAAAAAGAAATTGTAATTATTGGTTCAATTGATAATCAATAGAAATCAATTAGAATTTGGCTCGGTAGATACTTTTTTTTTTAGTTTGCATGGCTAAAAGTTAGAATTGATTGGAATTTAGATTAATGGAAATTGGAGTCGACTGAAACTAGAATGAATTAAAATTTGGAATAATTGAAGTTCGGATCTGAATTCAGAATAGAAGAGCATCATTCGAAGTTTGAATGAAGAAAGGGACTTTAAGTAGTAAAAGCTAATTTTTCAAGACGGGCGTTCAAAGTAGAATCAGAAATGAAGAACCTTGGCATACCTATCTTTAATGCCTTATATTATAAGATGTATTGAAATTTAACCATTTTTGATTTTTGCACATGATAAATAAACTCAAAATTTCTCAATTCGAATCCGCTAAATTTTAATGCAGGAATCACAGTTCCTCCCCTTTTTCACCTAATACCCTTATTTTCCCCTTTTTTTAAAAAAATCACCTAAAATCAAGATTTTTCTCCTTTTTTTCCCCTTTTTTTCCCCTTTTTTAAAAAAAATCACCAGAAGACCTATAAAATCAAGATTTTCCCCCCTTAGACCTTTATTTTTCAATATGTGTCTGTTTTTCCACTTTTATGTTTCACTTATTACAATTTAATAACAAATGTGTATTAAAAATGAAAATTTGATGTGAAATTGTTTGTCATAGTTTTCTGAAACTTTTCCAACTTAATTTTTAAATATCATTGATTCCGTCACAGATTTCTAAAAGATTTTTTTTATTTTGCTTCAAAATTTGATGAACTTCTCAAATAAAACAAAATATTAAACTTGACTTGAAGAGTATTAAAGCATATTATCTATTTGTTCTTCTCGAAACAATTTTTGTCCTCATTTCTTTTAATTAAAAATGTCATAATTTTTAAAAATTAACTTAAAAGATTTTTTTTTCTAAGGTAAAAAGAGGTTATTTGAAATACATTGTGTTATAATACCATTTTACTTAAATAATTATAAGATAGTAACAAAAAACAATTCTTTAGGCATTTTTTTTAAATTAAACAATTAAACAATTGACTGACAACAAATTTCTGAACGATTTTTTTTTCAAAATTCTTTATCCATTTATTTCATTGTAGCCTTAAAATCGTGATCGATGCTCTTAACTTCTAAAAAAAACAATTTCGTAAAAGAATCCTTGATATATTACTATAATTATATTTTTACTTATTTTAAAAATCCCCTTTTTTTAAAAGACAAATTCCCTTTTTTATCTAAAATTGGACAAAGGAACCGCTGCTATCTCTATTTATTAATGTAATTGAAATTCGTATTAAGGCAAGTTTGCAAAAAGGCAAAATTAATTTGAATGACAAGTCGAATTTAAAATACAATTTTTCATTGAAGACAAATTAGAAAACTTGAAACAATCAGAATATTGGGTCATAAGTTACAAAGAATGAAAATCACTGAGAGGTAATTTTGATTCAATTTGTCGAGGACTTTTGTTCGAGAATGGGAATTACAGTAGAATTTCATCGAGGTAAAGAGGGCGTGGCGGAAGTTCGGTTCATGCTTTTCAGTAATTTGGTTAGACAAGATTTATGTCTGGTACTGGCAGAATCCTAAAACCCCTACTCTAGCTACTCCAGTTATACTACACTCCTCGCTTTTCTCTCCGAGTTCGTTTCTCGCTGGGTACGATGGTTTATTAGAATTTATAAGCGGTCCCGTTGACAATCGGGAAACGCCCAAATTGCTGGATATTCCACTCGAGATTTACTCCCATTTCCAGCAAGTAAACGCGTGCAGAGAAAAGACCCTTATTTATTTGCCACCCGTTACCTCGAAATCACCCAGGACCACCGGTCGTCGCCGAACTGACTGTTTTTCGATGTGCATTATCGGTTAATTTTTGGGGTGAGACGCGCCCAACCGGAATTCATCGCTTTGTTTGTTCCGCGTTTACGGGACTCGGATCTTTTCGCCCTTAAAATCAGCTTCCAACTAGATATACTTTAACAAAATATGACCAATTTTCTCTCTCCAGATTTCTAGATTGTAAATCTAAAGAAGTATTTACTATTTCACTTTTCTGTCTTTAGAAAATGGGCCATTCAAGTATTACATGAGCATTAAGAAGGGGGAGGGGTTCCTAAAATATACTTACGTAATACTTGAATAGCCCAAAACAAAGATAACCTATAGTTTAGGAAATTATATTTTTTTTGTAATTAAGTTCATTATATTCTTATTAGTTTCGCAATAAGTGATGCCTTATTGGCGAGCTTTACTCAGTTGTACACTATTTCTCTATCTGTGATAATATTAAATTAAAGTTTATATCGTGCCACACTTTATACTACGAAAGCGAATGTTAAAATATATTATTTTTATTATTTGTTAAAAAAGTTAATTGTGAATTGTAATAACTAGAATTCAGTGTAATAATGGGAATAATTTATTTTAGTGTGGCATTTGTTTCTTACACATTTATAATTAAAAAGGACAAGGATCAATTTATTGTCTCAATGGTCCGTTCTTTGATTTTGGTTGCCGATCATTGTGGTAAATGATTACGTGGAGCATCATTGTCATCAGTATTTTATAATTTTGAAGAAATCCAGAAAGTGATGAGTTCTTGATCCCCAAACTCTATGATTTCTTATCGACTTCTAATAAAGGGATGCAATATTAAAGGCTATCACTGAACGAGTCCATTAGAAAATGCACCGATATAACTGGGTATCGTTACTAATAATTTCGATTATACCCGTGATTATCTTTATGATTATATTTATAAAAAGAAAACGAAATTTAATTTATTGAGTTCGTAATGATAAAAAATCAATAAAATAGAAAAGCTTAATTTCTCTAAGCGTGGCGAATATGCGTATTGTAGCGTTATATGAAACTTGGATTATATGTGACTAAAATTAAATTTTATTAATAAATTTTTTATGTGAATATATATAGTTTTTAATTCTTAGGAACTTCACCGAGTAATAAATTCATTTAAAATAATATATAGTTTTTATTTAACTTCAAATAGAAAAAATTAAAATTGTTACAGGATCTTAGCTGCAAGTAGTTGTAGATTATGTTTGTGATTTTTGGAATGAGAATACACAAAGAGGATCAACCCTCAATACAAACCATTGATTAATCAGGGTGGTCACAGTGTCAGGGAAATGTCAGGGAAAGTTTTTTTTTTTTTAAAGTCGTTTAAAATAGCCTATGCAAAAGATTTGATTAATTATGACGTATATTCTTGTTTATATTTTCTATTATAAAATAATTTTATATACATTTATTAAGAATGTAATAAAATTAATACTGCTTTTAAGCAGAGCTGTTTTAAATAATATTGATTTAAATAATAATTTAAGTCCTTGGCGCATTTGTACTAAAATCATGTTTTAAATAAAAAAACTTTACAATTCTCCGGATAGTTTACGATGTAAAACTTTGCAAACTAAAAATAAAACTCGCAAATTTATAGATAAATCCTAAAAATTTTAATTTTAATATTTTAATCTTTATAAAATTTAAAAAATCGTGTTAATATATACATACAGGTTATCAAAACACCTACGATTTACAAATGTTTGGTAGAAGATAGCAAAAATTAGTATTAAAGTTTTATAATCTCTTTAATTCTTTATAATTTAAATAAATTCCAAACGTCAATTACCTCACATTCCACTTTGTTCCAACTTTTAAATTTCAATTAATTTAAAATTAAATGCATATTAATTAATTGTAAAATAATTAAATCTATTAATTATTTTCCATATTCTCAATAATTCTTTTTTTACTTTTTACAATATTTCTAAGAGATAATACATTTTTGAAACAGTTTAATTTTTTTCTTATAATTTCCTATTTTTAAAAAATTTTAAGATTTTTTCTCCGTTTACTTTTGATATTTTTTGTATTTGTATTTTTATTTTAGAATTTTCTTTAATTTTCTTCTTTTTAAGCAAATTATTTAATATTACTTTACACAATTTTGTTATAATAACTATAATAAGATTAATTCATTGTTATAATAAATAAACTTTTAATTTCGTTAATTTTCATAATTATTTCCATATTTTTAAAAATAAATACGCTTATTTTTTTGTAAATTTATTCAATTTGTTTTCATATCTTGTATATTTTTTCCGAGATTTTTTGCAAACTTACTTATTCTTTCATAAGATTTTTAGATTTTTTTTAATTTTTCTAAACTTATTGTTAAAGTTGTTGGAAGTGTAATATTTAAAAAAAATATTTGGTTTAATTTGCCTAAACTTTTTTATTTTTAAAGGATTTTTAAATGTCTTTTGTAAACTTTTTGTTTATCTTGATTCATATATTTTTTAATTTTATTTTTACTAACTCTAATTTTTTAGTAGATTCACACCAAATTTTATTATTTTTTATACTTTTTACATTTTTTTACAGTTTGTTAGATTGAGGAAAAGAAAATTTCTACATTCTCTTCCTATTTATTTAATTTTCTTGATGTTTTACTATTTTTTTAGTCTTTACTTGCGTTTTAATTAATTCTTTATTTTTTGTTCTCATTCTTCCTTCTTTTAAATTGTTTAGTTTTTATTTTATAATTACACATTTTTTAAAACATCTATTTGATGCTTTTATCTTTATTTTAAAAATTTTTAAATTTTCTACTTTTTTGAAATTGTATTCATTCTTTTTATTCAATTTATAAAATAATTCTCTAATTATTTTAATTTGAAATTTTTGTTCTCTTTAGTAATATATTTTACCGTCTTTTTAATTATCTTCTTATTTATTATTTTAATTTTAAATAAATGTCCGTAAATAATTTAATTTTTTAAAAGAGTTTCTACTTTTTTATACATTTTTTTATGTCACTGATTTATTCTTGTGTTGTTTTTTAAAAAAAATTTCTTTATTTCTTTAATAAACTCTTTACAAATAAACATTTGGAGATTTTACTGGTTATATTTTTAAAAAATCAATTTTTGATTTATATAAAAAAATCAGATTTAAATTAAAAAAAAACGGTTTGTTAAATTTTTTTTAAAAAGATCATGATTGTTATCAGCCCTACTTTTAAGAATGAAGCAAAATTTTATGTTATTTCAGCTGTTTGATTATTATTTATAATAAAAATTTGATGTCAGGGAATAGTCAGGGAAATGTCAGGGAAATTTGTAAATTGAGTTTTGTGGACACCCTAGTTTTAGCCTTCATCTTCTTCAAAATATTCAATAAAAATTAATTTTAATTTTACATAATTGAAAAGGAACTTTTAGTCAAGGTAAAACTATTACTGAACAGTAGGGTGGTTCAAAAAATAAAAATTTTCGAATATTGTTTAAAAGTCCCCAGAAATTGACTACTTTTTTATAGATTTTTTACTTAACAAAATACAAGGTTCGTTACATTTTTAAATTAATTTTTAGTCTTTTAAACAATTTTACTTTGTTTAAATTATTTATTTTTCTTACGATTTCGAATTCAAATAATTTTTTTAACAACTGTCGATTTTCTAGTAACAATTGACAGGAAATTTTTCCATCACATATTTTGTTTATTTGTTTTAACAATTTAAATTGTTTAAAACCACTTTTCATTACATTCTCCTTGAAGCAGTTCCTTTTTTGCTTTCTTGATTAAAGAAATAACACGATTTTTTCCGTCTGCAATTTTCAATACTGTTTAATTGTTTAAACAAATTAAATTTGGGTAAACAATTTATCTTTTGCAAATTTTAGGTTTTAACTAATGTTTTTTTAATAAATCATACAGGATTTTTTTTAAATTTCATTTACTTTATTTTTACCCAGAAAGTTACTTCTCTTAATAAAAATCATATAAAATTATAAAAAAATAAATGTCATACAGCATTATTATTTATACCTGATATTAATATTTAATTAATTTTAAATTAAACTATTAATATTTAATTGTTAAATAAATAAATTTTATTAATGAAAAATGAAAAAAACTAGTTGATTCAGGGTTAGTATAAGGTAAAAGATATTTAAAAAGCTTTCTCTATGAGTAATCAAAAAAAATTAGTTGAAACCTAAAATATGCAAAAGATAATCTGTTTACACAAATAGAAAATTGTTTAAAAAATTGAAATGTCTTGAAAATTGCAGACGGAAAAATTCATGATATTTTTTTAATGAAGAAAGCAAAAAACGAAATGCTTTTAGCAGAATTAAATGAAAAGTTGTTTTAAACAATTGTTTAAGCAAATAAAAAAAATATTTTATGGTAAAATTGTCTGGCAATTGTTACTAAAGAATTAACAGCTATATAAAAAATTATTTAAATTCGAAAATGTAAAAAAAATAAATTGTTTCAACAATTGAATTTATATTGCGAATTATGGAAAAATAACTTCTTTAAAGTTGTTCAATGAAAAATTCAAAAAAGCAAATGATTATAACTGAATTTAATAAAAAGTTGATTTTAAACAATTTTAATTGTTTAAATTAAATTGTTTAAAAAATCAATTAAATTGTTTCTCCCTTCTCTATTTAAAAAGTTGTAAGCTTTTAAAATATTTAGTTAAAACAGAAAATATAAAAAAAATTGTTTAAACAATTAAACATTACTTTAAAAATGTAGCGAACCTTATATTTTGTTAAGTTAAAAAAACCTTCAACAAAAGCGAAGTAAAAAATAATATTTTAGACCTCTTTACTTATAAAAGCTAAATTTACGTTTAAGGGTGGTTTTTTAAAACACCCCTAGAGGGGGACTTTTTGCATAAAATAATAATAATTATTATTATTATTATTATATAAGTTTCATTTATCTAGGTCTCATAAATTTCTGGGCCTTTTTTGATAAAATTAAGAAAGAATGTTAGCAATTTTTTAAGAAAGTACAGTTTTTTAATATATTTTTTTAATGCGAGAAAATAGGGGGTGCAAGGACATCCCTTAATATTGTCAGATCAAAAAAAAAAAAAATATGGGTATTTGTAGTCGATTTCTATAAGCCTTTCATCAATATTCGAAAATTTTCATTTTTTAACCACCCTACTGAACATAACCTAACATTTTTCGCTGCTCAGGCCCTTTTCTTCATATTGCGCCACTTATTTTTATTCTGTAGTTAAAATTTGCGTTAATTTTTTGTTCAAGGAACGAATGAAGTTAGTGTTAGTCAAAGTGGGGTATGTGGAAAAGTGGATAGTTAGTTAGGGGGATGGGGGAGATAAACGTGATAGAGTAAAGAATCAAATTCTTTAAATTATAATTTTACGATTAGTGAAAGAATGTCGATTAGAACTTTATATTGCTAGTCTATAAATAAATTCATATAATTTCTCAATGAGCTATAGGAAATCAAATAAAAGATATTGAGCGCATAACGAAGATCATTGAAATAATCCTGCTGGTATGCGAAGGGTTTCAAAGCCACTTTTCATGACTTTACGAGGGACAGCATTACGATGAGTTTACGGGTGCTCTATTAATATAAATAATTGATGCGCTAGAGGGATCGAGATCACTTGCCAGGCAGACACGTTCTCATGGTAGACATCACCGCGTCCAAGTCGAAAGCCTATCACCCCTGGGTGACAAATCATTTAATCAATTCAAACAGTGCCACGTCATACCAAAAATTTTACCCACAATTAATTTCCATTCAAAATCTTAAACCAAGTTTAATCACTTGACAATTAAATTCGTCAAACTTGATTAAAAACTTTATTTTTAAGTAACAAGAACGCGAGGGGGTATTTTCTTGCGTATTGGAGTGTACACCTCTTTGGTAATAGCCATGTATTACTCGTAATATCACGTAATAGTGCGTAATAGTCAGTAATATTGCGTATTGATAGGTAATAGTTATGTAATAGTAAGTAATATTGTGTAATAGTCCCGTAATAGTGCGTAATAGTAACTGTTCTTTGCATAGCTTAAGTCATTAAATGATTAATTAATTAGAAAAGAATATATTGCACTTCCAATTGCTTATATTTGGATTTGAATTAGGCGCCAATACAAGCTAATAATACTACACTGTAAAAAAATTCGTTGTATTTTTCTCGTTCGTTTTATACATTTTTATTCTTGTAAATTAATGGAAATTTTTCATTTCGTTCTATGTGAGTTATTTATTTATTTAAAGTAAATAATAATATGTTCTTATGACTACTGTGTTCATTAAGCTTGATTTTAAATGTTTCGTCAATTGTTTGATAATTTTTAATAAACTGTTCTCGTTCGTTTTATACAACGTGTTAATTCGAGAAAAAAAACCGAAAATTGGTTCGATTTATCATCTTCCTAAAGAAGGAAATTTTCAGGTATTTAAAAAAAATTATCTAAAATGAAAAGAATTAAGTTTTTTTTATAGTATTAGACTTTAATTTGTCAATTTTTCATCATAGAAATAGTCATTTAAAACAAGGAACAAACCATGTTCTCAGGACTGTTATTGATTTAAATCACTTTGATTTAAATCGTAATTTAAATCATGATTTAAATCATTGGAAAATTTGCATTAAAATCATGATTTAAATCAAAAGTTTACAATTCTCCGGTGCATGTAAAACATCACAAACCATAAACAAAACCCACAAATTTGTGGATAAATCTTAAAAATTTTAATATTTTAATCTTTATAAAATTTAAAAAATTGTGCTAATACAGATGATCAAAATACCTACGATTTACAAATCTTTGGTATGAAGATAGCAAAAAAAATATTACATTTTTATATCTTCATGTCCTTATAATTATATAAATTCCAATTAAGTCATATTTCAATTTGTTTCAACTTTTAAATTTCAATTAATTCAAATTTTAATGGATATTAATTAATGCAAAATAATTAAATAATATTAATACTTTTTTATACTCACAATAATCCTTTTTTTCAATATTCTTACAAGATTTTCAAGAGATTTCAATTTTTTTAAACTATTTATATTAATTTTTATCTTATAATTTCTTATTTTAACAAAATTTTAAGTTTTTTTCTACTTTTACTTTTGATATTTTTATTCGTCTTTTTATTTTTGGATTTTCTTTAAATTTTCTCTTTTTATGCAAATTATTTAATATTATTTTAAACAATTCTGTTATTATAACATTCACTAAACTTTTTATTTCGTTGATTTTCATAATTATTTACATCTTTTTAAAAATAAATACCCTTATTTTTTTGGTAAGTTTATTCAATTTTTTTTAATAATAGAATCTTGTCTATTCTTTGCGAGATTTTTTGCAAACTTACTTATTCTTCCATAAAGTTTTTAGATTTTCTTTATTTTTGTAAATTTATTTTTTGTACTTTTTAATTTTTTTTTAGTTTGTGAGATTAAGGAAAAAAACATTTCTACATTTTCTTCCTATTTATTAAATTTTCTCAAAGTTTCACTATTTTTTTAATTCTTTTTTGCGTTTAATTAATTCTCTAATTTTTGTTATCATTTTTCTATTTCTAAGAAGCATTTTTCCTTCTTTTCAATTGTTTATTTTTTATCTTGTATGTAATTACGAATTTTTGAAAACATTTATTTGGTGCTTTTTTTACATTTTTAAATTTCCCAATTTTCTACTTTTTTGATTTTCCATTAAAATTATAAAATAATTCTCTAATTTTTCTAAATTTAAAATTTTGTTCTCTTTAGTAATATATTTTAACGTTTTCTTAATTATCTTCTTATTTATTATTTTAATTTAAAAGAATGGCCGTAAATAGTTTAATTTTTTGAAAAGAGTTTCTACTTTTTTTATATAATTATGTCACTGTTTCATTCTTGTGTTGTTTTTTTAATTTTTTCTTTAATTAACTACGTACCAATAAACATTTAGAGATTTTAAATACTGATTATGTTTTTAAAAAACTCAATTTTTGACTTAAATAAAAAAAATCCGATTTAAATCAAATAAATCCGATTTTTTTTTAAATCATGGTTTTTATCAGCCCTGCATGTTCTATTTCACCCGGACAATTTCGTCTCTCTCGGAATTGTCTTTTTTTAATAATTTTTTATAAACTGAGAAAAAATGAAAGAAAATTATAACGGCTTCACAAGCCAATGTATATGGATGTTAATTAATATTAAAGTATTTTACAAAAATTTAAAAAAGCTATTCCAACTCTTCCGGACTCACTCTTAATTAAGTTTATTTCGTTCTATATGTGAGTTATTTATTGTAGATTTAAAGAAAATACGTTCTTATGACTGAATTTTTAGTATTTATTTATTTATTTCATTCAAAATATTTAATATTACACCTGTAATATTGTGTAATACTCATGTAATGTACCGTAATATATCGTAATATTTTGGTAATATAGCGTATTGGCGTAATACTAGCGTAATAGGCGTATTAGATACGTATTAGTCGTAATATACGTAATAGGGATTACTCTGTACCTCTTTTTTTTAAAGAAAATACCCCCTCGCAAGAACGTAGTTATTTTAGATAACCATTTCGATTATTACAAATTGCAATAGGTAACAATTTCAATTCCTAAAAATTTTAACTAATCGTTTCAAATTTCAATTTTATACCATTTCAGTCGATTCTAAATATCACACATTGGAAAATTGGCAAAATTGGATCAATTCAGTATTTATACTGATTTTTTAAAATGTTTTAATTAATAATTGGCTCCGTGCTTTTGTTAGGAGAAAACACAAATTCAATAAAAATCCTATGGTATAGAAACTTGACTCTTTTGAATATCTATGCAAAATAGCAAATGTGGAATTTTTTTAATAGCATTCAGGTTAGTTTTTATCGTGAAGAGATAAACTTTTATTTACTGGTTTAAATATTTAAGTGATATTTATGTTTTTTTCGTGTAAACTAGTCTTACGTTTGCCATATTCAATTTAATTTTTTATTTCGGATAAATGACCCTAAAATAAATCCAGACGCGCAGAAGAGGAAACACAATGTTACCATTGCCCCAAAGAAAAAATTAGAAATAGATAAGTCATTTTTTATATTTATAAATCACGTAGCGACCCCGTTAATTGTAGCGTCCCCATAGACAATAAAATACTGACATATTATTAAAACGAATATAATACGATAAACTGAAATATATTTTTTGGTTGACTGCATGATAAGTTTGAATCAAAGATTTTTCAAGTTGAATCTTTTTCTTACAAAAGATTGATACCAAAGTGTTCGTGTTGATTTATGTTTGAACAATAAATATTAAACATTGTTTAATGTTTGTTTTATATCAATTAACTTTTTTAATGGACAAAACCCTAAGAGCATAAATCAAAGGAAAATTCTTGAGAGTCACTGACAACAATGTGCACCCCACATTATGTGGGCGACACTTTGTGGAGTGCATTCTACTCTTTTCTCATATCTAGTGGACCTGCTTTTATATGAGAGCAACGTCCTTCATTCCCTTATCCCCTGAATATAATCAACATGAATCATTTCAAGTGTCCTTAATTCGATTTTAATTTTGATTTATCAAAGTCAATTGTTTTTAATTTTCAATTCTCTTTAATATTATATTGCAAAATCTATTTTATATGAATATTTAAAAAAGACTGTTAACAGTTTATTATCACTTTCCGGAATAAATAAATTAAATTTATAAAGCTCAACTATTTCAAGCATTATCGTATTAAATACGCACTGAATTCTAATATATTTATTCAACTATTTCTATTAAAAATTGAAGCAAGAGAATCAATTTGAATTCTTTGTAGATCCTGTGTCTTGCAAATTAAAGGGTTTTTGCGTTCTCTTTTTTATCGCACTTGGCGTCAATGGTTGAACGTTTGGTTCGATCAGGGACGAATTATTTCTTGCCTCCTTTGAAACTGGCTCTTTTCCTCTTCATTTTTCGGCAATTTCGTTTTTGTCACATAGCGAAACACGTCAGAATGAGTCGGGCGAGTAGAGCTTTCATCTCCAAAAGCTCAAGAGACTCGAGAGAGGTGCGACAAGGGGACCAGTAAAGGGTTGGAAAAAAAAAGTGAATGACTACAGGGAAAGAGACCATCATTTCGTATTTTCGTTGAATGCTTGTCCGTCACAAAGGTCGTGTGTTCCTAAAAAAAAATAAAATAAAGAAAAAAACTTAAAAAGCTCGTTGCAATTTTCATGTAATCAATGGATCAATTATTCCTCATCGTTACTGTCATACAGAAAGGTATATAATATGCGTGAATTGCAGACAACCTCTCACAAAGTTCGTCATCATATTCATCCGAGAATAGAGAATCTCTCGAGTGTTTAATGTGTGGTAGATTTGTAACCCCCCTCTCTTCTATATCGGAAAGAGACGCATACAGGAACATGGTCCTTTGGTTATGATTGTATTTGTGCTGTAGGAGTACCCAAAAGACAAAATCAATAGCTGTGCGGTGACTAACTCCCAATTTCATGGTGATCCGTTATGCGATAGTGCAATCACCCGCGAAAATGCTAATGAATTATACTCGATTCGATTTGCATTCATTGTTAAATCTGGAAAGCCATTTTCCTAGATTTCATAGTTTGAGGGTTACTCGTTGAGATGTTTTATTGTTCGAAGATTAACATTTTTCCCAGGCTCTGTGTAATTATTCCAATTGTTCTTGGTTTTGTATTTTTAAATTAATGTTGGGTAAAGTGAGCATCAGTGGACCAGTTTCTTTTTCACAGCAATAGTAATATTTTTATTTTGCAAATTTTAAACAGCTTTGGGCTTCCTCACTCATGTCACTGTTGCCACTTTTTTCAGCTGATGACACTATTTAGCTACTATTATGAAAAAAATGCCACTAATGACACTTTTTTGTAAAAAATGGCCACTAAAGACATCATTTTCAACTTAGATGTTTAATAAGTTTCTAAGTATGTGCTTGCTGTCCTTTTCTTTATTAGGCTTCAAATATATAGAATGCATTTAATTGGTTGGAATTATAAAATCATAAAAAATTATTTTCATTGAAACAGAAGCCAAAAAAGGAAAAGCGCATTATGGTTTATTGCATGTAGGATTTATATCTTAATTTTGGGGGAAAATCTATTATATATTCAGAAAATTTTCCAATCTTTAGGAATAAATTCCGATTTTTTTTTTTTTTTTGATAAGTGAATTTTTTCTAACTACCGAAATATATTTCCATCTAGACTTAAGATTTATTTCCTAAAACTTCTGGGAAAAAATTCATCGCGTTTAGACGATTTTCCAAATTTTTTTACCATTTCCTGGGATTTATTTTTTAATTTTTGGAAAAAGATTCACTATGTTCAGAAATTTGTCTAATTTTGTATTAAATATAGCATTTTTTTTAAACTTTACTAAATAAATCCACTAGTTCGGAAAATTTTCTAATTTTCGAGGAAAAACATTGAAAACAAGTAGCTCTAAGGATAAAATAGATGAGGCTAAGGATTCTAAGACTAAAATTAAAAAATAAAAAATATAAGACTGTTAAAACATCGCAAATCACACTAAATTCAAAAACGGACAGTTTGAATCTGTTTCCATTACTCCAGTTAAAGTCACAAAGAAAAATATTACTATTGAAGAACTTTTATAAATAAAGTATTTCATATTTGTTTAATTTAATGTATTTTTAATTCATTTTATAAAATGAAAACAGAATGATTATTAATTTTTGTTCTTTTAACAACCGTAAGATTACATAAATAAATAGATTTATATATATAAATCATTTGTTAATTTTTCATTGCGAAACTGAGTAAATAATAACAATAGTTTCCTTGTTCTTTAAAAAATACTTTTGACTATCTAACTTTTTTTATCATAACACCCCGTACCAGGCAGACGAGATTTTTGTTTTTAGTTTATTTTGTATCTGTGTTTCGTTTTTAAAAAATGATTTCAACTAATAAAACAGAATATTTAGTCTTCAACGAAAACTGATTAAAAGTATAAATTGTCATGTGGTGAGAATTGAAGAGACTGAACAAATTATTTATGAAAATTTCAATAACAGTAAGTTTTATATTCGTTAATAAATTTATTTTACATTAACAAATTCCAATATTTTTTTCAGTTTCAATTAATTTTAAACGGAATTCAAACCGAAAAAAAATCTCAACAGCAGAAAAAGTTTGTGACATTTCGAAAGATTTCTTCATAAAAATATTCTGTTCCTATATTTTCCAGTAATATTCTAGAAATATTCCAATAATTTTAAAAGTGTTCTACACTTTTGTAACAATAATATTTCGTCCATCAATTCCACGACAAATTGATATATAATATATTTTTGCAAATTATTTTTGTTTTAAATTTAAGTAAATGTTCTCTAAAATTGTTATTAGTATTTTTTTAATGTTAAAAAAATATTACAATAATATTTCAGAAAATATTCCATTTATTAATATAATCTAGAAATTTTCGAGGTATATTTGTAGAGTTATGTTCCGATAATATTTTACGCTTACGTTTGTCGAATATTTTATGAAACATAAATGCTTTCGGGAATATTAAATTTGAAAATTTTTTACTAAAAAACGTTAATTCGAGGACTTGAAGTTATCAAAAAAATTGCACATCTCTCTGTTAGATGTAAAATGTTTTAAATCCTCAAATTAACCTTTTTGAATTAAAAATTTTGAAATTTAATATTTCCGAAACGAAAATTTTTCAGAAAAAAATTACAAGTTTTAAAAAATTATGAAATTTTGTAAACGAAAAAAATTTTAAACTTAATTATAATCATAAAATAAAATAATTGTACCATAATATCATAATTTCTATGAATAGAATAAAGTGATTTATGTTTCTTGTAAGTAATAATCCATATTGTTAAGTAGTTTTTTGAATAACTTTTTTTAAAAAATGCAAAATTGGAAATTATAAAATCATGTAGTGAACATCCTATTTTTGATTAATAATATCATCCAAGGAATTTATATTTATTTTATAATATTATGGTTAATGAACGTAGAAATTCATCGAGTTTAATATCTATATTAAAACAAGATTTTTTAAAAATATGCCAGCAACAGCCCTCAGAAGAAAGTCATTGTAATATTTAATAATAAATGATTTTTGTAATATTTAGAAAAGTACAACATTTTGAATTCTACATAAAATCACTGTGTTCAATTTTTCTGTTAGTCAACAAATGATATTCAGTTAGCTTATATATAAAAAGTATTTACACTTTTTATTACATATTTTATTTACTTTACAATTTATTTCACAAATAAATTAAACTAATTAATGTAATTAAATATAAACATTGACTCCAGATTATTGCTTTCTTTTAATTAATGAACTTTATTGAGTGATAAATTCAACCGATTAATTAAGTATAAAAATTAAAAAGTTTCTATCTTTAAAATTAATAAATAAGTTCGTAATTTCATTCAAATAAAACATATGATTTGCATTCTAATATAAGTCTACAAAATTAACAATCAATAGGTACCATTTTTTTTTTTACACAATTGACCTCAATTTTCATTTACTACTTGTAATTATTGTTTTAGGCTATTGAATAAATGTTTTTAAAAATGTTTCACTACAATTTTTTTATTTATTTAAAGTAATTCAAAAATTGCTAAAAGCATGTTCGTGCGTCATGCGACATTATTTAGGATAAAAAAACCGGTAAAAGACAAAAAAAATTTTTAATATAGATTTAAGAAAGAAATTAGTAATTTTCTACTAAAAGTTAGTAAAAGGTTTTACTTTCATTTAATAATAACCGATTTTTCTCTATTTTATTATAGTAGAAAATCACTAATTCAGATTTAGAAAGTATTGTTAAAAAGTTTAATTTACCTTGAAAATTTTAATTAATATTGAGATCGTTTTTTGATAAAATATTTTGATAGACAGTTAATTCCTTTTTAATTTTAATAAATTTCATAATAATTATAATTGCCGTTCTTAAATTCGTCGGGTTGGATTTCTTATGTTTTTTTAGTATTTTAAAGACGCGTTCCGAACCTCTCACATAAAAATTTTGTATTATCATATTCCACTCTTCTAGATACATGTCAGATTAGGAAAAGATCACAAAGTTAACTATAAAAACAACATATATTAATTTTTTATAGCTAATTCATTCAGTTTCATATCTTTTAATAATATTTATTTACTGATACTTAAAAATGTTTACTCGAAGTTACAAATATTTTCCTTAATTCAAAAAATAATAATCTTTGAATCTATAAAAGTAAACTTTCGTTTATTAACTATGAATATATTATGCATATATATACTGTCAATGTAAATGCTTTAACAAAATAAAAGAATAATTATGTTTGTTGAGAGGTATTTTAAAAGGCATAAAAAGAACCTTGTAAATAATTAATGATTATTTTTTTTATAACAAATACAGAATATTCAGACCATTAATTAACTATTCTATAAATAAATTGTTATATTTATGAAGGTTTTTTATATCTTTTTTTTTTATGTCTTCCCTTTTAATTAATAATCTTGCTATATTAAAAAAAAGTTTCAAATTAATAATTTAATTTCTATCAGTAAATTTATGATTTTAAATTGTGATTTATAAGAAAAATATCATTTTTAATTTACAAGATAAAAATTCGTGAATGTAAAAAGTTTAATATTTCCTAATTTTTTGGTTTTTTCTTTGAATCGCAAAGTCTTTCTCTGCATCACAGGGAAACTATTTTCTCTATTTGCAAATAATGTGTTCCACTGTAGAAGGTTAATGGAGCAAAAAGAAACTATTATTTTAACAATCAACCACCTTTCCTCTATCGTTTTTAATAAATTTATTATAATCGAAAACACCATCCACAGAACTTATTCATAATCTTTATACGCACATTTGAAAATTTTCCTCTTTACAATGTTCAAGTAAACTTTTGCCGATCAGCATAAAATTTATCAAATATAAACCGTGTCATAAAAACATTATACAAACTTAAAGAACCCCATTCCAATTCAGAAATAAAATTTTACTCAACCGTAATGTGAAGAGTGAAAATACGGAGTTGTTTTCTCAACTTCCACGCAATTTCGTTCCGAAAAGCTTCACGTATTACGTTCTCTAACAAAATGGCCGCCTGGTAGAACGCGTCTATATGGTTTATATAGACTGACTCATCCCTCGTTCTCTTCATCATTTTCCTTCTCTCTAACATTGTATTCGGGTGAGCATGCTCGTAAAAAAGTCCCGCGCGTAATTCGATTTTCGCGAAAATCACCGACATTCGTAGGCCATCTTGGACGGCGAGCGTTACTGCATTATTTCGCAAGTTTCCGGACACCGGCGTCGACTTTTGAAACAGGCAGTAACTTTGGCGATAACGGCTATTGGAGTTCGCCTCCTTTGCTTGCTACAAAAGCTTCGCCGCTTTTCGTCTAAATTCGAGGTTCTCTTGAGATTGGGACGGGGGCAGGGGTGGGTGGTAATAGGGTGGCACGAGACTCCGAGAAAGCTCGGGACTCAGTAGTTTGAGAATGAGGGTATAATCTTCCAAGAAAGTACTATGTAACAAGGACCCAAGTCACGTTCACGTGGCTTTAGAATCGTTCTCCTCTCCTTTCTCTTCTGAAATCGTCAAGGACCGACTAAGAAAGGGGTAATGGCGCGTAAACGACTCAAATGACCCGCGAATTTTCCAACGGCGCGACTACCGACAATTCCCCGCCATGTTTATGTTTAGTGGATACTCAGCGTCGTAAGTTCACGAAAATTATTCGCCATGATTACCATCCATACGGGAAATTCATGCTAATTTCTTCAACGATAGTCTCCTCGAGAAACTTGCTTTACGGGATGAGCAATTATGACGATATTTTCATAGAAGGGATATTATTCGTAATAGAGAATTATAACTGTATATATTCACATTAATTACGTAGCACTTAGAATTTTTATATTTTTTTATTTAAATGTCGTGTCTTTTTGAATATGAATAAGTCAGAATTCACGAATTAAACTAGGCCGCGATCATTTTCTCCAAAACTCAATTGATAGAATCTCCAGTAGAGCGAAATTCATTTGGCAGAATATTAGATTTCCCTAATCACAATTTTTTCGAACGATTCGGACAGTTCAATATTCGGATAAATGGAGATTCCGGAATTTCAAAGTTCGGACAATTAGAGATTCGAAGAGTTCAATATATTGAAAATTGGAGATTCGGGAAGTTAAAAGTTCGGACTATTGAAGATTCGGGAATTTAAAAATTCGGACAATTGGATATTAGAGATGTTAAAAGTTCTGACAAATGGAGGTTCGGGAATTTAAAAGTCCAGATAAATGGAGACTAGGGAATTTAAAAATTCGAACAATTGAGAATTCGAAGAGTTCAATATACTGACAATTGGTGATTTGGGAATTTAAAAGTTCGGACAATTGGAGATTCGGGAATTTTAAAATTCAGACAAATGGAGGTTCGTGAATTTTAAAATTGGGACAATTGGAGATTAGAGATGTTAAAAGTTCTGACAAATGGAGTCTCGGGAATTTAAAAATTCCGACAAATGGAGACTCGGGAATATAAAAATTCGGTCAATTGGAGATTCGGGTAGTTGAAAGTTCTGACAATTTGTGATTTAGGAAGTTAAAAATTTCAACAAATGGAGATTCAGAAATTTAAAAGTTCGTACAAATGGAGATTCGGAGAGTTCAATATTTTGGCAATTGGAGATTCGGGAATATAAAAATTCGGACAATTGTAGATTAGAGACGTTTAAAGTTCTAAAAAATCGAGGTTCGTGAATTTTAAAATTCAGATAATTGGAGATTAGAGATGTTAAAAGTTCTGACAAATAGAGGTTCGGGAATTATAAGTTCGTACAAATGGAGACTCGGAAATTTAAAAATTTGGATCTTTGGAGATTCGGGAAGTTGAAAATTCTGACAATTGGAGATTAGAGATGTTAAAAGTTCTGACAAATGAAGGTTCAAGAATTTAAAAGTTCGTACAAATGGAGTTTGGGGAATTTAAAAATTTGGACAATTGGAGATTCGGGTAGTTGAAAGTTCTGACAATTTGTGATTTGGGAAGTTAAAAATTTGAACAAATGGAGATTCGGGAATTTAAAAATTTGAACAATTGGAGATTCCAACAGTTCAATATTCTGACAATTTGTGATTTGGGGAGTTAAAAATTTGGACAAATCGAGATTCCAAGAGTTCAATATTCTGACAATTTGTGATTTGGGAAGTTAAAAATTCCATCAAATGGAGATTCGGAAATTTAAAAGTTCGGACAAATGGAGATTCGGAGAGTTCAATATTTTGGCAATTCGAGATTCGGGAATATAAAAATTCGGACAATTGTAGATTAGAGACTTTTAAAGTTCTAAAAAATCGAGGTTCGTGAATTTTAAAATTCAGACAATTGGAGATTAGAGATGTTAAAAGTTCTGACAAATGGAGGTTCGGGAATTATAAGTTCGTACAAATGGAGACTCGGAAATTTAAAAATTTGGATCTTTGGAGATTCGGGAAGTTGAAAGTTCTGACAATTTGTGATTTGGGAAGTTCAAAATTTGGACAAATGGAGATTAGAGATGTTAAAAATTCTGACATTTGGAGATTCGGGAATTTAAGAATTCTGACAATTGAAGATTAGAGATGTTAAAAGTTCTGACAAATGAAGGTTCAAGAATTTAAAAGTTCGTACAAATGGAGTTTGGGGAATTTAAAAAGTTGGACAATTGGAGATTCGAGAAGTTAAAAGTTCTGACAATTTGTGATTTGGGAAGTTAAAAATTTGAACAAATAGAGATTCGGGAATATAAAAGTTCGGACAAATGTAGATTAGAGACGTTTAATGTTCTGAAAAATGGAGGTTCGTGAATTTTAAAATTCAGACAATTGGAGATTAGAGATGTTAAAAGTTCTGACAAAAGGAGGTTCGGGAATTATAATTTCGTACAAATGGAGACGCGGAAATTTAAAAATTTGGACATTTGGAGATTCGGGAAGTTGAAAGTTCTGACAATTTGTGATTTGGGAAGTTAAAAATTTGGACAAATGGAGATTAGAGATGTTAAAAATTCTGACATTTGGAGATTCGGGAATTTAAAAATTCTGACAATTGGAGATTAGAGATGTTAAAAGTTCTGACAAATGAAGGTTCAAGAATTTAAAAGTTGGACAATTGGAGATTAGAGAAGTTAAAAGTTCTGACAATTTGTGATTTGGGAAGTTAAAAATTTGAACAATTGTAGATTCGGAAATTTAAACGTTCAAACCAATAGAGATTCCGAGAGTCGATATTCTGACATTTGGAGATTCGGGAATTTAAAAATTCTGACAATTTGTGATTTGGGAAGTTAAAAATTTGAACAAATGGAGATTCGGGAATTTAAAAATTTGAACAATTGGAGATTCCAACAGTTCAATATTCTGACAATTTGTGATTTGGGGAGTTAAAAATTTGGACAAATCGAGATTCCAAGAGTTCAATATTCTGACAATTTGTGATTTGGGAAGTTAAAAATTCCATCAAATGGAGATTCGGAAATTTAAAAGTTCGGACAAATGGAGATTCGGAGAGTTCAATATTTTGGCAATTGGAGATTCGGGAATATAAAAATTCGGACAATTGTAGATTAGAGACTTTTAAAGTTTTAAAAAATCGAGGTTCGTGAATTTTAAAATTCAGACAATTGGAGATTAGAGATGTTAAAAGTTCTGACCAATGGAGGTTCGGGAATTATAAGTTCGTACAAATGGAGACTCGGAAATTTAAAAATTTGGATCTTTGAAGATTCGGGAAGTTGAAAATTCTGACAATTGGAGATTAGAGATGTTAAAAGTTCTGACAAATGAAGGTTCAAGAATTTAAAAGTTCGTACAAATGGAGTTTGGGGAATTTAAAAATTTTGACAATTGGAGATTCGAGATGTTAAAAGTTCTGACAATTTGTGATTTGGGAAGTTAAAAATTTGAACAAATGGAGATTCGGGAATTTAAAAGTTCGGACAAATGGAGATTCTGAGAGTTCAATATTTTGGCAATTGGAGATTCGGGAATATAAAAATTCGGACAATTGTAGATTAGAGACTTTTAAAGTTCTAAAAAATCGAGGTTCGTGAATTTTAAAATTCAGACAATTGGAGATTAGAGATGTTAAAAGTTCTGACCAATGGAGGTTCGGGAATTATAAGTTCGTACAAATGGAGACTCGGAAATTTAAAAATTTGGATCTTTGGAGATTCGGGAAGTTGAAAATTCTGACAATTGGAGATTAGAGATGTTAAAAGTTCTGACAAATGAAGGTTCAAGAATTTAAAAGTTCGTACAAATGGAGTTTGGGGAATTTAAAAATTTGGACAATTGGAGATTCGGGTAGTTGAAAGTTCTGACAATTTGTGATTTGGGAAGTTAATAATTTGGACAAATGGAGATTAGAGATGTTAAAAATTCTGACAATTGTAGATTCGGGAATTTAAACGTTCGAACCAATAGAGATTCAGAGAGTTCGATATTCTGACATTTGGAGATTCGGGAATTTAAAAATTCTGACAATTGGAGATTAGAGATGTTAAAAGTTCTGACAAATGAAGGTTCAAGAATTTAAAAGTTCGTACAAATGGAATTTGGGGAATTTAAAAATTTTGACAATTGGAGATTCGAGAAGTTAAAAGTTCTGACAATTTGTGATTTGGGAAGTTAAAAATTTGAACAAATGGAGATTCGGGAATTTAAAAGTTCGGACAAATGGAGATTCTGAGAGTTTAATATTTTGGCAATTGGAGATTCGGGAATTTAAAAATTTGGACAATTGTAGATTAGAGACGTTTAAAGTTCTGAAAAATGGAGGTTCGTGAATTTTAAAATTCAGACAATTGGAGATTAGAGATGTTAAAAGTTCTGACAAAAGGAGGTTTGGGAATTATAATTTCGTACAAATGGAGACTCGGAAATTAAAAAATTTGGACCTTTGGAGATTCGAGAAGTTGAAAGTTCTGAGAAATTGTGATTTGGAAAGTTAAAAATTTGAACAAATGGAGATTCGGGAATTGAAAAGTTCGGACAAATGGAGATTCGGGAATTTAAAAATTCGGACATTCAGAGATTTTAAGAGTTCAATATTCTGACAATTGGTGATTTGGGGATTTAAAAGTTCGAACAACTGGAGATTGAATGATTTCAGAATTTTTATGCAGCCTAAAATTATAAAATTATACAATATGAAAATCTCTATTCTACGAACCTAATTTACTGCCTCAGTTCTTTAATTCTTTTTTATCTTAGCTATTAAACCCTACAATTATCTATGTAACGAAATATAAACAAAAGTCTCGATCAGCATTTATTTTCACAAAGATTTTTTTTCGACACTTTGAGAAATACCCAGACGAATCAGTTTCAACGTTTGCTCAAAGACAGGCGTACATTTTGCTTTGAATTGAAGGCCCAAACAATGGGTCCCTGTTGTCAGTAAGAAGGTTTCTTTCTGTAGCATCTCTGTCAGAAGCTTCAGCAAGGTCTTCAGAGGTAGAGCTCTGAAGAGTCACAATGTCGATGACTTGCGTCTTGTAAAACGTCCGCTGCTACTTGAAGTCAATTTTTTTCAATGCTTTCTTTTCTTTTGCCAGCTTGCATTCTCACCAATGAGCGTGTAGTGTATATAACCAAGCACGATTGTGAGCCATGTCAAAATTCTTCGCTAATAAGACGCTAAGCGGATGCCTCAGACTATCGATTTTCTTTTCCCCCATTATTAAAGGAGGAAGTGAAGGAGGCGAAACCCGCCTGTTTACCGAATGAATCCAATGCGCCGCCGATTGGCTATTAGAATAAAAAGTAGTTTCCAATCTCAAAGTTGAAGCTGGTCTTTGTTCAGCGCATCAATGGTGAAGATAATAATGAAACTTATTCACAGGTATAACGAGAATAAAAAAATAAAAAACTTAGTCATTATTGTATTATATGAAAAGAAAGGGAAATTGACTATAATTATTATTTACATTATGTAATCTATTTTAGTTCTTATATTATAATAGGTAAAATAGAATTGACGTTTTTAGGCAATTTAATTATTCAATTTTCTTATAGATTATTTTTTCTTCTAATTCTTTTTTCTCTATTTATTTTATTATAAGGCAAAACAAAGAAAGAAAAGCAATTGGTCTTGTTACACTAATCCAATAATTATCCAATACTGATTGACGGTAATTTTGTCCAGCCAGCTGAAAATCTTTCTGTCTTGCATTTCATCCCTTCGCTTCGGCTATCATCCCTTAATACCCATATTGATCCTGACAAAAACGAGCGCTTGGAAGACGCCGATGAAACCAGGGTATAATTTTCGCACCCCTGCTATAAGTCGTCGACAAATCATCCCTCCAATTCGAAAACCACCTTCAACTATCCCTAAAATTATGTGCGTTTGTCCGCAAATTCGGCGCCAATCGGACATCTTGCGTCTTCTCTTCTCGATTATGTCATACTGCTCATGTTATATATAAGATCAGACTAACGAGATATCACCGCAGTTTATCGTGTTCTCGTTACAAGATCGTTTAAAAGCCATCTGACTGATCTTTATGTTCGGCAAAGGGTCCAACACACCGGAAGTCCCTTTTACCCTCGAAGAATCGGGACACGGAAGTCTGCCAAAGACATTTCGATTAACCTCACCGCAGGCGGTTTGAACCTCAATACTACTGTTGGACAAATCTTCCATTTTCGAATCATCATTATTCTCGCCACGAAATCTTAACACTGGCTTTGGCTTGGCATAGACTTGGCAAGAGGTTAGATATTATGTTTTGTGCACGGTCAAAATGGATGTTTATGCTTAATATTGAGATTTTTGAGTTTAACATTTTATGATTTTGAACATAGGATGTATGAAGGACTACTCAAGTAAGCATAAATTAACTGATTTTGTATTCCTCTCTTTCCCAAATAGGTATTAATACGATTTTTCTAATCCCTCTCCCTTCATTGAAGAATTTTTCTAATGCTTTTCATGCTGAGTCATATTGACAAAAAGATACCCGCCTATTTTTCCGAATACCGTTTCTCTCGAAATGTTTAACACACATTTTCAATGTTTTTATAGAAATAAACAAGTCACTAATGAAGGCTCCCATATGAGTAGACACGACACTTTGTAAAAAACAAAAAATTTGTTTTTCTTCACCTGATCCTGACGCGAATACAACTTGTACCATCTACATTATACTTATTTATGAGGATCAATTTAAACAAAGTAACTTCATCATAAATACCATTATAATTTATCATTTTTCTTTTTACAAATTTTTAATCTTTAATTTCTTAAAACATTTAAATACATTCTACAGGCATCACAGACATTCGCATTTTTTCACCTTTTTTCAATTTTGTCACCTTATTTGATGATTTGTTACCTTTTTCACCATTTTTGATGACTGTCACCTTTTTACATCTTTTTTCACCTTTTTTGAGATCAAAAATATATAATTTTTTGTAAATATTTCGAAATATGTTCATAAAATTCAGATTTAATGTTTGAATTTAGTTTTATTAATGATTCATACAACAACAACAAAATCCGATTTACCAATAAAATAAGCCATAAAAAAGAATGGAGTCGAATAAACAGTTAACTAATCTTTTCTATGTTCCTGCTATTTATGTAAATAGAATTAACATTACCATAACATACCATTTTCATCATTTTGTAATTTTTCTTTCAAATCTCAATTATTTTATTTATATTTCAATTTAATTCTAAAATTTTCATTTTATTTCTTCCATTTTTAATTATTTCCTTCAATTTTCAATTATTTTATTCAATGTTCAATAATCCTCATTTCTTTTTTTAATTGTCAATTATTTTTTTGAACTTTCAATATAATTCTTTAATTATCTTCTTCAATTTTCAATTGATTTCATAAATTTTCATTTATTTCCTAAAATTTTTACTATAATT
The DNA here is from genome assembly GCA_037103525.1 of Ganaspis brasiliensis. NCBI lineage: Eukaryota > Metazoa > Arthropoda > Insecta > Hymenoptera > Figitidae > Ganaspis > Ganaspis brasiliensis. The sequence continues at coordinate 947,536 of JAZKLR010000175.1, read as the reverse complement.
TTCTTCAGTTTTTAATTGACAACTTAATATTCTTCTTCAATTTTTTACCTAACTATCCTTTAAATTTTTTTTAATTATTTTGTTCTGTTGTCGATTATTCTCGACATTTTCGATTTTTTTTTACTTTTTTTTCCATTTTCAAGTATTTTTCTTAATATTTAATTATTTTAGTAATTTTTCTTTTAATTACCAATTATTTTCTTACAAATTTAATTTGATTCTTTAATCTTCAATTTATTTCTTCAATTTTAAATATTTTCTTCAATTATAATTTTCGTCATTTTTTAATTATTTCTTTCAATTATTTCTTTCAATTATTAATTATTTTCGACAATTTATTATTATTTCCTACAATTTTTTCAATTATTCTCTTAAAATTTTATAATTATTTTTTTTTTCAATTTTTTTGTTTTGCTGTCTATTAATCTAGCCATTTTTCGAATTTTGTTTCCAATCGTTTGTTATTTTTGTCATATTTCAGATATTTTCTACAATTTTTCAATTATTTTTTTCAATTATGAATTTTTTCCGCAATTTTCAATTATTTTCTACAAATTTTTCAATTTACAATTATTCTTGAAGTTTATAATTATTCTTTAATGTTTTGTTCTGTTGACAATTATTCTTGACAGTTTTCTAATTTTTTTTCAATTGTCAATTACTTTCTTAAAATTTTAATTCAATTCCTTAATCTTTAATTTAACTCTTCAATTCTTAATTATTTTCTTTTCTCAATTATTATTTTTAATTTGAAATCCCAGTCTTCAATTTACAATTATTCTATTCAATATTCAGTAATTTTTACCTTTCTTCAATTATCAATTATTTTTTAAAATTTGAATTTAATTCCTAAATTTTCAATTTATTTCTTAATTTTTTTTAATATTTCCTTCAAATTTTAATTTTTTAGTTTCCAATAATTTTCTTCTATATTCTACAATTTTCAGCTGTTTTAATTACTTTTTTTTCAATTTTTAATTATATCCTTTAAATTTCAATTCCATTTTTCAATTTTCAATTTTTTTTGATTTTCAATCCAGTTGTTCAATTTGAAATTATTTTCAACAATTATTCCTATAATTTTCTTAATTTCTTAATTTAATATTTCTTGCATATTTTGTTCAATTATTTCTTTTAGTTGTCTATTAATCTAATCATTTTTCGAATTTTGTTTTTATTTGTCAATTTTTTTGGTTAGTTTTCAGATATTTTCTTGAATTTTTCAATTATTCTCGTCATTTTTCTATTATTTCTTACAATTATTAATTATTTTCTTCAAATTTCAATTGTTTTCCGAAATTTTTCAATTTTTTCCTGCAATTTTTTCAATTTTCAGTTATTTTCTTAAAATTTGATAATTATTCTTTTTTTTTTCATTTTTTTTGTTCGGCTGTGTATTAGTCTCGCCATTTTTTGAATTTTGTTTTCAATTGCTCATTATTTTCGTCATTTTTCAGATATTTTCTTTAATTTTGTACTTATTCCCGTAATTTTCATTATTTGCATTTGCAAAAATGTATAGCTTTAAATTACTAAAAACAACGCAAAGTTTTTATTCAAATTAAGATTTTACAAAATTTTAGACTTCTAAAGGAAAAGAGACTTCAATTCTGAAGAAAAATTCTTAATAAACGTAGATAAAAATGTCTTCCAGCTTTTCTTTTAATTTAAATTTAATTTATCCACGGTGCTTCTTGAAGCTAAAATAGGTGTACAAAAATTGCGACAAAAACGAATTATAAAGATCATGTTTTGTAATTTTATATCGGTTAAAAATACGTTTTAAGTTACATCCGCATTATATTAATATTATTAAACATTTTTACAGGGCTTCTTGTGGTACAATTTTAAAATTTCAGAACTACATGTATCAACTCATTAGAGTCCTCATCAGATTAAGTTAATTTAAGAAATTTATCGGATTTTTTTAAAAAAAATCTTGTAATAAAACATTAATAAATTTTGAAGTTATGAATTATATTATATTAAAATAAACATGTATTCAATTATTATAGAATATAAACTTACTTTTAAAAAATCCATTATTTTTTAATGTTATGAAATTGAAACAGAAAATTTTTGATTATAAACTGATTTCATTTTATGAATCATTTTATAAATCTTTTTTAAAATTAAAAGAGAAAAGAGTAATGAAGTTAGAAATGAAATGAAATTAAAAAGGATAATTTAATCGATTAAACGATTTTAATTCAGAATATAATCAGCGGGAAATAATTTGAGTTTTAGATATCGAAATTTTTAAAAATTTTCAATGATTGGATAATATGTTATGCTTAAATTTACAATATTTTGATTAAAATTTACAGTTTTTCCAGAAAAAACTGTATATTTAAAAAATGAATAACTGAATGTTAAATAAAATGTAACTGTATAAAAAACTGTTTTGTATATAAATCATTTTAAGATGTTTTCTTTTAAATTCATTTTGTTTAGTATCTAGAATTTTAAAATTATTAAAATCAAATGTTTATTTTTAGTGGCATGGCTTGAAATACCAGTATAGGTTTTTTTATCTTCAATGTTATCTTGAAAATTTTTGTTTTTCCGATATATTTCTTATCACAATCTTTACATTTTATTTGATAAACACAGTTATTTCTTTCTAAATTTGATAATCTATCTTTAATGATTATAAGGAAAAATTTTATTAAATAAAGTGTGTATTTAAAATTTTTAATATATGGAAAACAAAGATTTTACTATACCTTTCTTGAATTTTTCTATTTAAAATTTTTACAGGATAACCATTTTTCAGTAAAGTGTCTTTAACTAATTGTAAATCTTCATTATGAAAACGATTATCTGACAATTTAATTGATCCAGCGACTAAAGAATAAATTATTCCAATTCTATATGATAATGGGTGTTCTGAATCAAAATTAACATATCTTCCTGCCCAAATTTTTTGTGAAGCCAATTTGTAATTATTGTGTTATTTTCTAAAAACAAAAATAAATCCAAATAATTAATTCTTTTATTAATTGAAAGTTCTATAGTGAATTGTGTATGTTTATTTGCTGAATTAAAGGTTGTTAACATTTTGTTAATTTTTTATGTTGGAGCACATATTAAAATATCTTATGTTCTCGTTTTGGAGAAATACGTAATTTCGAATTACGTAATAGAGTCAGTCATTAATGTAATTAAAAATTATAGATTTTTCGAAAACAGAAACAGTTAGGAATTTATTTAAAAAGGATTTTTGCATATAAAAACTTATAAAACACGCTGCAGATGCCGTTTTTGTCCGCATTTTATGACAGTTATCTTAACTTCAAGAGAACTGCGTATCAAAATAAAATATATCTTACATCAATAATATAACGTCACATAAAAAAATGTAAGTGCCTAAATTTTTCTTACTATGAAAAAAGTTTCAATGAGTTGATGAATCAACCCTCCAACTACCCTCAACTAAATTATTATCAAGTAAATGTCAGATAATTAACTGTTGTTGTTGAGAAACAATTTTTTTTTAGGGTCTTAAATTATTCAATTTAATGAATAGATTAACTTCTCATTCGTTGTCAAAATCAATATAGAAATAAGCGACCAAAACGTCACCCTTATTCAGTACTAATTTATAATCTATAATAAGCATTATGTTTTAAAAATAATAATTAATCACTTAGAAAGATAATCAATATTACTGCACTCTATATATGTCTCATTTAAATTGACTTCGTTTTCAGAAAAAATAGAACTTCATATAATGTGCTTTAAAAAATTCATCCCCGTTAGAAGAACAAAACAAAAATGAACAATGTGCAAACAGGTGAAGAGCAATTCCTGAAGAAAAACGGAAAGAGCACAACAATAGGTTCTTCAAACTCTAACTCGCAAGATTTAATAAAGTGCAAGCAAAGTGAAATTCAAAAATGAGGTCGGAGAAAAGGTTGACAGAAGTCGAGCAGCAAATGAGGAAAAATTAAAAATAGAGAAAGAGAGAGGTAGGAGGAAATTAAGAAAGTGGTTTATATGCGAAAAAAAGTTGAAAATAACAGGGAGAAATTCTAAGAATTTAAAAAATCGAGTGAGAGAGAGAGAGAGATGGAAAAAATAAGCGAGATTGAAAAGAAAGACAAAGAGAGCAAGATGGAGGTAGAAAGGGAGAAAGCAAGAAAGAATACAAGAATAAGAATGGTAAGGAATAAGGGATGAGAAGAGAGAGGCGGAAACGAAGAATAAGGGTGAGAAATGGATGAAAGAGAGTTTCGCGCAAAAATATCTCGTTAACGATTACCAGGCTGTTTCCCTCTCCCGGTGCGTTCGTTATATTGTGTCGCCTTTCGCGGGGAACTTAGAAACAAAAGACGGGTGCGACGGCGTACTCTGATTGGCCAGCAGACCGCGGCCTGTCGCGCTGATTGGCTTGCGGGACCGCACCCACCCTGCAATGGCCGCTTTGTTGGGATATGCACGCGCCACTACATTTGGTTCTAACGGCGCACCCCTGTTACGCGTTCTCTTCCCTACTCCTTTTTCCTTTAACCCGTGCTACCTCTATACTTCATCCCTTCATTGTGTTTCGATTATATCAAAATATAATCAGCAAGTCTGACAAGAAAACACTCCTGGAGTAGTTGACACTAGATACCCGACTTTAGAAACTACAAATATTTTTTATGCACTTGCATTATTTTAGGATAATAATTCCTTGATGTATAATAATGATAATTTTGATCCTTTTTATACATATATGCAAATTGAAGGATCTGTATCTTGTACGATTTTTGATGATTACGGATACAATTTTACAGTCTGATTTTCATTAATTAATCAGTTAGGTATACATTATTGTTTTCCAATTGGAAATGTCGGAAATTTAATTAACGTAAACGATGGGGTAATTATTATATAATATATTGTGTGACGGGAAACTGACAATGGCTAACGATTAGTTAATTATTGGACCAATATTGTTTGCATATAACTAGACAATGTTGTACCAGGGAAGGTAGAAACATATTCATCTCAACTCGTAGTATAATAAATAAAATTAATTCTAACTCATGGTCGACTGTTTCTAAAACTTTTAATGCCTTTTCTACTAGCTCACTGTTTTATGCTGTGCAAGTATGGGGTTTGAATTAAGATTGAGAAGGTACAAACCGATTTTTATAAAAAAATTTTTACATGTACCACCCAATACTCCTAATTATGCTATTAGATTGTCAGTTGGCACTCATAAATTGGCAAGCGACGTTTTTAAATTAACTCTTAATATGATAATTAGGTTAATGAAAATGGAGGATAATAGATACCCAAAATTGTGTTTTTACCGAGTCCTGCTGTTTTGGAGTTTATTTAAACGAATGAGAAAAGAAGTGAAACGACGCCAAGCTTTGTTAAATTTAAAACATGTAATTAACACCTATTTATTTACATATTATTGCACTTTACATAATTTACAAAATAGGTTAAATTGATTGGTTTAAAGACTATTGCAAGTTATAGAATTACACGATTGAAAAGGAGTTTACAAAATCTAAAGCGTCTTTTGACAGTAACAATAGATTCGTCACGTCTATTCGGCTGTCCAGATTAGCACTGATCCTTTTACCCCTCGGTAGTAAACTATACAAAAATTGATCTTTAATTAAGTTAGATTAATTAAAAAACCATATCAAGAATCCCTGTACGCCGAAGATCTTAATAGTCTCCAAGGTTCAGTCTTTGCAAATCTTACCTTATCTTACTTTGAGAGATGGTAGCCAAAATTATTTAAGACTGAAAATACCATTAAATATATCTTAGATTGATCCTATCATTGTCAAAAATACTTTGCTTGATATCTTAAATTATCCTTAAAAGTGCTCTATCGAAAAAATTGTCAAATTTTTTAATTTATGCCCTCGTAGCCAGAAATCAACGTTAATTTTCTTTTTTCTTTTTTTTGTAATAATAATTTAGACATGATACACAAACCTCTTTATATAAACCAACAGGGCTAAAGACAAATAAATAAAAACATATGATCTTAAACACTACTACGAATTATATTATATTCATCCCATAATTGTTCTAATGTTTTTCCAAACATTCGTTTAGTTTTCTCACAACTAAGATGAGCTACTGAGTGTACAAGAAAAGCATTTGCTATTGCTAATACGCCGCATACTCAACTTTTTAGAGTGACAATATAAAAACCAATATCTCATTTGCGAGAAAAGTAAGTGAAGCAATCATTAACCGTTTCTTTGGAAAAATATTGAATCATTATTAACATGACATGTCTACAACTTCTACTATTTTTGTACTTCCGATTAATTAATTTATTGATAGTATTAATAGAGCAAAAAGTTTTGCATTATAATGCTTGATTAATTAACTAACTAGAAGTTTATCAATAAAACAAAAAGATGAACGTTGTACATTAAAGAGCTTACAGTTTATTCTTCACCTTTCAAAAGCTAAGTGAAAAATGCACTTATTCGGCTTCTTACCTGTATCCTATCTTCCGGCAAGTCGGTTCTGAGGCTGAGCATCTCTCGGGCATAGACGTCGGGATAATGGGCCTCCTTGAAGGCAGTCTCCAGCTCCTCCAACTGCTGGGACGTGAAGATCGTCCTGGAGCAACAACCATATGAACCTAGTTATATGCCATTACAACTTTTTACCTAAAGTTAACTCTCTTGACTTTCGCATTCAATTTTTTTTTCCAATTTCAATTTCGAATAAACAGCAGAGCGAAGAAAAACAACTTTCTCTCGGAATGCAATATTGTAAAATTTCTATTAACAAAAAAATACTATAATCTGTAACCGTTACAAATTTTTGTGATTTATTTCTGTTAATTATTACTTAGTGAATTCCAAATAATCAATTTCATACTAAATGTAAAAATACTCTTTAATTTTAATTGTCAATTTTCTCATTTTGGAAAAAAAAATATTGATTTTGATCTTTTTTCAAAACAGTTGATGATTCTTAATTTAAAATCAGATACATGTGTAAGTTATTTGATTGAAATATAAAATCACCGACTCAAGAAATCATTATTAACAAAACTCAGTTGTGACCCAGCTCTTTTGGTTGAATTATTTTTGCTACTCATCCAATTCGTATTTATTTTCTTTTATATAGAAAAAGAAAACAATGAATTATATTTTTGAATTGTATTTTAACTAACACGTGTTTTATCTTCGCAGATAATTATAACCCTCTAATTTTTACTATGGCACTGCCAAATTGGCCCTTTTATCCTAAAATAATAGGCTCGATCCTTCTTGGAACTGTTATTTTTACACTTGGTATGAAAACAACGGAAATAGAAAATTCAATGACCATTTGAGAAAGTTTCAACTCTGGGAAAGAATTGTTCTGCTCCTTTTTCACACAGAATTCCTCGTGGCAATGGAAGAAATAAATACTTGATGTTAAAAATTATCAAACTAACCGTGCTTGTGGGATCTTTACACAATCTTAAATTGTTACATAAACTTGTTGAATTTTTTATTCAGCTGAAGCATTATTTAAAACTTGCAAATTTAACTTATTTGTTTAAATTCGATTTCTTGTAATCAATTCCATGCTATTTTTTTTTTTATCTATTTTGAAAATAACGAAGATAATTTTGTCAATAATTTTGAATAATTAATAAACCGAGATACTGCTCTGTAAATTTGATCTCGCTTCAGTTTAAGATTGTTTTTCAAAGAGAAGGATTGTCTTCCTTTTTGATGAACTTTAATTATTTATAATTGCAATTTGTCATTTGAAAATTGTGTTACGTTAATTTTCTAAGCACACGAGAAAAGTATTATTATCAAAATAAATTGAATATATTGTTAATTGTTTATTGGCTAATGATTAAATTTACAAAAAAGGTAATTAAATTGACTAATATTCTGTGTTAATTTTACTCAAATGTCATTAGTAATCACTTTAATTGCTTCAGTATGCATATTTCAAAATTAACATATTCTCGCAAAGATCACGATCATGAATGATCTTATTTTTAAAAAATAATTATTTAAAATTATAACATAAGTCGCAGTAATCACATTCAAATATAGTGGAAGTGGTTGGGTTGAAATATAAGCAAGACATCCAATTAGCGTTAATTCGACAAATTGCCGGTTGCGCCGTACGAGCAGACATCTGTCAGGCGTGAAAGTTCTTCAAAATTGAAAGTCACTTCCCGGACGATCATCATCTCGTTAGACCCTGACACACCGTCGATTGTCGATCGCGTAGCGTTTCGTTTAGTCGGACATATAATTTCGCCCCTGATTTCCCCTTTTTTTCATTACAATATAAAGAATCGAATGATGTATATTATAATGAGATACCTCATTACAAAATCAAGCCAATAATAATTGACAAAAATATGTGTTTCAAGCATTATTCATTTCTTCAAGTATAACTCCCGTTGATAGTCAAACACTTTTGAAATTTTATTAATGAACACTGACATGTCAATTATGTCACATTTGCAGAGATTTTAATTGTCAAGTAAATCTACGTGTAAATATTATTTACAGTTTAATTTTGATCCGTTTCCGTAATCTTTATTAAAATGCTAAAACTTTGGTAAAGTTTTAAACTGTCAAGGACGTGAATTTAAAAGAATTTTAAACTGATTTATAAACTTTCACTTAATCAAGTATCATTGATATATGATAACTTGTGATAATAATTATAATTAATTTATTAATAGAATTGATATGAGTCTAAAATAATAATATCATTATAGCAATTGAATTTAGCAATTTCTGTGTGTTAATGGAGTGGACAAAAATAAATATTAATAATTTTTTACATGTGCTTTCTTACGGATCTCTTGTGAAATAAAATAAGTTACACATAGGGACATGTTTCGATCAATTTGAGTCTTATAATTAAAACAATCATAAAAAAATTTCGGAACCTGAAGAGGATCCATATGAATCGAAACATGCCGCTATTTGTTATTTAACTAATTTTAAGAGATCCGTAAGAAAAACAATGTAAAATTTGTTTTTCAACTTAACAGTATTAAAAATATCTTATTATATTGTGCATATTTTCGAAAATTACTCAATATTGAAATTAATATCAGAGCCTTACCTATGACGACGCTTCTTTTTCTTCTTTTTACTGAATCCCGCAAGGCCGTCCACCGTAAAATCTTTTCCACCGTCAATATGAACTATTCCTGCAAAAACAAAATTATAATAATAAGATTCAAATATAAAATTTAAATACTGATTTTGGTATTTAAATTTTTATAATTAAAGTATGCAGTTTTTGAGCAACAGTTGAATATTCTTAATCTTTAAATAGAGTTATTTTAAAAAAAAATTGTAACCTTTTAATCAAATCTGGATTATTTTCGATTTCCTAAAAACTATTATTTGTACTATAAATTTAATAATTAAATTAAAATTTTTTTTTTTTTATTTAAAATTTGATTTATTCTATATTATTATTTAATTTAAAATTACACTTCCGGAAAATAAGTGAGATAAAAATTAAAAAGTAAATTTAGGCAAAAAAACATAAAAAACTTGAAGGTAAAAAGTAAAAATTGGTTGTAATTAAAATTTTGCTAATTAAAAATTATTTCAAAGTTCTTGGTAATAATTTAGAGTTTTCAAATTGTACGTCGATATATCCGAAACTCATTATCTTGCGAACAACGGGTAATTGATAATTATACGCTGGAACGCGTTAAAGAGATCGGAAACGCACAACACATCGAATATCAAATTACCCATTATTTCAATATCTAGCTTCGAATGATGGTTACTATAATTATTATTCGATAATTTACGTAGGTTTATCAATTTGTGCTTGAATGCGTAGGAGTGTTTAAAAAAACACGTATAGGCTGAAAATAAACTTTTAAAAATAATATTGTGCAGCACAAAACTCTTATTAAAATACAATATTAGCATACTTTCAAAATAAAATGGTTATGTTAACAAAAAAATAAAATAAAATAACAACATGTTGAAATGGGCGCGGAAATAAATATACGTAAAAATCGTAAAAATATTGAAATATAAATATTAGTTAAAAATAATCTGAAAATAATAAAATTAAAGTAAAACAGGTATTTTTAAAAAAGCAGAAAACAGATTTTTATTAACAAGCAGAATGTACATTTATTTGTAAATAAATGTATAAAATGGATTTCTGAAAATACAATGAAAAAATGTTTTTACAATAAGTAGATTTTTTAAAAATAATTTTTAATGATTTATTTTTTTATTGCTGTATTCTACAAAAAAAATTGAGAATTATCTTCTCACCGATTTTTATATAGAAATACCCTGATGAAAATGTTAAAAATTAATTTGATCAGATATAAAACTACTTGTATTTTATCTAAAGAAATAGAATTGTAATTGCAAATTGAATCCCCTTTAAATAGTCCAACAAGTAATTACCAATTGTTAATTAAATTGAAATTAACGAGCAAGAGAGATCACGTGATTTCTGTAAAACAATAAACCGCAAGTAAACCCTTTCTGCACATAAGCTCACACCTTTTGCCGTTATTCGAAATAGGTTGAGTTTGCCTGGGAAAGGTCATATGCAAGCCGCTACGAGCGGAGTTGAAAATTAATTATCCATTCATTAAGTGCTTTAATCTAATTATATGCCCTCTGACTAATTTGACTTTGACATAGATTGTAAACGTCAATTACTCAATATTTCATGGATAACATACCGGAAGTTTTTTTTTATACCACAAATGTTGATTTTTTTTTATAGAAATAACAAGCTGATTAGTTTCTAGTGAGTGACTGGAAAAATTGCAATTTTTTTATTATTCTTTTCATTCATTTCAATTGTTATAGTTATTAGTTTTATAATCGCAGTTATTAACCATTTATTTCATTGATATTTTTTTAAATAAACAATTATTATCGAAGAGCCATTTTGAAATTATTAAATTAAACCTCAATGGTTATACCTCAAAATAATTTATATTTTTATATTTTACATCAAATAATTATATTTTAAAAAATTTTTAAATTATATTTTACAGTGTTAATTTAAAAATTTTACAATTATTATGTTTTTTTAAAATACAAGAACTTTATTTTTCGCCTGTTGTAAAACATACAATTTTCTGAAATCATTAAAGGTCATATGACCTTTAATTTTTTTGTTCTTCTAAATTTGAAAAAGCAATTATTATTATTGTTGTTGATAAATTCATTATTTATCGAAAGGAAAGATTTGTTATATCATTTATTTACAATAAGATATTTAATATTTAAAACCGGAAAATGACCAGGAATTTTAAGAACTAAATTTAGTAGACACCCTGTTTAAGCAGGGGCGGTTCTAGACAATTTTTTCTAGTTGGGCGGTTCTAATTATTATCTTTCCCCTCATCTAACCTTGAAAAAAGATATATAAATAGATAGATATATTCGTCATGTTGTTTGTAAAATATCAGGTGGGAGGGTCGATCGCCCCTTTTGCCCCTCGTTTAATGATTTTTTAAGAAAGACCACATACGGAAAAATTTTGACTATATCTGTGACGTCATACTTCAGAATCTCTAAACGTGAATCGGTGATTTTCTACTAATAAATTAAAAAAAAATCGGTTACTATTAAATAATAAAAAAATTTCACTTATTTTTAGTAAAAAAAACCCTACTAATTTGACAGTTAAATATCTAATAATTGAAATATTGAAAGTTTACTTTTTCGATTAGTAGATATTTTACTTTCAAATTAGTAGATTTCTATTAATAATTAGCAGTTTTCTATTCTAAATATTTGTGCATTTTTTTACTATATTTAATAGTAACCGATTTTTCTTTAATTCATTAGTAAAAAATCACTCATTCAGATTTAGAGTGCTGCATCTTTTTAACTTTAATTATTTCCACTTAATTTTTAAAATATATTAACTTTATTTTCATTTGATCTGAATGATAACATTTTCACTGTAAATTTTGTTCATGCAGTAAAATACAAAATTTAATTTATTATCTATATTATATGTAGGTACCTACTATATATCAACCATTGTTTCTAATAATTACGATTTATTTTTTAAAATTTCGACAAAATATAAATTTTATACAGGTCAATAGATTTGTTTTGAAGCAAGAAGTATGATTTATTTTTTATATAATAAGTTAAATTTAAAGGTTAAAACAAAATTTTTTTTTTTTTAGAAAAACTTTTGAAAAAATAAAATTTTAATAAAAATGTTTGTAATGATTATTTTTAAAAACCCTTGTGTCTGATTCCAGATTTTAGTAGTAAAAATAATCATACTAAATTTTATTTAAATCCGTTAAATCGTTCTCGAGTTATCGTGTTCACAAGAAAAAGTTTATTCCCTCACACACACACATACATCCGGACTCATATAATATAAACTCAGATAATACATTTCTAGATAGAGAAAAATTAATTTGAAGCATTTTAAAGAATTTATAAATTTGAACGAATACAAAGCTTCCTCCATTAGGAAGAAAAATTACTAATTGTTAGTTAAAAAAACTACGAATTGATTGTAAAAAGTACAAATTCACAATAATAATTGAATAATGTGAATTTGTAGGTTTTTACTAACAATTAATCATTTTACTTCCTCATGAAGAAAGCTTTGTATTTGTTCAAATTTACAAATTTTTTAAATTGCTTCAAATTAATTTTCCTTTATCTGGAAATCTATTATATGAGTTCCTGATTAAGGAATTTTGTAACTTTTTCCGATCAAAAATAAAAAAAAAAATTTTCTCATTTTTCCATAGGAAATTATATCAAGTATATGTAGTTAAAATATTAGATCGTTATTTGTTTAGAAACTAATTATTTAACAGAATTAAAACTTTAAACGCGTTTTTCTCGCAACATTATTTTTCAAAATGGTTACCATCATAACTCGAAAACCGTTTTACCGATTTCAAATTTTTTTTATTGCATTCGATTCTTTGGGAGTTTTGGCAGGTCTTAAACTTCTAATATACTAATAACATTTAATTAAAATATTTTTGTGAATGATTTTAGGTAAAAAACACAATACTTTTTCGGATTTTTCGATTCAAAAGCTTCCTATTTTTTGCACTTTTCAGTTTTTTGAGTAGTTTAAGATTTAGGACCTGTATTAAATCGTTTATTTTGAAATACAATTTGATTTTTTATTTTAGATGAGTCTGTGATGATCTACAGTGGTAACCATAAATAAAAGTAATTTTTACCAATGGAAAAAGCGCCCTGTATAGAAAGAAGACACTAATATTTTTCAAGATCCAAAATTTGTTTTAAATAGTTCTTAGCATACATAATAACACTGCTAAAACAAATTTCTGCAAATGTCTTATGTCCCCATATTTAAGATTTTTGCAGTGAACATGTAGAAACTTTTGATCAATTACATTTTAAAACTTGTAAACAAGAATCGTTTTATAAACATTTCATTTTAGGCCTAAAAACATTACAAAACCCCTTAAATGTCCGGATGTATGTGTGTGTGTGTCTGAGGGGATGAACTTTTTCTTGTGAACACAATAACTCGAAAATGTTTTAACGGATTTAAATAAAATTTCGTATTGTTATTTTTACTACTACAATCTAGAATCAGACACAAGAATTTTTAAAAATAACCAGTACAATTTTTTTTTAAATTTTGATTTTTTTAAAAACTTGTTTTTTTTATATATTTTTATCAACCTATAAATTCAACTTAAAATATAAAAAATTATATTTCTTGCTTGAAAACAAATCGATTAACCTATATGTAAACTCTATATTTTGTCCAAGTTTAAAAGAATAAATCTCAATTTTCAAATTTTTTAAAAATTAACTTATAAATTCCAGCATGAGAATGCAAAATGTTTATAAAATCGACGCCCCCCGTTGATGACATGTTTATTAAAAAGCCAATGAAATAAAATGTTAATTTAAAAAACAGTGGAAAATCATTTTTATTAATAATTTTGTAAGATATGATTTGTATTCAATTGTTTGTATAATTAAATGTCTGTTGAAGTTGAGTGCCATAGAATGTTAATCAGGCCGAACGTACACTATAATGTTTATTTAATCAAATATATGCAATAACATTCTATTTCAATCTTCAATACTATATTATAAAGTTAATACAAGGCTATATACGTAAAAGAGGTATTCTTTTTTAATCTTGTACCTTTTTTATATTGTTTTAATTAATAATATTTTTTTAGTTAGAAATATTAATACCTGAATTATTAATTCAATAAAATTTGAGATGATTAATTAAAAATATTAAAATTAAAATGTTGATCTTATCTACTGAACATTTTTCTTTAAACTTTGTCATTTCCTTAAAATTTAATATTATTTTTTAAAAATTAAACATATTCTTTTTTGAGAAATTTATTATTTTTTCCGTTAAAAAATTTTATTCGAAGTGAATTTTATCTAAATTGTAATATATTTTAATAAATTTGAAATACAAAATTATAATGTGTCGTATAACTATAACAATAATAATAATGATAATAATTATAATAATCAAAATGTAAGTTCATATGTTTAGCTTACCTGTATATTCTCAAGTTCATGAGTTAAATATTAAAAATTATCATAATAGCTACTAATTGTACAATTTATAATATTTCTAAAATTATGTTCTAAATAAGAAGTTTAGAGTTCTATTTGATAATTTTATTTGGGTTTAAAAAAGAATTAAACACTGATTGTATGATAAAATTTATGTGTTGTTTGTGTTTTTAAATAAATAATATATTTTTTACAGTTTATACAGTTTGGAATCTTTTTAAGTTTTCATATCTTTGTTTCAATAATAATAATAATAAAAATGTAAGTTAATATTATTTGCTTAGCTATATAATTTAAAGTTCGTGAGTTAAATATTTTAATGGAAAAAATAATAAATTCCTCAAAAAAGAATATGTTTAACTTTTGAAAAATAATATTAAATTTTAAGGAAATAACAAAGTTTAAAAAAAAATTTTCAGTAGCTAAGTTCAACATTTTAATTTTAATATTTTTAATTAATAATTTAAAATTTTATTTCATTAATAATTCAGGTATTAATATTTCTAACTAAAAAAATATATTTAAATAAAACAATAGAAAAAATTTGAGCGGAATTGTACTTTTTAGGTACAAGATTAAAAAAAGAATACCTCTTTTACGTATTTTACGTACCTTGTATAAACTTTATAATATAGTATTGAGGATTGAAATAGAATGTTATTGCATATATTTTATTAAATAAACATTATAGTGTACGTTCGGCCCAATTAACATTCTATGGCACTCAACTTCAACAGACATTTAATTAAACAAACAATTGAATACAAATCATATCTTACAAAATTATTAATAAAAATGATTTCCCACTGTTTTTTAAATTAACATTTTATTTCATTGGCTTTTTTATAAACATGTTATCAACGGGGGGCGTCGAAATGATCATAACCCTCGTCTTTGTTCAATAATTCGTAATAGTCATTTTACTAATTAATTTTGTAGACAACTTTTTTATCATTTCATTACTAATTTTTCACTAATTCAGATTTAGACAGCAAATTGACAAAATACTTTTGCTTTTAATTATGAATTTTAATGCCAACAGTATAAGTCTAGAAGGGCTCGATTAGCATATTTGAGAATAATTTTTAGAATGTATTTTAATGTAGAAATATAAATTTTATGCATATGTGATACTCTGGCGAAGGTCTGCTTTCGAAAAGCACCCTTACGCATCAAAACAGTGGTAGTTTTACGAAATATATTCACGAAGAGCTCGTACAAACACATACACAGCCCGAGACGCCCCCAAGTGGGCTTGGAACGCGTTCCAACACTCGCAAATTACTTTAAACGCGTTTTCAAACACATGGAAAACGTTACGCATACAGTGAAAAGGATTCGTTGAAGGGATGTAGTTGCCGCTTGGTTATAGAGGGTGGTGGTGCAGGTCGGTACTAAAATGAGGGGTTGTGTTAGTGGCGGGCTGGTTACTAGGCAACCGGCAATAAAGGAGCGTGGATAGCCAATGGCGGCTCTCAAAATACCCCTTCGTCTAACACAGCTTGTTTTCCGTGCTTAAGAGTAAGACGGAAAGAGCTTTTACTTTAGTAGCTGTTAAAGCTTTAAGCTAAACTTAACTCGTTATTATACTCTGTGTGCATGCAAAAAGAAAGTTCCTACTGTTGTAATAAATTTCAATTTAACGCCTTTTCTAACAAAAAATGATAATTTAAAGTGTAACAGAGAAAGAAAAAGATAAAAATTATTTCCATGAGTTCCTTGAGAGGGAAAATTAATTTAACGAGGGTTGTTGATTAGTTTAATTTGGTCAAGTCATTTTTATATTAATAAAAATTGGGTTCTTTTTTTAAGAAGTGATTTCTTTTTTTAATGTATTAAAAGATGTAATTGTTTAAAATTTTAAAAGTTATTTAACTGAACAAACATAGAGAAAAGTAGATAACGTCAATTAGGTGATATTTATTTGCATTTTCCTTTCGTTGAAGAACAAGAAGAAAATAAATTTTATAAAAGTGTTTAGGGAACAGGGATTAAATAGAGAAAATTTCAGATTAATTATTTTAAACTTTAAGAAAATTATATTAAATTTGCTACTGACTATATTAAAGTTTAAAATAACTTGGTAATGATTCGAGTGGTTTTTCTAAAGCTTAAAATTCCATGTATGAAGATTTTGCTTTCTGTTACTTTTTCCTTAAATTATAAAACATTTTAATGTAATTTATAATTAATTGTATTTCCATGTAGAAAGTACATAAGCTATTTAATATAAGAGTAAATGTGTATAACTTAATTGTTTGCTATTTATATATTAATTAATACAAGTAACTGTAATTTTAATTGTCCGCGAAAATTTCAAAAACTCAAAGTATAGAAATAGCAATTTTCGATTTCTAGATAACGATTATTCAATATTATTCATATTTTTTATTTAGAGCTAATTTTGTTGGTGACAAAAAAATGAACCGACGGTAATACCGAATTCCTCAAATTGTGAAATAAAATTATTTTATTCTTTCTCCTATTATTTATGATGTTTAAAAACTACAACACAAAATTAATAACTAAAAAATGAATTCTTTTAGTCGGAGGTAGTTGGAAAATTAACTACCCTACTATTTTTTCCAATTTTGCGATTTCTGTATTGACTGATAAGTATTTTTAACAAAATATCCTTATTTTTACTGTTTTTGAAAGAACAAAAATTAAAAAAAATTCTTTTACCCTTTCTAGAAGAATTTTTGGAATTTATTTTTTTTTACATTTTTAGACAAAATATCTTCATCTTTATTAATTTTTTTTATCCAGAATACTGTTTCGATCCAGGCATTAATGGGTTTTAGAAATAAAAAACAGCAGCGATTAAAGTCAATCAAAAAATGTAATTCAGTGTTGAAAAGAAGTTTAGGATTTTATTTAATTATAATATTATAGTTTGTCCAGACACATTAAAAATCGAAAATATTCATATGGATTTAATACATGTTAAAAATTATTATTATTTTTTTTTTGTTGAAATTATTGGAAATGTTAAAAGTTCTGCGTCTGACTAAACGTAGTCTTGATCTACTGATATATCGAAATAATCTTATTTTCCAAGCGCGTTATGCAATTTTGCACTTTGATCATAAAAATATTGTACACAAAATGAAAAGTTTTAATTAATGTACATAACAATATAAATATTGAAAATAAATATTAGAGTAGGATTGATCTGTTGTAGCAAAATTGTGAAGGTAATTATATTTTTTTAAATAAATAAAAAAAACAAAAAACTTCTTCAGGCTGTATTATAATAAATATAACACTCAAAACAATTATAATAATTTTTAAAACAACAACACGAAAAATATATAATTTTTTTTTAATTGAAATTATACCTTTTACGAAAAGTTTAGTTAATACATTTTAAAATTAATTATCACCAAACGGTGACATTTGTCGAAAGCGTGTTTTCGTTTTCAAGATATGGTACAAACTGAAAAAAAAATTGCTTTTAATTTCACTCAGTTTTGTTGAAAGCTTGAACTTGACTTTTAATTAGATGATATTTCTGTATTTAAATTTAATTTTAACATTGCACTCAAAAGTTAAAAGTTATAATCTATCTAAAAGCTAAATGATAAAAAGCTATAAAAGAAATTCATTCACTTTTTCAAGTAAAAAATAAATGTAAAAATGTGTTCTATAGAACCTTTTTAAAATATTTATCAATTTTAGAGCTACATTTCCCTTATAATATCTTTGCAAATAAATTCTGCTATGAATTTTTTGAAATTGTAATTGAGCCATTATAAGTTACTTTAATAAACGAGAATATACCGGAAAATGATCCAGTTTCAGTAATTTAATCGCGCTTAAAAATTAATTAATTTAATAACGTTAGTTTAGAAATTATCAATTTCCATCAACTATATAAATTTAGTCATAACCATTATACAGATTAAATTAATCACTAGGATTTTTTCTGACGAAACAAACGACACACATTCAATTAAATCGCGTTAATTAAGAGAAATAAATCCTTAATTACGTACAAGTGTAGAACATTTTCATTTATTTTTCTAATTTCTTTATAATTTGAAATAAAATTTGTGCCGTTCGTTCGTTACTGTATTTTGATTCAGTTTTTACAATTTGTAATAGTAAAGAGCGAAAAGATTTTTTCTTTGAATAAAGCCTAATTTCAAAACAAAATTTCTTAAAAATCTTGACTGCTCCTAAGTTTTTCTACTCCACTGAAAAACGTAAGTTAGCTAAAAAAATAGCTGGAAAAAGCTACAATAGATAACTTTTAACTGCTTTGGATATGTGTTAGCAGTCTTATCGAATATTTAGCAATGAAGAGTAAAAATTTCCAGCTAACTTATTTTAGATGTAGCAGCTAATTCACGTTTTTACGTGTAGTTTAATACAGTGATATTCTATTTTTTAAAAATTTTAATAATTTTAGAAGTAAAATCTTGAATATATGAAAAAATTATAGTTTTAGAAAAATCTGAATCATCAGTATAGTTCTTTTAGCTTTTGTCGTAAGTTTCAATTCTTTTGATAATACATTTATTTAAAAATGTAACAGGATATCCATTTTTTAAAAATGTATTGGACCAAATAATGTTTAAAATATGATATTTTGATTCAGAAAGTTCAATAACTCTGTCAATTAATATATAAATTATAGCAATTTTTATATTTATGTGATCTGAAATTTAAAAAATTCCTAGACCATCTTTTTTTACACCAATTTGTTTTCACTATATGTTATTCGTAAAATATAAAGTTAAATCTGAACAATTAATTTTTTTATTAATAGAATCTTCAATAGTCAATTTTAAAGTATTTATTTTATATTTATTTTACTATTTATTTACCATTATTTACTATTTATTTTTTTACTAATTTTTAATTATTAATATTGATTTAAGAACGCTATATAAATAGTTCCAAATTAGTGCATAGTACTGGTGCTCCCTTAAATTAAGTCAGTGAGATTTTCACTGAGAATCTCTGAATTTTATGTCAAATTTTATTGACAGTGATCAATGACTTATTTTTGGATATTATTAATTAATAACCTATTAATATAGGCTATTATTATTAATAGCTATTAAATAATAATTATTATATCATATACATAATTATATTAAAATTTGATTAGAAAAATGGAAGTTTTCTGTTATATTGACGTCAGGATCAGGTGAAGAAAAACACAAATTTTTTCTTATATAATGTCAGACGTTTCTGCTCATATATGGAAGTTTTCATCAGTGACCAAATTTATTTCTAAAAAAACAATAAAGTAGTGTGTAATACATAGAAAGAGTGTTTATTTTATAAAATGCATAATTTGCGGAAGGGTTTATAAATTGTAATGAAATTAAAATTGCATGAAGTTTGGCAGAAATTTAAAAAAAGAAAAGAAGAAACGAAATGAACTTGAATTTTTATCTAAAGTTAAACATCAAAGTAAAGCAGAACAAACCTTGAACAAAATTGAAATTAATCTATATTGTGTCACAGCACTAAACACATAACTAAGTATGTATGCTACAAAAAGAACAAATTTTTGAGAGAAAATTGTTTGTAAAACTTGTCAGAAAGAGTTACGGATTTCGACTGAATTTTGACATATTGAAGGGAATTCAGGAAACTGGGGTTTTTGTTTTCTTCACCTGATCCTGACGCCAATATAATAGAAAACTTCCATCTTATTTTTAATTAGTATTATATTAAGGATCAATATAAACTATAACTCCAATATGAATAGAATACTAACTATTATTGTTATTAATAATTAATTAATTAACCATTGAAAATCATAATTGGTTAATGTCTGATTCCAGAAAAAGTCGAAAATGGCTTTACCGAGTTATTCAATTTTTTTTAAACTCATTATTGAATTCTTTTTTAAACCGTAGTTTATGTCTTATTTGATTAAAATATTATAATGATCCCGAACTTTTTTAATTTTGAATTTTTGAATGGAATATAAAGGTAACATTTAGTGAGGGATTGATGAATCGAAACAAAATGACCATAACCTTAATTCCCTATGCACTGTGAACAATGCGATATAAATACTAGAAACATATGCAAATACACTATGATTATTAAGTAAAAAAGATGCTACCCTATTTATAAATCAACATGAGGAAATCACGTAAAGAAATGTATTTTTTAAAAGTCTCATTGATAAATTAGTTTTAACAAAATATCCTTTCTACAAACGTTCGCTGCAGTATAGGTTGTCAATAACAATGTAGCCAACTTTCAAAAAACTTAAGGCGGAACTTGGTAGGCATTCAAATTTTGCTCCAATCACACTGTTTCAAAGCGGTGAGGGAATGATAAGTTTTTTAAGGACAAATTTTGAAGTATATTTAAGAATATTTCCATTCGCTGTTTTTAAATTATAAACTCGTGTAGTTACAGTAAATACTATCTTATTTGAATAAAAAATAAAATTACAAGCAATTAGTAAGGAATTTTACGTTTTGAGTAAATGATTCTCTTCGAATTCAGCAGTTGGGACATAGTTAGGGAATGATTTTCAGAGTACTCTTTTGGACATATCTTGTTTGTTTATCATATAAGAAATAAATTTGTTTCATGAATTCGTACATCTAGGAAAGTAGTAGCAAACCTAGCAGCAAATTCGTCACTAATTTTGGATTCTTATAAAAACTACCTTTTGGGCAAGGACATATCGGCAAAAGCCTTGTCAATCAGTCTTCAAATTTGGCCGCACCTCGCATTTAACAGGGGTGTCCAAACTTATCTCACGATAACAAGAAAATATTTGCGCAAATTCGACTACTTAATGTCTGTTTAAAACTTTTTATTTATAAAAAAAAATACATTTTTTCTTCCTTCCATAAATTCTTGTATGTTTTGCGACTCATTGTGCGAGGACTTACACCATTTTCTGGTTATCTGCCCTAAATACTCTTCAATTAAATTGGAACACTTCTCGGATTTACGGGATGAAAAAGATCAGGAATCGTTTTGGAAGAATATTCTCACAACTGATAATGTTCTAGAGATGAAAAACTTTATTAATATGTTCATTGTGATGCTAACTGTACGAAATAATGGGTAACGTCTGAGAATTTTATAACTTATGATTACTAGTGGTTTTTACTGTCAATATGTACAATTTAATTTTAATAGCAGTGTTTATTCTAGACACTCGAATAGTGTCTTCTTACTGATTTTTACGTCAATAAGAAAAGTATTTCGTTTAAAAATGAATATTTTATTTTGCACAATCATTTACAATGTTACATAAATGAGGAAATGAGAATTTCACATTACGAAGGAAAAATATAAATCTAGATATATATTCGACGAAAGTCTTTTAGCTAATGAAGCGAGTTCTTTTGTCACTTGAGACGTCCCCTCGTATACATTTTAATATAGTAGGGATAAACTAAACAAATTTTAACTGATAAACGATAGTTCTTTGTGCCTTCGAAATCGAGCTCGGAATCAAACTTCTAAGAAGTAAACTTAAAAATGATACATACTAATTCTTCGAACAAATGATATAAATTTAACAAACATAATTTTCACAGAATATATAGTTAATACGTTTCAAGAAATAAGTCGAATAATAAGATATTGGTTACAAGAAATATAATAAAGTTCCGAGTAATTATTAATTAAAATTAAAGTACTTTGGTAAATGTAATCCAGTTCTAAACAAGCAGATAAGTTGTTTTCGCCTCAAACCGGATTCTGTATATATGGACTTGTTGTCTAATAAAGTATCTAATAATAATAGTAAAGTAGTAATATTAAAAAAATAAATTTTCATAATCAACAATTCCGATTTACAGAAATCATCAAGGACACCAATTTCGATTTTTTTCTGGAATCAGACTAATCTTGTTGTTTGGACAGTATTTATTTATAAGATTTATGAAACTGATGATGATCCGGAGACTAAAGGTTTTCCATGGACGATCAGCCTAAACATTTGACCATATTTTTTACATTCATAGTTATAATAATTGATGTAAATTTTTTTTTTTTACCAAAGACTACTTTTCTTTTAATATACCAGGAGAGAAATTTAATTGATTAATCAAGTCTTATTTGATCGATCTCGAATAGAAAGTTTATAAAGGGAATATAGACGATAGTGCAGGAAGATGTGTTGCATGAAGGAGGAAAATGGGGGAGGAAGAGCAAATGGAAACGTGTGAAGTGTTTTGTGAGGGTGTGCGTCTCGTCGTCACGTCGTTACACACAGGGTATATGTCGTCCCGCGGGATGAGAAAGGAGTCCCGGGTAGCACGTAGCACTCCCATGGGACGTCTTATGCCGCCACTTGGCCGTATTAAGCCCGGGTACTAATCCCAAAATTTAATTTGAAAATCTTTTCAGTACCGCGAATAGCCACCTCTCCAACGTCACGGAAAACATTTTATACTGGGAATTACGGCTTTGTCGCGGGTAATTGAAAATTTGTATCCATTTGCCTCCCTTCCTCGCCCTTTAAAATTTATACACATACAAACAAAAGACTAATTTTTTACATTAGCAATTATTTATATAGGTATATCTCATTTGTAGAAAAGCGCAATTTAATTTATTTATATAAATTTTCACATTACACCCTTCTCTTACTCATAAATTTATTTACGAATCAACGTGATAAATAAACAGCAATTCACAGTTTAAAATACACCCATTGAAATAAATTTTTGAGATGTTTAATTGAAAATTGATTATAATAAAACTATTTAACTAACTAAATTTTCTGGAAGTTTTTTTTACATGCAGGCAAAACTCCTATTGTTTAAAAAAAAAACATTGATTACAACAACAATTTATATTGATTGTTGCATCTTTTAGTATAGTTGCAAGTATTTTACAAATAATCATAATAGCTTGAATCTTTTAACGGAGAAAAAATTTAATTTATATGTGACCTTTAATAAAAACTATTTTTTAATTATTGGGAAAGAGGTGAACCGATATTTCAGGACTGAAAAGTTAATTCACCTTTATTTGAAACAAGTTGATGAACTTATAAATTTATAAAGGAAAGGAGTGGGCTATGTGAGAATTTCTATAAATAAATTAAGGATAATGGAAAGCAGGGAGATTAAATATTACTAGAGTAGACTTTCACGAAAAGTGAAACAAAAAATTGAAGCTCTAGGTCGATTGAATTGAGCAAATTAATTCGACCCCACAAACATCGCGGTAGCATTAGCAGCTTAGGCTCCCTAAGTTGTTTCTTTACAAGTATTTTAGCCAGTGTTACATGTGTAGCAAAACGAAGGGTCCCTAATCTACCGAAACATCCCTCGGGATCTTCTCTTTGCAGACTCCAACTGTAGTCGATTCGCTTGATACTCTCGCACCAGTTTTGTATTTGAGTTTCTCTGTTAACCAGTAGTTCATTTTTACATTTAGTATTCAAAATTGTTTTTAATGATTTCTGAATTTTATTTATCCTATATATGCCATACTAGAAAATAATTTTATATAAAATACTTTTTCACGTGAAAAGGCGTTTTAGTTCACAATCCAGCAATACCAGATTAATAGAGTTTCATACAACTTTTTCAAAGTCGGATTAATTAAGATTTATCAAAAACATTGTTTTAAACTGATACTTTGAGGAATGAAATATTTAATAGTAACTTTGATAAAATTACATTAAACTTTATTATACTATTTTATATTATTTTTATTTTATTTATTTAATGGAAGAATTAATTTTAAAAAAACAAATTTTAATTATTTGAGTATGTTAAATTTTTTACAAACTTCTTAGCACAATTTGTCGTCTTTGTAAAATCGTGTTTTAAAGCGTTTTCAGAGAGAAGTCCTTTTAGAGATCCTTTTTTCGTAATTTCTTTTTTTAATTTCACACCCAGTGACAGAAAAAGGTTCTCAAAGAGTGTGTCTCGACTCATTCTTTGGAAGCCATATTGAAATTTGAGACTAAGCTCGGTGTGAATATTATGATGGCAATGGTATTGAGATGCCATAGTGGGACAATGGGAGAAGTGTTGATTCCTCGAAAACAAGATCTTTTTTTTTTTTTTACTTTAATTGAGATTTGGAATATGTTCTACTTTGTCTTATAGTGTTTTTGTTTGCTGCCAGAGCCTTGTGCGAGGCACGGGACATCTAAGTACATTGTCCTATATGCCTTTCATTTCACCTTTTTAACCGGTTTAGGCTAAATTACGATATTCTTGGAAAGCAGTTTCATTCAATGTTTCACATCAATTCGAAATGGAAGCAGGTTATTCAGAAATTATTGATAAATTCTATAAAACCATTTTCTAGACACTCTGTAGAACCATTCTAGTAAAATTGAGAGTAAAATTCTACAGAACTTGATTATTAATTTCAGTTTGATAATAATTGATTTACAATCTAAAAATATAGATTTAGTATTTCGACAATTATGAGAAATGAAATGATTGTTTTGTTATCAGAATGTTTGCAACATATGCTATTGTAGAATGTAATTTTTTGACGTACATTTGCATATTTTTACAAAGATCTCGAGTTTTCCGTCTAGTCCTAAAATAACTTATTCCTTTAAGTGATGAATAGGGCAATTTGAAAAAATTCTCCGAAAAAATGTTTACCGAACAAATGTCATCCGAGAAACTCATTTTCTGTTTATCTTGAAAAACGATAGTCTACAAACTTTGACACAGTGTCGGGACAATTTTCCTAAATCTTGAAGTTTTGAAGAAATTAATTTTTAAACTTTTTACAAACTCAATAATTTTTAGAGTTCTGTACCTTTCAAACGGAGTTCTATTAAAATTACTAAGCATGTCCTTTTTTGCACCCCTTCTAACTTTCAAACTATTTGAGCTTAAAGACGTAAAATTTGGTAGGTGATAGGTTTGTAGGTTGCAGGTTACAGCTATTTTTAAATCATCTGTCTTTTTGCCAGAAATTTTACATTTTTTCTTAATTTTATATAAGTTACAATTAACTAAACGTAAACTAGAAATTTTTATTTTGATAGAAACAAGTGATAACTACACACAAAATGTGTCTGGTATAGTACACGACAAAAAATATCCGTGCCTACCCGACAATGGTATATTTCGGTAAATTTGCTGTAAAAAGTAAAAAACTTTAAATAAACAAACAATATTAAGAAATTTCATAGACTGTAAGTATATTTATGTATTTCTACAAAAAAAGAAAAATGTATTTGATGTTGAACCAAAAATTATATATGATCCAGAAAGACACAATTTTATATTATGTCATAAGCAACGTTTCGCCAATAAGGGTTCGTTGGCTTCATCAGGCTGTTTTTATTATAAAAAATATACAAAAATTCATAATCAACTTCAGAAAAATTGTGTTTATAATAAGTTAACACACAACACATAAACTAATTTGGATAGCGTATAAAAAAACAAAAAAACTACATAAATTCGTTAAAACTTTAAACATTCTTTAACTCGTCAAAACATTAAAATAAATTAGAATAAAATTGTGTTCAGCGTAAAATTAAGAACATTTTTCACACCGACCAGACAGACAAACGACGTAATTCAAACTAACTACTTATTCAAAAATATTAAATTTTATAAATATCAAGAAGTTATTGAACTTAATAAAAGAGAAATTATAAATATAAACAAGCGGTATATAAACAAGGCCGCACAGTAAATAGCGAGAAGAACTTATTCATGAATTTATTCTGTTGATTAAAGAGAAAAAATGTTGTTTAGTAGTAGAATGTTTTCTTTTTTATTTAAAGTAAAGTTATTTGATTTAGTATGTAACATCTCAGAAATGTTACGATTAAAAAAATGTAAATGTTAAATATTTGAAGAATTTTTGACAACTTAAAAAAATATAAAGAATGAAATGGAATACAAATTTTAGGAATTTGTCTATAAATATTTGCTCGAGCATTATTTAATTCTTTGTTTGTTTTTAAATATTTAATTTTTTGAAGACGATTTCTAATTTATCTTTTAATAAAAACCAATGGGTAATCATTGTTTATAAGAATCTTCTTTATTGTCTTTAAATTGTCAAAATGGAAAGATTCGTCAGAAAGAGAAATGGATCTGTCCACTAGATTGTAAATAATATTTTTCTTCTGTTGGATTGGATGATTTGAGAAAAAATTGAAAAGTCTACCGGAAGAAGAAGGTTTTTGGTACCAATCGGTATAAATACAATTATCTTTTTTAATCAAAGTTAAATCAAGAAAATTAATCCGGTTATTATTTTCCAGTTCGAAAGTAAAATTTATATTTTTGTCATAAGAATTAAAAATATCAATAATGATGTTTATCATGTCTTTTTTTATACAAAAAATTGTACCATCAACACATGTAAAATAAAATAAAATTTGTAAGCAATACTTTTTCAAATCTTCCATTACAATATCTGCGAAAAGTAGTGAGATTGGTGAACCCAACGGAGTTCCTCTAATTTTTTGATAAAACTTTCTATTAAAAACAAAAAAGGTATTGTCATATAAAAATCTTGAGCAGTCAATATCATTAAAAGGAATTTTACATTTATTGTTGATTTGTGAATAACGGCGATCTAAGCTTTGTCTAACCAGGTCGTAAGATACATTGGTAAACAAAGAACTAACATCTAAGGAAAGAAAAACAAGATTATCCTCAATAATAAAATTCTTTAATTTTTCTTTTAATTCAAAACTGTTATTGATATGTGATTCGGGAATTTTAATACACTTTTTTATTTCATCATAGATAGTTTTTGATAAAAAATATGTCGGAAAATTAATGAGCGAGACAATAGGTCTTAGAGAAACGTTTTCTTTATGAATTTTAGGTAAGACATAAGCTTTTGCTAATTCAGTATCTGAGCAAGTAAACTGATCTTTATGGAACTTTTGATATAAAAATTCTTCATCATTAAGATATCTAAGAACTTTTAGAAGAATTATCTTGTAGTTTTTTCAAAGGATTTCTAGAAATAAGTTTGTAAGTTGAACTGTCAGAAAGTAATTTGACATTTTTTCATTTTAGTCAGATTTTTAATGCAAACAGTAAGATTGCCTTTGTCCGATGAAGTAAAAAGAATGTCAGGATTATTTTTTAAAAATTTGTTTGTTTCAAGTATTTTTTTAGAAAATTCTTTTTCATATTTGGAAATATGACCAACTTTATTAAAGTTCTGAATCATTGTATTCGTTTCTGTTTTTCTTACTTTATTTTTAATATCAACATCAATATTTAAGGAAGCTACTGTTCATTCTACATTTTTTATAATATCAACAATTTCATTTTTTGAGACATTTTTAGGCGAAACACTATAATTTGGCCCCAAAGAGATAGTTTCGGTGACGTTTGTCGGAATTATTATATTTGTTAAGTTCAATAACTAACCGCTTTTGTCTGATTTGGATTTCGCAATACATTTTATTAACAAATTGTAAAATTTCAATTAATGAATATAATTTTCGGAATTACGATAACGATGGGCTCATTAGCTCTATGAACTTTGTATCTTAATAAATAAATAAATAAAAAATTATTCAATAGTGTATTGTCCAGATTTGAATTTATAATATTTTCTTTAAGTTTAAATAAAATTTTTTTTAAATATTTTACATGGAAATGGATGTCAGTAATTTCTAAATTTAACAATTTTTAAAAATATTTTTTGCTGAAATCTTTAAATTGTTTTTCACTAGATTTACTGTGAAATGTGTTATTACTAAAACGATTGTTAAAATTAATTATGTGTTAATTATGTTGTTATGTGTTCGTCTGCAACTTAAAAGGAAAACCTTTTTTGACATTGCTTTAGCGAGTTGTTGGTCGATCATGTTTTCAGGTGGTTTCTGAAGTGGTTGCCGTGATGAATTTTAATATAATTGAAAAGCTTGTATTTACCAAATTTGGAGAGTCTGTATTTAATCCAAGACTCTGATTAGATGAGAGAGATGTAATATTTGGATAATACGCTATCGAAATTAGTTTATGTGTTAACTTATTATAAACAAAATTTTTCTGATGTTGATTATTAATTGTTGTATATTTTTTATAATAAAAACAGCCTAAAGAGGCCAACGAACCCTTGTTGGCGAAATGTTGCTTATAACATAATATAAAATTGTGTTAATTCTACCTTCCTGGATCATATATAATTTTTGGTTTAACTTAAAACAAAATGGAAGGATTTACGTCTCTCTCATCAAAAATATATTTGATGTTACATAAAAATTTTACGTTAAATGTGGTCGTAAATTCTTATGAGGCTATTGATTTGAAAGAAGTGAACATTGAAATTCCAATTTTTCCAAATCTAATTAATAATGATGTACCCAACTTTCTAAATTACATTTCATGAACATGTTGAACGACACAAATGTGGTTTTAGCTTTTAAAAAATATATCATTTATTTTATTTCACAAGTGTCCCCGGCTACCCGACTCTCCCCTAACAACTTAGCCCTATCAGCTAAAAATTTTTTTCAGTTTATGTGGTCTAATAAAAATAAAACAATATACTAGAATATTCTGTATTTAAAATATCAATAGAAGTCATCAACAAACTCAAAACAAGATCATAGATCGATTTAATCGGAAATACCTACTCTTTTTCGAAACAAATATTAACATAAAGACATCGTCAAAGCTGGTCATTTATTTGTTTCTTTTTTTAAGAGTTTAAAAATCTTGAGAACTTTTTAAAGTATGCAAGTATACCACTTTGATGTGAGTATTGGCTCAGTTCCAAATTACCAGAAAATAAATGACACTAAAGTTCGTCGCTCTCTGATGATGCAGCACTTGAGGTTTTATAACGAATCATCAAACTTACCCTTGGAAACGTGAAAGGGCAGAAGTAGCGTTCTCGCATCCTCCAATTTCTCAAATAAATTGCCCGCCTGAAGCAGACAGCGGGTTTACGTTTGTACTTTCTGTTCGGTAGTTGCCATAGTTAGCTTGGAGCTTAATATACAGGGTTGTCAACAACTATAACCGACACATTCGTTGCTGAACCACCGGTAGAAATGTTCCAGCCCTTTCGTTTTGGACAGTGCAAGTGCCGAAGGCATAAGTCAGGAATTTCTGGCATGCAGTATATTGCGCGGGGGTGCGGTGGTTATAAGCTATAGTCCCTGGCATGGTATGGCATGCACAGCCATTTACTTCATTATGTCATTAAGCTTAATGGCCCTGGCCCTAACACGACTCTAGGCTATAGCCACTTCTGCTCTTCGTCCCCATTAACACCTCTCCTCCATCCTTCCTTTCTATCTCGCTCAACCTCTCTCACTCGAGCCCTTTATCTCTCTTGTTTTAACCCTCTCTGTGTCTCTCTCTATTGCTTTTTCTTCTTCTCTCTTTAGCTATTTCTGTCTCTCTCTCTCTCATTCTCTCTTGCTAACTCTGTCTCTTTTTCTCTTTTGCTTCCTTTACCCTCTCTCTCAATATCTCCTTCAACCCTTCCATGCCGACTGACAGAATAACCCCTACCCATCCTTACTACCGGACAGTACAATGAGCATTGACTTTACGCGATAATCGTGAAAATTACTGGTAACTGTCCGGTATTCTACTTTGAAATAAAGGGGTTGGTTCTTCATACTTGCTTTTGCTTTGTTTAAGACAAATTATTATTATTATTATGCTGTTTTAATGGCATTTTGATAGAAGTGTGCATTAAGAAATTTCAGTAGGTATTATAATTGCAATGGGATAATAAAGTATTTTGTATTCTTCATGTTGTGAGAATAAGGTTTGAAGTTGTAATTGGTATTAACTGTTTGAATATAAGAAGTCACACTATTACACGCTATACACAAAAAAATGTCTTGAATGTATTTCAGAGTAATTTATTATTCAAACTAAAATTTATCCAGAGACTAATTTCGTGGGAGAATAGTGTTTTAACATTAGTCATTACAGTCTAAGAAAAAATACTTAAAATGGCTGTTGTCTTGTTTTGAGACAATTTTAATTTAAATTTATATTTTGACTCAAAGCTTAATTCCAGTTTTCTTTAGGACTAGTTTTACGACTCGATAAGTTAGATTTGTTTAAAGATTTCCATCATTAGCTAGTTTTTATTCCGATAGGTCTATTTTATTTTTCATCTAAAAACGAGTCGCTTTTTGGCATTGAAGTATTTTATATCAATACAAAACAATTTTTATTGATAAAAACCAACCTCCAAATAAGTACTTTGTTTTAATATTTGATTAATTCAATCAGGTATTCTGAAAATTAAAGTTTTATGAAACTTTTTTCATATCTTTTACAAAACTAAAAGTAAAAATTTAATGCCTTGGTCTTAATTATTTATATATCTTTAAGTTTTATTAGACGGAGGTTGCTAAACTCGAAAACTCTTAATCTTTAGAGAATTCAAAATCATTCAAAACAGAATCCATCAACAAAATAAAACTTTTTTAAGGATGTTTATCCAAAAAACCAATTTCTACAGATTCTTATAAAATTTAAATGACATATTAAATGCATTATTTTACATGTACTGTTAGAATTTTATTGAATTTTACCGTTCTGTTTTTAAGATATAAATTTATAAAGTTGGGAATTTTACATGGAAACAGTAACAAAACGAGCAAAATGACTATATTTTAATTAATTAAAAAAACACGGTTCTACACATTTTTTTAAAAAACTAATATATTTTAAACTGTAATAGAATACAACTTTTACAACATTATTTAATTAATTTACCGTTCCGTTGTTAAGAAAATGTTATTTAAGGGTAGAAATTCTTCACTTTTCTAAAATAATCAGGAAGAAAAATTATTAATAGCTTGAAATTTTCAACAGAAATTTTTTTTTTCAATAAAGTTTGTTTATGTAATGATTTCAACTACAAAATACTATTTAGAAACCAAATTATAAGAAGAAATAAAATTAAAAAAATATTCACTATCATGGGCGGATAGAATGAGAACCGCTTGAGGGTATAAGCGTCCTTAAAGATTAGAAACAATCACAGATAATTACGTAGAAAACTAAAAGATATCAAATTGACATTATACATCTCGTTAAATAGCTTTTGTGATACTAATATAATCACAGAAAAAACTTGGGCTCCATAATGAGTATATAACGTACACTGAGAAAAATAAATTTTCAATCGAGGAAAAACTAAAACTAATGATTTAAAGATAATCTATTAAATGGAAACATCATTAAAACATTAAAGACAAGTATATAAAATTGATTTCAGAAATTTGGTTTTTTTCGTCTAAAATTAATTTTTTATGATTTCCGAAAATCAGCGAATTTAATAAAAATAATTTTCAGGCAAAATTCAAACAAATTTGGTCAGGCTGACCTTTTTAATGATATTTTCAGTAATTATACAAAGTTTGGTGTCAAAATATTTTTAATTTTTAAAGAAAGTTTATACTGACAAATTTTGCCTATGCTAGTGTAGACGAAAAATTTGGCTAATGAGCTAAGTTTTAATATGAATATTAAATTAGTTACAAAAAGTTACTAAATCATGCAAAAAGTAACTTCAATTATTTACGCTTTTTAAACATTTTTATTCACTATTTTGGATTTCTTTAATTTTAAAAACTTAATTTTGTTGTTTGTAACGAATTAAATTACTTTTTTTATCGTTAATATTGATAGAAAATATATTTGGATGCAGAATAAACCTAGACTCATTTTTGTCGCACCTCAAATTAAAAAATATATTTTACAAAAACATAATAATTATATTTCTGATTTGAAAATTTAAACCTCATACATTATATGGAAATAAATTTATAATTCTTATATACAATTATTTAAAATTATAATAGTATCAATGTAAACGAAAATATAAATATTTAACTAATTGAGAGGACTGAAAGTGTTATTGTTTTCATTGTGAAATTAAATGAATTTTGTTTTTCATATTATATTTAATATAATTTTTAAAATAAAATATAGCTTTTAAAAACAAATGTTTATACCATCATAAAAAATGTAATGTTTGAAAAAAGTTTACTTACTTGAAATATCGTACGGTGAAGATACAGAGAATCTTTCTGTGGAGAAAATAAATAACACAATTTAATAAAATAAAAAACTCAAAATGCAATAATAAGATAATATTATAAACTTAAAAGAATGTAGAAAAACGTCCTTAAAACGTTTATTAGGTAAACATTAGTGTACGTCAGTATGAAAAGGGTCCATTTTGGCACTATTTCGAAGATTTTAACAAAACTTAGATTCTTTATATGAAAAATTCTCAAATAGGTTTCAAAGATGAAATTGTTGAAAATTAAGTTTTTTGAAGAAAACCGAGGTTAAAGTTTGCTATACCTCTCATGCTAAATAAAAATAAAAAATAAGATTATTACATTCGTTTAAATACGAAAAAGTAACGATACCTCGGGAAATAAAATTGACGAAGTATCCCCTTTCATGCTGACGTACATATAGGTTTGTTTTTAATTCTTTTCATGAAAAAAAAATATTATTCAAATATAACAAATCCATAAATAATAAGAGAACGTAAATTTATTTGCGCTCTAAAATTATTTATGATAAAATCAATTTCATTTTTTAAGAAAATTGTTAAAAACAATTAAACGAACATTATTGCAAGTTATTTCATAACTAAAAAAATTTATTACACTGCATATTTAAAAAAAATGATTCTTTAAAATTTTTGTACCTTGATTTTGAAACAAATTAACTGTTTTACAAGTTCGGTAATTTGTAAAGAAATAAAAAATTTAATTTAGGGAACAAGTAATGCGTAAAAAAAAAAATTTCATGTTTTATGAAACATGTTTATTCATTTTAATTAGCAACTAATTTTTTCTTACGAATTAGTGGTTTAGCGATTAAAGTGTTATATTAAATAACAATAAAAAATAGTTGAATGGAGAACTTATCATTTTAACACTTATTATGTAGGGGAGAGGGCCCTAAGATGGACATAATAGTTTCGGTGTAATGCTATAGTATCCAAACTGAATAAGATATAATAAAATGTTTTATACCGGATGAAAGTACAATGTATTAGGTAACTTATGCCCACAGGGATACAATTTTACTTACAACATAAACATTTTTTAAAGCCCTTTTTGTAATAGTTAAAAATTTTGCGATCTAAAAAAAAGTGATCCCAAGATGGACACCTTCTTAAAACTCTCTTAAAATCGTGGTAAATAATCAAAAATTTAAACAAAAATTGTATGCTAAATGTCCATCTTGGGGCCCACTCGCCTAATAAAAAAAAATATTAATACAATATGTTATATTTTCCTTGAACCCACCCTCTCCCCCTTAGATCCTGAAGTAGTTTATGGACTTCCTCTATCGAATTGATTCACACAAAAAATACCATAAGTCTAATTAATTGATCCGAACTCCACTTTTGAGCCAAAATAAGGAATATTCTAAATATTGTTTATGAATTAAAAGAAAAACTTTAATAATTGAATATATCCCAATGTCAATCAATGTTCAATAAATTATTAGTCATATGCATAAAATTGAATTTTACATTCGCGCTCGATCGCACATAAAACAGCTGTCTTCCATTTTATCTTAAAATACATCTTCAGAAAAATGCGTTTAATCTTTGACATAGATTGACGTACATCCTCATCTTCACTTTTTAGTCCTTAACATAAGCACACAATCGGTGACTTTTTTTTCAAAGTATCTACTTTACTTTTTTGCCTGAACTTTAAGAAGTGTTCTAGAAGCGTTTGTGATGGGCTTCAGAGGACCAATTTGAAAGTAGTTCTCTTCTTCGAGTCGTCAATTTTACGTGTATGCAAACACGTGTAACGTTTCAGAAAGGTGTTGACCGTCGGGTGTTTGTGGAGTAACCTAATATTTCTGAACTGTATTCTACTGCTTGGCGCCAGACACTGTTACGTTCGCACATGTCGAACTAAATTTAGTTTTCAAAGACCGACTTTTCTCTCCTACAGTGCACAGAAATGCATTATGGGACTTTTTTTGCCTTCTTTCACACGTCCAACACGTTTTTTAAACCAGTTAACACTTGATAGTGTTGAAAAGTTCAATTTTAAAAATCAATCTTATTTTGCTAATGCGCACAAAATCCTCGCAGGGCTGATACGACTTTTTTAGAACAAAATTCTAGGACTTTTCTTAGGTTTTCCGGACGTTAAATGCAAATTTTTCTATACCCCTCACTAATTAATTTTTGAACTTTAATTAATTGGCAATAGTAAAGTAATAAAAATTCGGAACTTTTTTGACTACACTTATATCATAGTTTTAATTACAGTATTTGATAAAATACTAATTTAAGATATGAGACTATCAAAAAATAGTGATTAAATTTTTTTTTTTAATTTTGTATCTTAATAAATAAATAAATAAAACTCCCCGCAAATCAACCCATTTCTCAAGTCGTAAATTGTAATATTCCCTTTTTTGCTCTTTTAAAAATTAAGTAATAACTATGAAATGTATATAATACAAAATTAAGAAATTTTTTAAAAATATTACAAACTTTATAAATATAAAATAAGATAATGTCAAATGATCACGGTACTGATAATTTTTATGATTTTGAATTTCTGATCATTTTCTGGTTTTTCCTGGTCGATTTTGTGAATTTTTTTTTTTTTTAAAAAAGCAAAGAAATCGGGACGCATAAATAAGTTATAAAATTCATTAATTGTTATTTTAATTTTTGAGAATCTTATTAGATAAAATTTTCTTCTAGACGAACTATCATTCATCGAGTCTATTTTTAATCAAATTTAAATAAGTCTGGATTTTTACTTAACAGAATTTTTAGGTTAGCGTATTCATATTTAACAGAATTCTTTTTTACAGAATTTTTGTTTAAACAAATTTTTTATTTAAAAGAATTTCTACTTAACAACATTTTAAAGTATCAGAATTTTCTTTTAACAAAAGTTTAAGTATAAGAAGAACTATTAAATGTGCCAGAGTATCAGACATCCGGCCATTTGTAATAAAATTACAAACAAATGGAAAATTGGTGTTATTTTAATTTTATTAAATAACAATTAATGCAATTAAAGTGTCGAACAAATGAAGATTCGGTGAAATGGATATACTAAAATTTTAAAATTTAACTTATAAAAAATTCTACTCAATAAGAATTCTGTTAAATAACGAAAATGTATTAAATATAAATTCGGTGATCTACAACTTATGTTAACTAAAAATTCGGATTTATTGAATTTCGTTTAATAACAACCCTATGGGAAATTTGCCGATGCTCAAAATCGGCCCAAGCTTAAAGCTTAAAGCTAATATTGGTCTAATATTGGCCAAGCTTGGGCCAAGCTATATCTAATGAATTTTAGAAATTAATCACTAGAATCAAGAAATTCCCGGTTCAATAATTAATTCACGGTTTTCCTGGTCAATTTTAAAATCTCGGTTATTTCCCGGTTTTTTTATCCAAACTCCATCCTCCAGATAAGTAAAGAAATTTACAAAAGAAATAAACTATTTCGTCAAAAAAGATATGTTCAATGGATAAAAATTAAAAAAATATGTAATAAGAACTTTAAAAGAGCTTAAGAAAATCTTGAAATATTAGAAAATTTAGTAAAGAATTTTAAAAATCGTAATTTAAAAAAGACAATCAATTTTATGAACAAAACATGCTTCATTAAAATTCAAAAATTTTCAAAATAACAGGGATCACAGGTTGTCCTCTATTCACCTTTTTTCTCCTATTTTAAATTTTTGCACCTATTTCCCCTATTTTAAAGAATTGTCCCCTATTTCCCCTTTCTCTAATTTTCAGTATTAAAGTTTATAGTTATAGCCAAAATATTTAGCAGTTCAATATAAAAATATTTTTTTATAAAACACCAGCCCAATTGATTTATATTAACCTATATTAGCAATCGATAGAAAATCCCCATTAAAAATTCATGGGAAAAAATAAACTTTTAAAAAAAAATTCCCAACTTTTTAAATTTATAAGCTAAAAATATTTTAGGTCATAAATTTCTTCATTTTTAGCCATATTTTAAGACATGGTGTTTAAACAAATTAATTTTTTAAAATGTCGGATGTTATATAAAAAATATGTAGAAATAATACATTGCAAAATGTGCAATCTTTTATCACATAATTATTCAAGGAAATTTGACAAGTCTTATTTGGAGATTTTTGAGATCGCAAATAAAGATTCCGATGTCAAAAATTAATTTTTCAAAATTTTGGATATACATTCAAAATTATGACTTTCCGTATTTTCGAATTAATCATCTTGAATCACGATTCCCAAAAATTTTCGGGGTCTCCAAAATGACAAATCTCGTGTAAAAAATTCAGTTTTCGAAAAAATTACATTACATCATCAATTTTTTAAATCCAGTTTACAAATATTTAATTTCTACATCTCTTTTCAATCATCTTTTTCATTTTTAAAGTACTTTTGTCAATTTTTAAGTATTTCTAAGGTTTTGAATTTTATTTTTTCGAATATCAATTATTTTCTTCAGTCTTTAAATTATTGTCAGGAATATTTGAATTCATTACACAACTTTTCATTTATTTTTGTCATTTTTAAATAAGTTTCTTAAAATTTTAATTATATTCTAAAATCTATAAATTATTGCCAAGAATATTTAAATTTTCTACACAAGTTTCAATTTACTTTTGTTATTTTTTAATTATTTGCTTAAATTTCAATTACTTTTGACATATTTCTTAGTATTTTTGTCATTTTCAAATTATTTTCTTCAAATTTCAATTACTTTTGTCATTATTCAATTATTTTTGTCATTTTTTAATTATTTTCTTCTTATTTTTATTATTTTTAACATTTAAAAATTATTTTTAACAAATTTCAATTATTTTATTCAATTTTGTTTATTGTCAAGAAATTAAAAAAAATGTATACCAGTTTTAAATATATTTCTTTAAATTTCAATCATTTTTTTTCATCCTTATTATTATTCTCATGAATTTATTAATTTTTTACTTTTTTTTAGATATTTTCTACAAATTTCAATTTCTTTCCTTCTATTTAAATTTTATAACATTTTTGAATTATTCTCTTCAAATTTCAATTATTTTCTTCAAACTTCAATTAATTTCTTAAACTTTCAATTATTTTCTTCAAACCTTTAATATTTTTTTCAATTGTTCTATTATTGTCTATACATTTTTAATTCTTAAACTAGCTTTCAATTATTTATATCATTATTCAATTAATTTCTTAATATTTCAATTGTTTCGTCAATTTTTCAAGTATTGTCTTCAATTTTATAATCTTTTACACTTTATTCAATTATTTTCTACAAATTACAATTCCTTTCCTCATATTTAATTTTTTTTGACATTTTTGAATTTTTCTCTTTAAATTTTAATTATTTTTTTCAAATATCAATAAATATCTTCAACTTTTAATTATTTTCCTCAAACTTCTAATATTTTTTTTAATTTTCCAATAATTATTGTCTTTAAATTTCCAATTCTTTTTACATCAGTTATCAATTATTTTTTTCAAACTACAATTATTTTTGTAATTATTCAAATATTTTTGACATTTTGGAATTATTTTATTTAAATGTCATTTTCTTTAATCTTTTGATTATTGTTGTCTATAAATTTTTAATTTTTACACCAGCTTTCAATTATTTATGACATTATTCAATTAGTTTCTTCACGTTTCAATTATGTCCTTAATTTTTCAAATAATGTAATACATTTTTTATTTTTTACTTCATTTTTTGAATTATATTTTTCATTAATTTTTCTCCAAATTTCAGTTTTTTTTTGTAATTTTTTAACTGTTTTCTACATATTTTCTACATATGTAATTTTTTTTATAATTTTTTAAATTATTTTCTTTTAATTTTGAATCATTTTTTTTCGTCAAATTTTATTTATTTTTGTCATTCTTCAATTATTTTCTTCTAATTATAAGTATTCTTTAAATTTTTCAATTATTTTATTTCAATTTCAATAATTTTGTTTTAAATTATCAATTTTTGTCTTCATTTCTTGATTTTTAATCAATTCTCCAAGTAGTTTTCTCATTTAAAGAATTTTTTTTTAAAAATTTGATGTTGGGGAGCCCGGATTAATTATTTGCCTGCTGTCGGGCCCCAAATTAATATCAGTAATATTTTGTTTATTATTGCAAATTATTGTTTATTCACTTTTTTCACTAAAAAACTCCCTATTTATTCACCTTTTTAAATGAAAAAGTCACTTTTTTGTACTATTTTTAATGTACAAGTCCACTGGCAGCCCTGTATAATGTTTCCATATTTAAAATTTGTAAATAAAAAAGTGCTAAAAAATCTTCAACTATATAAATTAAAGCAAATTTTTTGTCCCCTATTTTTGAAAAAATTCGCACCTATTCACCTTTTTTAATACCAATAGGTCTTGTGATCCCTGATAATAAGCAATTTTACTAAGATATGTTGGGGGCAACCTTCTTAAATAGGGGCAGATCCAAAATATTTTTTCGAGTGGGGCGTTTGTATTTTTCGAGGAAGTGGGTCGGTTACTGTAGCGTTATTTTGGTGAAAAATTATTTTCCCATCGTATTTTACTTTTTCTCTAACTTTTCCATGCCAAACAAAATTCCCCGACTTTTCCAGGTTTTCATAAAGCGTTGCAACCCTGCCTCGAAAGGACAATGTTTATTTCTTGAGTTATTAATGTTTTTTTTAAATTCCTCTAATTCTCAATTGAATTCTTATAAATTCTTTCTTTTTGAAAACATTCAATTTCAATTTTAGTAATTGACTCGATTTCATTTACAGGGATTTTTAATATCTGTGTGTTTCGTTGAAAAACTCGGATCGCAGAAAAATGATTCACTCGAGAGGGGTGAAATATGAATAGAAATAAGGAAGGTAAATATGAGTCGCACCTCCCCTTGTACATTTTAGGGTTTCAAACTCATGCACTCGATAGATTCCCGTCGAATCCTCAGCAAGATTCAGCCACTCACTCTTTTTTCAGCAATCGGTTCATCCTTTTGGAATGAGAACCCACTGAGTCTTCCTTGGTTGCGGTTTCAATGGAATACAGACGGTGAAAAATCGCGAGCTTCAAGAGGTGTGAATCTTCAACACTCAAAAGGTGACAATGCCCACTGTGGTTACACACAATAAGCCCTAAATCCACAATGTGAGAATCCTTGTCCTCCTCTATCTCGATCTCTCTTCTTCTTTTTCATCTCTTCGCCTCCATCTCTATTTTTCTTCTCTCTCTTCTTCACAACTCTCAGAATATTTTTCCCCAACCCAAAGAGTTAAGAAATCTTCAAATAAGATTCCTGCACACGATACAACCCATAATCGTCTCTTTATTATCCCATATTTTTATTTGGTATCGTTTTAAGAGGCAAAAAAAAGAAGGGAAACCTGAGATTTGAAAATTTTCTACAGGGCCGTAACCACCACGCCTCCATGTGTCAAAATATTACCAGTGCGGGCCCAACCCTTTTCTTTTCATGGTATTCAAAGGGGTTCCAAATTTCTGCATAGAAAGTGTAAACTTGTGTGTATGCCACAACACACAAATAATTACTGATATGTATGCATGCATATATATGAGAGAATACGTATTGTTCATTGTATTCCGGTGCAGGATATGGCGTCCTAGCATCAAGGACCTTTTGTTGAGACCAGCTGAGTCAAAATGGCCTCCAACCTGTGACGTCATGCGATATTTTGCGTATCTATATAGTATACCAGCGGGAGGATCGATTTTGTTCGTTTCACTACTAACCAGGGATAAAAGGAGTCAGAGGGGAGTAAATAAAAACAATGTAAGTCGCATTATCCTGTCCCTCGAAAGCTTTTGATTGGTCAATTCTCCTAACTGGGCGTTCAATGTATTAATACCAAAGTGTATCGCAGTTTATTTTGTTCTTCAAAGTAACATTGTTATCTTTTTCGTTCACTCGTGTCTAACAAAGGGGAAAAGTTATAACATGATTAGTAAATAGGGTGCTAAAATTTGAGTGTTAGTTGGGTGCAAATTATACGAAGAAATATAATGAGAAATTAATTTCCGGTTAGGTTTCTGTTAATGTCATCAATTTTATTAATTTAGTCATTATTATCACTTCAAGGAAAAGGTGTTACATTTTTATCACAAAATCGTTTTTGATCAATATCTTTTACCTAATAGATATGAAGAAATAAAACAAGCTGATAATTATTGTCATTTTGTAATTATTTTGCTTTCATGTTTTATATTTTTTTATCATCTGACAATTTTATAGACTGCCTTTTTCCAAATTTAATTGAATCTCTAAATGAGGAGCACTTTTTCAAAAGTTGATAAATCCATTTTCCAAAAAAGTTGAAATAATCACAAATAAATTTAACATATTAGGATCCTTATAAATCGATCTGTCACTGTTAAATTCAAGAAAAAAATTTATTACCAAAGAATTTTCAATTAAAAAAAAACTTGGACTTAACCAAGATGATTTAAAAGTTTAATTTTTTTCCTAGAATAAATTACAAAAACCTTTAAATTCCTTAGCTACTATAAACTTTGAATAAAAATAAATCTCCTTAAGTGCAAAAAAAATCGTATATAAATAATTTCGTATATTTTGTCTACTTTTATAATTAACTCTATAGGGGTTAGGTGCGAAACTGCATTTGTTTAATTTTCTCGAAATAACAAAATGTGGATTTATCAAATTTTGAAAAAGTACTCCTCAAATGTGAATTAGTCAATAATGAAAAATTCGTAGTAATTTTTTACTAATCCCTAATTTCTGATTAACTAGAAGCGACGGTAACAGTTAAATTTCAATACCCCTTTTTTTAGGGGATTTTTTGCCTCAAACAGTGAAAAAATCCTGCAACAAAAATTTGAAATTTAAAATAAAATTTGGTTCTAAAAACTTTTTACCGGAAATTAAAACATTTTAAGATTTGTATAACAAATAATACGGATAAAGTTTTTATCTGAGACACTATCCTAGTGTATTTTTACGTTTTTTCTCCGCTGAATCCGAATCTGAAGTCAAAATAACCAGATTGCCTAAAATGCATTATTTTATCTTCAAATCTGAATCAGTCAAAAATAAGTAATTTGAAAAAAAAAACTCAGTCGCTAATTCAAATAGTTATATTACTACTAATTACTTAGTAAAAAATAACTAATTATTAGTCAACTTCATTTTTAGGTTATGTCAAAATAACTATTATTTCAGCAAAATTCTGTTAACTAATTCAATTAGTCAAATTTTAACTATTTTTTAGTTATTTTTTGACTAATAATTAGTCATTTTTCAGTAATTGCTGAAACAAAAACTTAGCAACGATTTGACGAGTTAGTTATTTTTAACAGATTCAGATTTAGAGAGTGGATTTTTGAAATAGAAAACTCATACTCTCTTAATCTAAATTAGTTCAAAATAACTTTTTTGAAAGCAGAAACTCAGTCACTACTTCAAATACTTATGTTTCTACTAATTATTTAGTAAAAAATGACCAATTACTAATCAAGTTCATTTTTAGTTTATGTCAAAATAACTAATATTTTAGTAAAATTCTGTTTACTAATTCAATTAGTCAAATTTTAACTAATTTTTAGGTATTTTGTTACTAATAATTAGTGTTTTTTTTTTACTAATAATTAGTTATTTTTTACTAATCGATGAAATAAAAACTCAGCCACGATTTTACTAATTATTAGCTATTTTTAACTATTCAGATTTAGAGAGTATTTTCATGTAATATTTTTCAGTAGATGTGTGAACAATTATATTTTTTACAAAATGAGTAATAAAAATTGCAATTTGATAAAAATTCAAAAAAATTGACCTTTAGAAATTTAGAATCATCTAACCTCAAATTAGACTAATTTTCTAAACATCAATTTGTTTTTAATTTTCATCAAATTTAATTTTGGAATTACTCATTTTGTGGAAACTAAAATTCTTTACACTTCCACTGAAAAATGTTACATTAAAATATGAGTTTTCTGTTCCAAAAATCAAAATAATGTATTTGGACTAACTTTTTTTTTCAGACTGTCTGTACCTTTCTTCATTAAATTAACAAAAAAAATTTATAGTATTCCAAAAAAAATTTTTTTTTTTGTGTTGTTGAGCAGTTTTTTGAGATTATCTGAAAAATTTTAGTCAATCTGGTTATCTAACTTTGGATTCGGATTCAGCAGAGAAAAATACATAGAATATATTAGCATATAGTGTCCCGCGGACAAAACACTATTTTTGTAATTCTGTGTATTTAATCCATGTCTAATGCAAAAAATCATGTTTTTCTCTAAATTATTAAAAAAATTCTTTTCTTTTTCATTTTTATTTAATAACTAGATAATTGATTTTGAATTGTACAATTTCAAATATTTATGTAATCATTAAAACAAACTACTGAGGATAAACATAATTAGTGGGGTAATCATAAAATAAGAAAACATGCACGTTAATGTTAATTTATTAAAAAAATCTATTATCCTTGAGTAATTTGTGCCGACAAAATATTTTTAAATAATAAATTGTTGGAAAAATATTTACAGAAAATGTCTAATTTTGCTAATATTTACATAAGTAGTGAAATGTAAAAAATAAAACTCAAATTGAAGCACTGACTGTTACTAATTAAAGGCAGTTTTAGCACGCGTGTTAATTCTTAATTAATATAATTGTTGACTCCTCCAACGTTACCACCCTCCACTCTTAACTCCTTCCTGATTTTCTTTACCCCTCGGATTCTTTTGCGCATGTGTATATTTCCCCTGAATCTCTCTCTCTTGTGTCTTCTTACTTCATGTTTATAGTATTAAATTGTCAGTGAAAATAGTTTAACCAGTTTAACCTCTTTTTAAAATTTCAATCCGCGTAATTTAACATGACAGAAAGTATCTATACTGTTTTTTATTATGATCCTTAAACAAATTTTTCTGAAATTTTTGACGTCAAATTGAAAACATATCTTACTATGATACTTTTAAACATATTTTTTGATTAACTATAAATTATATTTGGATCAAACAAATTTTGTACTGTTTATGCGTATATATAAGGTCAAAAAAAGTTAGTCCACCTCATTGCTTATAAAGTTCGATAATTAATCCTACCTCTATTAATAATTAATTTGGAAATATTTAATTTATTTCAAAATCGTTTGTTTGCAGTTAAATAAAATATCTATAAATTTAATGCATGCAGATTTAACATACACGCAAAGAAAATTAATTATATATTTTATTAAAGTGCTTTATAATTTAGGGGAAAAGTGCCAGAAAGCGAAATTTTCATACAAGATTTTAAACTTTAGAAAAACCATTCGAATCATTGTTGAGTTATTTTAAACTTTAATACAGTCTAAAGCAAAAATATAATTTTTTTAAAGTTTGAAATTATCAATCTGAAATTTTCTCTTTTTGGTCCTTTTTCCCCAAATTGTAAAATACTTTCATAAAATTTTTAATTAATTTACTTTCCGTGTATATGTAAGAAAAAAAAATTATTAATGACAAAAAATCAAGTCAAGATCAAAATTTTATTTTTTACATAATATACAGATTACTTTCAACAAAGGATTTTATTGAGCATAAAGGTGGCTATTACAATAAAACATATTTCATAAAAAGTTTCTTTTATAAAAAAATGATTGGTTAGTAGATTAATTTAAATTTTTCAATTCACTTGTCGATAAAATTACCGAAGGGAGATTCATTTTCACACATTAGTCTAGTAATTTTATTCTCAGATAATTTAAAGTCGTTTATAAGAGCAAGCTGTCTACACTGATTCTTATCCTAAGCACCAATCTCGTCGTCAAACCTGTCTAATATGTTTCTTTTCAAGGAAAAAAAATTTTCAGTCGTTCACGGTGAAATCGATATCCTTCTTTCATAAGGGCGCAAGGGGAAATGAAATGATTGGATCAGACATGAGACGCGCGTGCTCTTCAAAATATATAGGTATATCCTGCCTTGAGAAT
The DNA here is from genome assembly GCA_037103525.1 of Ganaspis brasiliensis. Classification (NCBI taxonomy): domain Eukaryota; kingdom Metazoa; phylum Arthropoda; class Insecta; order Hymenoptera; family Figitidae; genus Ganaspis; species Ganaspis brasiliensis. Next base: position 903,124 of record JAZKLR010000175.1, on the reverse strand, counting down.
TATTTCAGATTTTATTTTTATTCCTACTCTTGGCAACGCTAATATTGACATTTAAAAATATCTATATATATACTTCTTTGTTATAATCATCACACAATTGAAAAATGTTTTGAGTCAATATCCAAGGAAAATAACAAATCAGTTTCAAGTTTTTTTTTTTTTTAAATGAAAAATCTATCTTTCTTTTTTACTCGTTTTTCCCCGTATTGCACAATTCTTAATAACGTAATTTAATTATTTTCTTCGACGTTCAACGTAAATCATCTCGTATTCCTTTTCTTTTGATTTTTTCTCATTCCATCTTTATATATGTATATCTGGGTTCTTTTACTCTTCAGCAGCCATCCGTGTTTTCCTTTACCGACAAATTGGACTATTACACTCGCAAAAGCACCTCAGCATCGTGTGTCTACAAACCCATGAATTTTTTTTTTATTTGCATTTTGCGATCGGTTTCACTCAATTCTCTTCTCCAATTTCTAAGTGTTTCAGGACTTGTTAAAATGGGTATGTTTTAAGATGAAAAAATAAAGGCGAGTTTAAAAATGAAGTATTTCAAGATCTTTGAAATATTTCATTAATCCGATTAAAATGTTTTTTGTTAAAAAATATATACGTATTTTAGAAATCTGGCTCTAAATTATAAAAGAAACGATACGGTACGGAAAAAATAATTTTTTCAATTTTACCAAACTTTTTTGTACTCTTTGATAGAACCGTTTACAAAACTCAGATTCGGGTCATGTGCAGAACAATTTTTGTAAAATATCATAAAATTTCAACACAAAGTGCAAAATTACTAGGAAACCGACATTTTGACCAAAACTTAATTGATAGAATGTGCAATAGACCGAAATTTATTTATCCGAATATTTAAATTCTTGAAATTTCATTCATCAGAATATTTAACTTCCCGTACCTCCATTTCTCAGAATATTTTAACTCTCGAATTTTCATTTGTCAGAATGTTTGAATTCTTCAATATATATTTCCGAAAAAATATTTTTCCGAATATGTCCAAAGCTTTATTTATCAGAGTCCTTAACTTCCCGAATAAAAAAATTCCAGAATGTGCATTTGCCCGACACACAGAATGTAGAATTCCTAAAGAAGCTATCTGATTGGCTGCTAATCTTTCCGGCAATATTACCGGCCAATCAGCGACCTCTTTTAGAAATTCTACATTTCGTGGGTCGGGCACATTCTGGAATTTTTTTATTCGGGAAATTTAAGATTTTGATAAATGAAAAATGAAGTTTCAGTTAGTTAAATGTTTGGACAAATAATGAATCTGAGAAATATATATTCGAGAACTTTAAAATTCTGACAAATTAAAATACGAGAGGTTAAATATTCTGAGAAATTGAGTTTTAAGAGGTTAAATATTTAGAGAAATGGTAAATCTGATAAATACAATATTTGACAAATTATAAATATAATTTATAATTTAGTGAAATAATTTGAAAAATGAAATTTCCGGAAATTAATTATGTGAAAAAATGGTAACAAATTATTTGCAGTTACTGTTCATTTTAACTGTGTTCGCAAAATTGTTCGATTTTCAAATTTTCCGACATTTCTTCGACTTAAAATTGAACTTCTAAAAATAGTTTCTTGTTAGAAGGAAACATGATTTTTTAATTAAATTTTGATTGTAATTCAAGTTGAAGACTGGGAATTTCAGTAGTCCCCCAATTCCTAATAGGCACTTTCCGTAGAAAGCGGATTTGAACTTGTAAAGAAAATATCCTGTTACCGATTAGCGTTTCAATGAAAGAGTGGGCGTATCGGGTGGGTTGTCGTTCGCGAACCAATTTTCGAAATGTTTTGACAAGAAATCGAATACTCCCTTACTAAGACATTTCATGTAAGATTTAAAACCTGCAGGATATCGATTTTCTTAAAAAAAAAGAGACGGCGAATTTCATCCAACAAAAATACCTGAATTGCCCTCTTCATCTCAATGTCCGACGCTTGAATTATAAACTCGAAATTTCAATTGAATTGTAAAAAAAAAGTCTAAAATTTCACATTATCTTGGGAAAATTCCTGCATTTGAACTTAAAAATTTCTTGTTATAAATTTCAATTTCTAATTTTTGCATATATTAATACTTAAAATATCTTCATTACCAATTTAAATTCCTATATATATTTCAGCTTTAATTTCTCATTTGTGCCTTTAAATTCAATTAAGGAGGCACACATATACATTCCATACTTACTCTCGTTAAGAAAACCTCAATTTAAAACTAGGTTTTAATTAAAATTTCTACCTTAATCTTCGCAGGCTTCTTTAAAAGCTTGCGTTAAAGGAAAGAATTTAAAAGAGAAGGTGAATGGCAGCTTCTTAATTCAATTTTTCACACTTTCAAATTGAAAGAAGTACAAATGCTGGGATTTAAGTCGCAAATAGGAAAAGTGGCAAAATTGAGGATATATGTGTATGAATTAATGAAGAAAGACATTTTATATAAGGAAACTGTCTAGAAATAAGATACGGGTAATTACCGAAAAGTTGCGCATATTTGAAGTAATATTTTTAGATTCGGTCGCGTTCTTTCAAGACAAACATTGAATGAACTAATTTAAGTAAAATGTATAATTTGTAATTTAGTTTTGTCAGTGCAGTTTTTATTTCAAAATTATATTTTTCACAATTGTCAATTTGTTTATTAATACTCATTTATATTATTTTAAAACTGAAAGCGAATTCAGTAACATTTGTCATTAAGAATCATAACTTGAAATTAATATCATTGAAAAATAATGAGTGGCAATTTAAGTGCTGGTAATGTGAATAAAAAAAAGCAAGTATCTCAGGAGCGAGTGTGATCGCAAGTAATCATTTGCAATCTGTCGCCTCGTGTTTTGCACGACATTATTTTGCGTGGTGATGCTGCGAAGCTTAATGGTTTGGAAGAATCAGAATCATCCGTGGAAGCATGTATGAATATAAAATGAGTTTTTCCCTTCGCGCCAGTGACGTCATCGTACCCACTCGCTTAAACCGTGTCATTGGCATTTGTTAAAAAAAATTAAATTATTTTCACAATCAAGTGACGTCTAATATTTATGAAAGTCAATTATTGTCTTTTTCCGATTTCAAATGAAATTTCATAATTTTATTGAGTAGATGATGAAATTGTATAATTCTATGAAAAAATTTTCTCTGAAATTATAACATTTAAGAAAAGGATGCCCACATAATTTAAAATTAAAAACTTTTTTTTTAAGAACGAAAGAAAATTTATAAATTAAAATTTTTGCAGAATTTGTTGAATTGAATTTATGATTATACTATTTTATTTGTTAAAAATCATTTATTAGTGTAAAGTTACGTGAATATAAATTACTGCTTTAAGGGCATGTGGTAAAGAATGACGTCACTAGTATAGGGAAAATATGTCCGTAAACATTTTCCTAAAATGCTCATTATTTTGACCCCTAACTTTGTGGAATTACTTAAAATATCATTATAAAGGTTTCTCTGACAAGAAACTTCTTCGAATTTTGCCTTAAAATTAACGTATAAAAAAATTAGCTCATACTTGAAAATGTTAAAAAATTAATTTTAGAGTAAAATTTAAACAAAATTGGGTCAGACAGTTCTTCTTAATAATATTTTATATAATTTTACAAAGTTTGGTGTCAAAATATTTATTATTTTTAGAGAAAGTTTACAGACAAACTTTGGTTTTACCAATGACGTCATACTCCATCAGAAGCCCTTAAGGGTCAAATTTGTCCTTAAAATTGCTCATGAAATACTGAATATTTTATCGCAAAAATTGGTAGATTTACGTAAAATATTACAAAGAAGGTCTGTCTAATTTTTGGTAGGTAACTCTTTAAAAAATTAATTATTACTCCAAATTGGTAGGTAACTCTTTAAAAAATTAATTATTACTCCAAATTCAAATGAATTCTGGTCCGAGAAACCTTCCTAATGATATTTTGGCAATTCTACTAAGTTTCGTGACAAAATAATCAGTTTTATAAAAAACTCTACGGACAAATTTTGCCTACACTTATGACGTCATACTTCAACACATAACCTTAGAAATATCTTATTTTATAATGAAACTAAGAATCTCACCTGGACTGGATGAAAAAGCCGCTCCTTTCGACTGGGAAAACCCTAAAAATAAAAAATTTAAGTTATTTTACGTAAATTGGAATTTACTAATGAAATATTCATATATTTGTATTAAAAATTATGTTACACAAATGTTCATGTTCCAGTTATTTTTAAAAAATTTTGGTTATGTCGTTCCATGTATAAATTGAAATTTATATTTTTTGAAATATTTGTATATTATTTATAATGCCTTCAATTAAATTTACAAAAATATAACTTTTATTTTCATGCTTTAAATGCAAGGTTTTTAAGAAATTAAAAATTGGGACAATGATGGCAAATATTAAAAATATTAAATGTTAAATATTTAATTCATTTTTTTAATATAAATAAAGGTCTATACACATGTTACGTAAGGGAGCATTCATAAAGAACGTTACACTTTTCGGTGGTGGGGGGGGGGGGTAAAAGAATACAACTATTTGCCATAAAGGGGAGGGTACTTCAAATTTAAAACATTCTTATTTTTATGTTCTTATGCCCTTATTCCAATAATCTTTTTTATCTTTGAGACTTTAGTTTGAAAAATCACCAATAGGAATCTTTCTAAAAATTAATATTATATAATATATTTTAAAAAATCATTTGAATGTTATTATGAAATATATATTTTTATAATGGTGTTAATATATTTTACCTAAATTCTAAATTAAATATTCTAAATACCTAAATAAATTACTACTAAGGATAAATGTATATGATAAATAAAACAATTTGATTGAATTAATAAATAAGGAAATAAATTGGTTTTTGAGGGGGAATATAAAGGATCTTTTAATGTTCCATTTAGGAGGGGGGGGGGTCAATAACTTCAAATTTAGTGAACATTCTTTATGGATGGTGCCTAAGATCTTTTTTTGAATATTTTAAAAAATCCTTGTTCTTAAATTTAGATATTTTTGAGCGTCATATATCCCAAACCAAATTTGATTGAAAATCGTTGAAATTTTTTTGCAAAATTTTTGTTGGAAAATCGAAAATTTTAACGATCACAAAGCTTACTCTATATGATAAAGCGGAAAATAAATGAATTTGAGATTTGTTGAAAAGCGAAAATTTCTTTGACAGAAATCTAATAAAATAACCATGAATTTTCATTAGCGTTGTAAATTCCATTAAAACTTGGTAGCACTAAATCAGCCCTTAAAATGAATTAATTTTCTGTACGTGTGCCTTTAGTATGAATTTTCCAGGACGTAATTGGAAATTTAATTAATTCTTTAGTGGGGCGCAATTTTGCATTTAAAGAGCACTAAAGCTTCACTTATTTTGTACTAGTCCATTTCCACGAAACTTTCGTTTTACTCTCAACTGCTTTCCGACGTTAATATTCGCAAATAATGAATTTAAAATATGCTCGCAATTGCGCTGTCTCTCTCTCTCTCTCTGATTCTATATAAAATATTTCTCTTTTCTCTTTTGCTTCAATGTAGACAACTTCGTTATTTCAACGTACAATTAAATGTACGCTTAACTTTCAACAAACACCGACGCGACACTATACTATATACAGTTTGAATGAGAAAGTTCATGAAAAATAAAAAGTAATAATTTTTAAAAAGCAACAAGAGAAAAATTCGTCAAACTTCTTGACAATCTATTAAATAAATTGATTTAAACTTGTTAACGTGTATGGAAACAAAGTCCTTGTTCCAATAAATATAATAATTTGAAAATTAAATGGAAAAATGAATCTGAAAGAGTTATATATACAAGCACGTAGTGTTTACGGCAGAGCCATTTTCTAATAAAGTCATCTTGGGAATATAGCGGGTTAACTTCTCAAGGGCGAAGGAGAAATGGATAAAGAGGGAAGAAGACTGGTAAAGATTTGCCTGTTAAGAAAGTCGGGGGAGGATACTATTTGAAAGAGACGTAAAGAACCTGTGCAGAAGAAAAAGAGGGTGGAAAGGAGCAAGACATTGGGTCGAAATTCTAACTTGAAATTGCTTTAACGAGCTGCCAGTTTACAACGGGGAGACTGAGATTCTTTTTCGCGCTGATGTTTGCCGAATTAACCGAGAAAATCTGTTTTCCTAAAGTCACTTTCAGCTTGAGTTAACAAGCTTAATTCAACACAGGAAACAACAAAGAGTACGAGTTCGTCATCAAGCACTCATGATTCCTGAACAATGCATGACATTTTTCTCCCACATTAAAAGTGTTTATACTTGAGTTAAAAAAAAGAATACAATTTTTACATCATTTTGAATTTACTTCTTTTTTTTTTTTAATATTACATAGTGTAATGATTGAAACAGCACATGGACGAGGGATCTATAATGTCAGTTTTAAAAAAAAATGGAAAAAAGTGATTTCACATTTTATTAAGGGGAGGGTACACCCACTTTTTCAGCTGTACTTAATAGTTATTCGAAATGTTCAACATAATTATTTTTAAAGTAATTTTTCGCAAGAATTGCAATGGTCATAAAATTAAGAAGGTTTAAAAATTTTTTAACCACGTATGAATTTTTAATTAGGGTAAAAAGTAACATTTTTTTAGGGACGCTTATACCCTCAAGCGGTTCTCATTCTTTCGGACCATGATAGTCAATATTTTTTTAATTTCATTTCTTCTTATAATTTTGTTTCTAAATAGTATTTTATAGTTAAAATCAATACACAAACAAATTTTATTAAATAAAAATTTTTTCCGTTGAAAATTCCAAGCTATTAAATTTTTTTCTTCCTGATTATTTTAAAAAAGTGAAGAATTACTACCCTTGAATAACATTTTCTTAACAACGGTACGGTAAGTTAATTAAATATTGTTGTAAAAGTTGTATTTTATTACAGTTTAAAATATATTAGTTTTTTTAAAAAAATTGTAGAACCGTGTTTTTTTAATTAATTAAAATATAGTCATTTTGCGCGTTTTGTTACTGTTTCTATGTAAAAGTCCCAACTTTATAAATTTATATCTTAAAAACAGAACGGCAAAATTCAATAAAATTGTAACAATACCTGTAAAGTAATGCATTTAATATGTCATTAAAATTTTATAAGAATCTGTAGAAATTGGCTTTTTGGATAAACCTCCTTAAATCCATTCGTAATTTTGTAGATTATACGTATTTTTACCTAGAAAATAAAGAGCAATAAAAATAATAAAAATTGTGAAAGAACTTCAATTTTCAAAATTTGCAATTTTTTTTAATAAAAATCTAAACTGGTTTAAAATTTTTTTTTCAATTTTTGACACTGTATAATAACTATACGTCCTAAATTGGGCTATAAAAAAATTGGTACCCCTAAACAAAGTGAATTTTGATGTGTTGAAAACGTAGGTGTACACAGTTAAAAATTTTGTGTATTTGTGTAGAAAACAGTCCTTGTTAAATTTTTTGTGTTAAAATTTAACATTTTTCGTGTGTAAATTTTATTCATTTATCAAATGTCATTTGATTCTTGAACATAACCTCAAATTTTTTAGTAGTAACTCTGTAATTTATGTTTATTTTTTTGTTGCAAAAGCATAAATTCCTTATTGAAAATTCATTTTAACTTGCAAAAGATAAAATACAATAGTAATTGCATAAAATATACACGCTTTAAATTATTATAATGCGTAAAATAAGAGGTTAAAATTTGTGTACAAAATTCAACATATTTTTATGTGTTGAATTAACACATAAGTTTTGAGTGGACCGTTTGGGACATGTGAAAAATGTTAAATTTAACACAAAATTTTTTACTGTGTACCCTCCTCTTTAACAAAAATTGTAGTTTCAAAGGTTTTAAAATGAGATAAAAACTAATACAGAGGAATCTCGAAAACTCGAATCACCTAGGTAAGCAAAGAAAATTCGAGTTATTGAATGATATTTTTAATAATTGATTTTCAGAGAAAATAGTCACGATAAAAGTTATTTACAAGGTACACTCCTTATATGTATATCAATTTAAAAAATTAGAAATTTTTGTCTGTGTTCGTTTTTTAGTTTTTAAATGGAAATCATTAATTTTCAAATGGAACATGATGGAAAATAGTGTCACTGGTATTGGCAAAATTTGTCAGTTAACTTTCTCTTAAAATAATAAATATTTTGACACTTGAAATATGCATAGAAATGTCTGTCTGATCCAAATTTGTTTGTAGTTTGTTTTCAAATTAATGCTGTTACTGAAATTTAAAATTATTTCCATCTATCAAACAGTAAAAAATTATTGACAATTTAGTCATTTTCAACTGATTTCCTGTGAAATGTCATTAATTGAAATCATAAATAGAGAGTCATTTGCAATATAAAATTATTCTCCTTAAATTTTTTAATTATTCTTTAATTTTTTAAATTATTTTGTTCTGTTGTCAATTATTCTCGACAGCTTTCGAATTTTTTCTGCAATTGACAATTATTTTCTTCACATTTCAATTTGATTCTTTAATTTTTAATTTATTTCCTCCACACAGTTAAAAAATTTGTGTAAAAAACGGTCCACACAATCTTTGTGTTAAATTTTACATAAAGATAGGTTAATTTAACAGGAAGATTTTGTAAATTAACATATAGGTTATGTTAGTTTAACACAAAAGTAACACAAATTTTAAGTGGACCGTTTAACACATTTAATTTGTGTTAAATTTACACAAAATTTTTAACTGTGCATTTTTAATTATTTTTTTCAGTTTTCAATTATTTTCTTCAATTTCCAATTATTCAATGTTCAATAATTCTCGTCTTTTTTCAGTTATGAATAATTTTTTTGGAATTTCAATACAATTCTTTAATTATCTTCTTCAATTTTCAATTATTTTCTAAAAACTATTTTATAATTCTCTTCAGTTTTTAATTGACAACTTAATATTTTCCTTTAGTTTTATAATTATTCTTTAATTTTTTCAATAATTTTGTTCTATTGTCCATTATTCTCGCCATTTTTCGAACGTTTTTTACTTTCTTTTCAATTGTCAAGTATTTTTCGTAACATTTAATTAATTTAGTCATTTAGTAATTTTTCTTTTAATTATCAATTATTTTCTTACAATTCCAATTTAATTCTTTAATCTTCAATTTATGTCTTTAATTTTTAATATTTTCTCCAATTATTATTCTCGTCATTTTTTAATTTTTTTGTTTCAATTATTAATTGTTATCCATAATTATTAATTATTCTCCACAATTTACAATTATTTCCTACAATTTTTCCAATTATTCTCTTAAAATTTCATAATTATTCTTTAATTTTTTCAATTCTTTTATTTTGTTGTCTATTAATCTAGTCATTTTTCGAATTTTGTTTTCAAAAGTCTATTATTTTCGGCATTTTTCAGATATTTTCTTCAATTTTTTATTTACTCTAGTCATTTTTCAATTATTAATTTTTTAATAATTAAGTTTCATTTATTTTCTACAAATTTTTCAATTTACAATTATTTTCCTTAAATTCTATAATTATTCTTTAAATTTTAAAATTATTTTCTTCTGTTGTCGATTATTCTCGCCAGTTTTCTATTTTTTTCCATTTGTCAATTATTTTCTTAAAATTGTAAATTAATTCCTTAATCTTTAAATCAATTCTTCAAGTTTTTATTTTCAATTTGAAATTGCAAGTCTTCACTTTTCAATTATTTTATATTTTATTCAACATTCAATAATTCTCACCTTTTTTTAACTATCAATTATTTTTTTAAATTGGAATTTAATTCTTAAATTTTCCATGTATTTCTTCATTTTTTTATTATTTTCTTCAAATTTTAATTCCATTCGTCAATTTTACATTATTTTTTTGTATATTTCTATAACTCTCAGCTTTTTTGATTATTTTCTTCAATTTAATAAAAAATTAAATTTTAATAAAAACTTCCAATAAAGTTTTTATTATATTCTGTGAATTTCAATTTCATTCTTCAATTTTTTTGATTTTCAATCCAGTTGTTCAATTTGTAATTATTTACAATTATTCCTTTAAGTTTCTTAATTTTTCTTGTTTCTCAATTTCTTAATTTAATATTTCTTGTATTTTTTCAATCATTTTTTTCAGTTGTCTATTAACCTTATATTATTGCTCGATTTTTGTTTTTAATTGGCAATTTTTTTTGTCATTTTTAAAATATTTTCTTAAATTTTTCAAGTATTATTCTCGTCATTTTCCTATTATTTCTTACAATTATTAATAATTTTCTTCAGTTCTCAATTGTTTTCCGAAAATTTTCAATTATTTCCTGCAATTTTGTCAATTTTTAGTTATTCTCTTAAAATTTTATAATTATTCTTCGATTTTTTCAATTTTTTTGTTCTAGCCATTTTTTTAAATTTGGTTTTCAATTGTTTATTATTTTCGTAATTTTTCTGATATTTTCTTCAATTTTGTAATTATTCTCATAATTTTCATTATTCATTGCATTTGCAAAAATGTATAGTTTTAAATGACTAAAAACAATACAAAGTTTTTCGCGCTTTTGGGCGCTTATTAATATTGCTACTTATTTTATATTTGGTCATGGAATTTTATAAAAAATGGTCTGGAAAACCTGGAAAAGTTATGGAATCTTGAGATTTTTAAAACGTAGCAACCCTGTTAAAAAATGTGAATCGAAATATCGAATTATTAGAGTTATAAAAAATTCGAAATTCGAGTTACAAAGTTATTTTTACATGCATTAAATAAGATTTTGACCGGGAATAAAAGATACATTCAAGTTCTCAAGATTCTACTGTATATTGATTTCTGTAATTATTTTATTTGTTTCATAACGTAAAAATAACGAAAACATTTCTTATAGTAAAAGAAGGATCTAATTGACATTTTACTTAGATCCCACGATACGAAATACCCCCAATAAATTAAATATAAATAATTAACTTTTTAGAAATATAAATCCCACATTCTTGATGAAATTGTTCTTTTAGAATGAAATGACGCGTGTCAGCAGATTTTGGTGCTTTTTTACAGTTCTTTTATAAAGTAAAACTGCTTGACGAAATCGTTCTTGTGTCTAGGAAAGTGAGGTGAAACATAAACCTCAATCATATCGCAGATGGGGAAGCTCTCGAATTTTTGAAAAAACTTATAATGCCTCCTGCTGAAACTTGTGAAAAGAAGGAGGAGGAATGCCTATAGGTCTAGCTCTAGAGAGACGTTGACAGCGAGAGCGAGAGAGACGAAGGGAGAAAAAAATGTGAAAAAGAGCGTGATCATGGCTCTGAAGCATTGACTGGAATGAGATAGATAAATGGGGAACCATTGAGAAATCCACTTCCTAAGTCTCGTGTTACCAGCGTATTTTGACAAGATCTTATTGTCGCAGAGCAGCTAAGCCCTATTGACCCTATTATAGTCCTATTAGTATTATACTAGGATTTGCGGTTACTCCTTGAATGGATTTCTTCTCCGCCTTCTTCTCCACGGGTCTTTTCCTAGAAAATGCGCGTGCCTACACTTAACGATATGTCTTTTTCCAGAAAAAAAATTGAGTGGCTTGATAAATTTTACTAAAATATCATTTTGATTTTATTATCCTATTTTCCTTTACATAGAATATCTGTGAATCTTTTTATCTGGAAAAATGTTCAAAACCGTAATGTATATTCCATTAACTTTCTTTTTGCTTTACTGGATTTTGATTGAAAGAATTTATCTCAATTTTCTTAAAATTAGGTAGCATTTTTAAAGGGACGTCCCCGACGTCCCACTTTCCTTAAATTTTGAATTTTTTGCATGTTTTTTTAACGATTCTTAACAACCATATCGTACAGAATTTAAAAAATTCTACTTTAAAAAAAATTCTAAATTTGACAAAAAATAAAATTTTTTCTTTTTTGACCAATCTGTTTATGTTTTTAGGAGCCAGTTAATGCAAGAAAATAATATATTGTCCTAAGAACAATAAAATTTTAGGAGGTCAAAATTAAGGTGGTACCCATCCTTATTATATATTTGGTATCTATATTACCATTTTTTAAATTTAAAATTAATAATGATATTTTATGTTATTATTATTTTTGCTTCCCCATAGAAGAAGCTTTTTGTGATCATCACGATTTTCCAAAAAATGGGTTTCATCGACTCATCTAAAGTACAGAAATATTTATTATGAAATTAATATATGTGTGTTATCATTTTTTCTGCAAGATATGTCGAGAATGTTTAAACTAATTTCAATAAAATTCGGTATGCTTATTATAAACTCAATTGCCAGATTACCTACATTTTTGTTAATAACCTCAAAAATATCGACTTTTTCTGGTTTTTCAACAGCTTTTTAAAATTATTTCAAAAATCTTAGCCAATTTGGTTATTTTGACTTCGGATTCGGATTTAATATCGAAACGAGCATCGAAAAATACGTAAAAATACACTAGCGTAATGACCCAGCAAAAAAAAAAATTGTTTATGTTTTTGAGATTATTTAAAATTATTATTTTTATAGAGTTTTTGTACTTGAAGAAAATTTTTCGAAAATTCATTTTTTTGTAATTGATTCTGGTTCAAATTTTATTTGCAAATAATTCGAATATTGCAAAATTGAAATTAATAGATAGTCAATTAACTTTCTTTCGCTAATAATTTACAGATTTAGAGCATTTGTCGTCTGAGAAGTTTGTTTCATTTTTAGGGATTTGAATAGAATTGAAGAAAAGAAGGTGAAAAATGACAAGATCCCTTGAGATCGAAATACTTCCGGAGTTTCTTTCTTTAAAGAGCCCCACTTTTCTCTCACCTCTTATCTTTTCTCTGTACGGTCGACGAGAAACGGAATGCTTTTTACGTTCACACACGTGCACTGAAGATTTGTGTTTTATTATTTCTGCGCAAAGTATAGCTTCACGTTTAACGCTCACGTACATAGCTAAATGAGCTGCTACTTAAAAAATGGGTAAAAATATGTTTAACGACTGCAATGATATTTTTTTTTTTCTTGACGAGTTCATATTCATATCTATCGGGAATGACGACTATTAAGGGGTTAATCTACCCAAGCGCAATGAAAAATGAACGTTTTTTTTGGGAATTTTTTTCTTGGAAATTATTTAGTGGATCAAAATAAAATTTTAAAAGTGTATTATACATGCAGGAATCACAGGTTATCTCCTACTCACCTTTTTTCCCCTATTTTAAATTTTTGCACCTATTTCCCCTATTTTAAGGAGGTTTATCCAAAAAACTAATTTCTACAGATTCTTATAAAATTTTAATGACATATAAAATGCATTACCTTACATGTACTGTTACAATTTTATTGAACTTTACCGTTCTATTTTTAAGATATAAATTTATAAAGTTGGGACTTTTACATGGAAACAGTAACAAAACGCGAAAAATGACTGCACTTTAATTAAATAAAAAAAACACGGTTCCACAAAGTTTTTATAAAAACTAATATATTTTAAACTGTAATATAATACATCTTTTACAACAATATTTAATTAATTTACTGTACTGTTGTTAAGAAAATGTTATTCAAGATTAGTAATTTTTCACTTTTTTGAAATAATCAGGAAAAATAAATTTTAATAGCTTGAAATTTTCAACGGAAATTTTTTTTTTTTTCAGTAAAATTCGTTTGTGTAATGATTTTAACTACAAAATACTATTTAGAAACCAAATTATAAGAAGAAATTAAATAGAATGAGAACCGCTTGAGAGTATAAACGTCCTTTAAGAATTGTCCCCTATTTTCCCTTTTTCTAATTTTCAGTATTAAAGTTTATAGTTATAGCCAACATTTTTATCAGTTCAATATAAAGAAATTTTTTTTATAAAAACCCAGCCCAATTGATTTATATTAAACTGTATCAGCAATTGATAGAAAATCCCCATTAAAATATGTCAAAATTAATTTTTCGAAATTTTGGATATGTATTCAAAATTGTGACTACATATTTTCGAATTATTAATCTTGAATCACGATTGCCGAGGATTTTCGGGGTCTTCCAAAAAACAAATCTCGTGTAATAAATTCAGTTTCCAAAAAATGTACATTACATCATTAATTTTTTAACTACTGTCTACAAATATTTAATTTCTACATCTCTTTTCAATTAGCTTTTTCATTTTTAAAGTACTTTTGTCATTTTTCAAGTATTTCTAAGATTTTAAATTTCATTTTTTCGAATATCAATTATTTTCTTCAGTCTTTAAATTATTGTCAGGAATATTTAAATTTATTGCACAAGTTTTCATTTATTTTTGTCATTTTTAAATTATTTTTTTTAAATTTCAATTATATTCTAAAATCTATAAATTATTGCCAAGAATATTTAAATTTTGTACACAATAAGTTACAATTTCCTTTTGTCATTTTTAATTATTTGCTTAAAAATTTCCATTACTTTTGTCATATTTCTTAGTATTTTCGTCACTTTCAAATTATTTTCTTCATATTTCTATTATTTTTGTCATTTTAGAATTATTTTCTACAAATTTCAATTATTAATTTCAATTTTTTTTTGTCACGAATTTTTAAATTTTACACCAGTTTTAATTTGAGGAGCACTTTTTCAAAAGTTGATAAATCCATTTTCCAAAAAAGTTGAGATAATCACAAATTTAACATATTAGGAACCTTACAAATCGATCTGTCACTGTTAAATTCAAGAAAAAAAATTATTATCAAAGAATTTTCAATTTAAAAAAAACTCGGATTTAACCAAGATGATTTAAAATTATAATTTTTTTCCTAGAATAAATTACAATAACCTTTGAATTCCTTAATTACTATAAACTTTAATTAAAAATAAATCTCTTTAAGTGCATAAAACATTCGTATATAAATAATTTCGTATATTTTTTCTACTTTATAATTAACTCTAGGGGTTAGGTGCAAAACTGCATTTGTTTAATTTTCTCGAAATAACAAAATGTGGATTTATCAACTTTTGAAAAAGTACTCCTCATTTATTCTCTTCAAATTGTAAGAACGGTCTGCCTTCTTTTTATTATTGTCACGAATCTATTAATTTTTTACAATTTTTTCAATTAGTTCAATTAATTCTACACATTTCAATTATTTTAATTACTTTCTTCAAATTTAAATTTTTTGACATTTTTTAATTAGTCTATTAAATTACAATTATTTTCTTTAAACTGCAATTACTTTTTTCAAATTTAAATTAATTTATTTAAACTTCAAATTACTGTCATAAATTTTTAAATTTATTACACAAATTTTCATTTATTTTTGTAATATTTCAAGTATTTTCTTAAAATTTCAATTATGTTTTTAATCCTTATTTTATTGGCAGAAATATTTAAATTTTCTACACAAATTTCAATTTTGTTTTGTTATTTTTTAATTGTTTTCTTAAAATTTCAATTAATTTTGTCATTTTTCAATTATTTTCTTCATATTTTTATTATTTTTGACATTTAAAAATTATTTTTAACAAATTTCAATTATTTTATTCAATTTTGTTTATTGTCAAGAAATTAAAAAAAATTTACACCAGTTTTAAATAAATTTCTTCAAATTTCAATTATTTTCTTTAAATTTCAATTTTTTTCTTCAGACTTCAATTAATTTCTTAAACTCTCAATTATTTTCCTTAAACTTTTAATATATTTTTTTTTAATTGGTTTTTAAACCAACTTTCAATTATTTATCTCATTATTCAATTAGTTTCTTAATATTTCAATTGTTACCTCAATTTTTCAAGTATTGTCTTCAAATTTATAATTTTTTACACTTTTTTCAATTATTTTCTACAAATTTCAATTCCTTTCCTCATATTTAATTTTTTTTTGTTGACATTTTTAAATTATTCTCTTTGAATTTCAATTATTTTCTTCAAACGTCAATTAATATCTTCAACTTTTAATTATTTTCCTCAATCTTCTAATATTTTTTTCAATTTTTGAACACTTATTGTCTATAAATTTCCAATTCTTTACATCAGCTATTAATTATTTTTGTCATTTCTCAATTATTTTTTTCAAACTACAATTATTTTTGTCGTTATTGAAATATTTTTGAGATTCTGGAATTATTTTCTTTAATTGTTATTTTCTTCAATCTTTTTATTATTGTTGTCTATAAATTTTCAATATTTACACTAGCTTTCAATTATTTATGACATTATTCAATTAGTTTCTTCACTTTTCAATTATGTCCTTAATTTTTCAATTAATGTAATACATTTTTTATTTTTTACTTCATTTTTTTCCAAATTATAGTTTTTTTTTGTAATTTTTCAACTGTTTTCTACATATTTTCTACATATGTAAATTTTTTATATCATTTTTTAAATTATTTTCTTTTAAGTGTGAATCATTATTTTTCGTCAAATTTTACTTATTTTTGTCATTTTTCAATTATTTTCTTGTAATTACAAGTATTCTTTAAATTTCAATTACCTACTTTGTTTTAAATTTTAAATTTTTGTCTTCATTTCTTGATTTTTAATTGATTTTCCAATTAATTTTCAAATTTAATATTGGGAAGCCCTGATTAATTATTTGCCCTGTATAATGTTTCCATATTTAAAATTTGTAAATAAAAAAGTTCTAAAAAATCTTCAAGTACATAAGTTGAAGCAAATTTTCTGTCCCCTTTTTTTCCCCTATTTGTGAAAAAATTCGCACCTATTCACCTTTTTCAGTAGCAATAGGTCCTGTGATCCCTGTACATATTTTGAGGTTTTTCAAAAACACTGTTTCGAGATAATCGCATTTAGTTTCAATACGATAAAACTATTAATTTAGTGATTTACCGATTAATCAACGATTCCCGATGCTTATAAATAATCCTCTGTCTTGATGCACTCACTCTATAATTTTCTGTCTAAACTACAATTGCACAAAAGAATTATACAAAAGTATTCTTTAGGTGCTGTATCTCCGTAAATATTAAATATTTTGATTTGTACCATCTACACTGTCCTCTTAATATAGTATACTTTTGAATTATGAAAAAAAATAAAAATCAATTTTATCACTGGTATAGGCAAAATTTGTCCGTAACTTTTCTCTTAAAATATTGAATATTTTTTTACGAAACTTGGTAGAATTACTTAAAATTAAAAAGGTCACTCAGACCCGAATTTGTTTGAATTTTGTCTCAAAATTGATTTTTATAAAAGTTTGTATTTTTTCGGAAATTTCCCAAAATTAATTTTGGGCCAAAATTTAAACAAATTCGGTTCTGTGCTTCTGAGAGACCTTCTTAATGACATTTTAAGTAATTTTACCAAGTTTGATAACAAAATATTCAATATTTTAAGAGAAAAGTTTCGGACAAATTTTGCTTATTCCAGTGATGTCATAATCCATCACATGCCTTTAACTATAGGGGAGAGTGGCCATCAATGTACCGGGTTTTTTTCAAGGTCATAGTATTTATTCAATTTCACTAATTTCAAGCACTTCTTTGCATCAATATAAAACTACAACACTTCTCTATGTACACGGTAAAAAAAGTTCTTATGAACTATCAAAAGTATTCACTGTAATAGGTAAACTTATAGCTAGAATGGATCCATGGATAATCCAAATTCGCTACAATAGTGAAAATGACATTTCTTAAGATATTTAACTATATTATAGATGCATTATGAATAGGATATAAATTCGATATGTCTGAAATAGTGATATTGAGAATCATCGAAATAGTCATTATCAACATATAACTGAAGTAAGATAATTATCATGAAAATCTGAGATCTTAAAAAAAATCTATTTAACAAGAGTCATAATTTTAAGAATGCTGACTGATGAAATGGAATTCTGAATATAGTTTTAAATATTTCCGATTAATAAAATATTTATTGTTTCTATTTTGACAATTATAAATCGGATTCAAAATTTTGGGGTAAGATTGTCATATATATTTCAAACTTAAATCAGAAATTTTTAACAACTGGACTTCTTAAATAATGTATGTGCTCTAGCATAAATATTGTAATACTTTTATAACTTGAACAAATATGTGTATTTTCGTCAGATGTACTTATGATACCATCCAAAAATTCGAAACCTTTTTTTGCACTCATGATAACGAATTAAGGTTTTTTTGGAAAGTAGAGAAAGATTCTTGCTTATATGCTGGATTAATTAATTTACAGTTTTTAGGAGCAACAACAACCCTCAAATCGAAAGTTATAAAGTATATTTTTAAAAGTCGAGAAAAATTATCGATTTAAAAGAGGTTATGTATTTCCTCTAATTCCATTTAATTCAAATAGATTTTACAAATGCAACACACATTTTTCCTCTGAAAATGTACCAACAATAAAATAAGTAAGAATATTATAAGTTAAATCTTAATAGACTTGTATAAATAAAAAGAAATTTAGCAATTAATATACTGCTCCCTCGCGACTGTCTGCTATAGACTAAACCGACTAAACCACGTGACAACATTAACAAAACATTGGATGGACAAAAATTATTGTAACCACAATAGTGGAAATATATTAATATATAAATTGCAGGATTAAATGTTTTTATATTAGAAAATTGGATATATCGACTTATAGCTTATTTTGTTGTTTGTGAAGTAAGTGAAAAGTGAATACCTACGCACTGATATATATTCAATATAACTGTTTTAGGTATTTGATTTATATATACCGAAAAATAGTATAACTATTTCATAAATGAGTATTGCTTTTTTATAAGTTGTTCATTTGTACTTTAAAGATAATAAACCTGTATTTACCATAAACAATATTCAATTTAGTTAAGGAAGTAAAAATACGAATATGCATATTTCAAATTAAACATTGATTTAAACTGAATAAACGATTTAAGCAATCAAGTGAGTTGAATTTCTTAATTTACTTATATTAATAATTTTTTGTATCCACGTTCATAAATTTTTTACCGTGTAATGCACACATATTATACCCGATTTATTTTGATTAAATAATACAATTTAGGATTTTTCTAAACTAACACGCTATTTTCATTTTCAACAACCTGGGTACACAATGAACCACCTCTATAAAAACACTAAAAATGTTCAACAATAATAATATTGCAATTTTCACTTTGTGAAAAAATTTATTTTCTATCAAATACTATAAAAAATTATTACTTAACACTTTTTAATTGATAATGTATAACATAAATATACCTCAAATTTAAGTTAACTAGCTAAAATGGCATTTTAGTTTTGCTATGTTGAGAAGAGTACTGATAACAATCGCTGTCACATGCTGTACGCATGCCTAGTTTTATAATCAGGCATACCACTCTGGAAATCGAAAATACACTGAAATTCCAGGTGGTTCATTGTTCTCTGGTACATTGAATCAACATGACATTTGCAACAAAAATGGTTTTTTATAATTATTTCTTCAGAGCATCAAAAACAGTTTTTTTCAGTTTTCTCTATAAAGAATAAATCCACATGTCTCAAATTTATGGACGTAGTGTGTTTACGCAAACTTCATTTATATTTAAAATTAGGAGAATTTTTATTTAATTGTTTTTGAGAAAATTGAAATGGTTCATTGAAAAAACTGGTACATTGATGGCCACTCTCCCCTAATTATTTTTTTTTAATTATAAATAATTTAATTTAATGATAAAGATACACAAGTTAATGTATAAGTGTACACGTATACATGTATGTATAAACATATTTATCTACAAGTGCATCACACAGTGAAGGGATAACACCCTGCGTTCAAAGGAGAAGAGTGGACTCGGAAGGGCAAGAAGAGGGTAGGAACGAGAAATGCGCGCGCGCAATACGCGTGGAGACAAGGCGTGAATTCATGTATGCTCGCGAAGCACTCTTCACATGGGACAATCGAGGTGTTGGACTGGAAATCCATACCAATTTGAGCAACTTACTCTGCTACGCTTGAAAGCCCGATGTATACGATATACCTTTACTTATGTATCGCTCTCCTCCAATGCAAATACAAGTATGTGCGCCTATATACAGTTTTTTTACCCTTCAAATACAAGAGCGTATCTTATGCTACATTGGCCCATGTTCTGAACTTGGAGGTTCATACAATCTTCAAATATAAGGCTCCAATGGGACTTTTTTCTCTCATAGCTACTATACGAAAGAAAGAAAAGTCATTGTTTAAAATATGAGGTAGAATTTTTAAGTATCTTAAAGTCAAGTTTCAAGGGTTTCTAACAAGTCTTGACATTGACGATTTTAAAAAAGGGCTTTCTATGTTCATTATTTCTTATACTTTTTCCTTCGTCATAGTGATCGTTATTTTTAATTTTTCAAAAATAGTTCTCATCAGCTACTTATTAACTAAAATGCAGAAATTTTCATTATGAAACAAATAGCCAGACGTGTGTGGGTGTGTGTATTATCTTTTTTTTGTCGGCTGAATATCTCAAGAATGTTTTAATGGATTTCTATAAAATTTGGTTGACTTATTAAACTCATAAATATCTAACTTTGAATACAGGGATTTTTGAAAATTGCCAATTAACTTTTTTTAATCGACATTTTCATCTAAAAAAAATTGGTCAAAAATTCATTTCATGCAAAAAATACATATTAGTAAATCTAAGAAACGAAAATTTAATTTTTCTAATCATACTTTCTTTAATAAATATATTCTTGATTGAAAAACGAACCAATTGGTATTTAGGGGAGTGGGCCCCAAGATTTTCCACCATAAAATGTGATGTTATCATTAGAGAATTTGATATATCGATATTTTTCGATATCTTATTACTTTTTTCTGTTCAGCTATTAAATTGAACTTTTCAAAAATATTATATATTGATAAATACACTAAAAATATTAAAAAGTAGTTTTAGAATTAATACTTGATGTTTATTTTTTATTTACTATTTTTTTCAGAGACTTTTAAGAAAGTGTCCATCTTGGGGACACTTTTTTTTAGATCAAAAATGTTAACAATTAGATACAATACTTTAAAAAAGGTTTATGTTGAAAATAAAATTTTCTCCCTGTGGCCATAAGTTACCTAATAAATTGTACTTTCATCTGGTATAAAATATTTTAATATATCTTATTCATTTTGGATACTATAGAATATTAAATCGAAGCCATGCCCATCTTAGGTCCCTCTCCACTATAAAATATAAATTTTATTCATTTTTCATTTAACTTACCCAATTGACAATTTTTAGTAATAATTCCTTTTAAAAAAGTATTCTAAAATAAAAAACAAATCTATTCATCTATAAGAAATAGATATATTTTCCGGAAATTAGTAGAATTAATGGTTATTTTATATTTTTACGAAATTTAATTTTCTTCAGTTTTTAAAATTTATTACTCTTTGAAAGGTTAAAGAGATTTAAAAAGCTTCTTCTATGCGTTATTAAAGAAAAATTAGTAGATCCCTGAATTGTGCGTAAAATTAATTGTTTACACAAATATACATTTTTTAAACAATTAAAAAATCTTGAAAATTGCAGACGGAAAAGTTCGTGATATTTCATTAATGAAGAAAGCAATAAACGAAATTATTTTAGGAGAATGTAATGAAAGGTTGTTTTAAACAATTTAAATTGTTTAAACAAGTAAACAGAATACTTAATGAACAAATTTACTGTCAATTGTTACTAAAGAATCGACAGCTAATACAAAAATGATTTAATTTCGAAAATATAAGAAAAATAAATGATTTAAACAAATTACAGTTGTTTAAACAATTTAATGTATATTGCGAGTCATGAATAAATAACTTCAATCAAAATTCCAAAGAACCAAATGATTCTACCTGAATTTAATGAAAAGATGATTTTAAACAATTTTAATTGTTTAAACAATTAATTTTTTCCTCCGCTATTTAAAAAGTTGTAAGCTTTCAAGGTATTTACACTACAAAAGCATGATGTCTTAAATTGGACAAAAATGTCTTAAATTAAGATATTTTTGGTGTCTAAGACACGAAAAATGTCTCAATTTAAAACATTTTTGAACAATTTAAGACACCTGTTTTTGCAGTGTACACTGAGAAAAGAGGATCTCGATTTATAGTAAATAATGTAATTATTTAGTAAAAATTACTATTTGTAGTAAAAATTACTATTTAGAGTAAAATGTACTTCATATAAAGAAAAATTACTTTTTACGTAGTAAAATTTACTAATTGTAATTATTACTCTAGTCGTTTTTAAAAATTCTGTTAATATTTTTAATCTTTATATTGTCTTAATAAATTTTATCAACTTCGAGTATTAATTATTAAATTCGTCCTTTTTTAAATATTGCTCAAGCATTTTTAAAAAGTATAACTGCGTGATATAACAATTACTTCAGTAGGATCAGTTTTTAATATTTGCTAGCAACTTTTGCTCAGGAAATAGTAATCCGTGCCACTACTACTAATACTACTACACGCCTCTCACCGATACGCGAGTCATATACAATCGAAATATATGTACATTTAATAAATGCTTCAATTCCTTGTTACATAAACATTTTTAATATTTTTTAAACAAATCTCTTGTTAATATGGATCTTACCCAGTGGGCAAAAATCCATGTTCGTTCTAAAAACGTTTTAAGAACGTTTTTAAAACGTTTCATGTCGGTCAAATAATGTTCTGGAACATTATTCGAACATCCATGTTCCAATAACGTTCCAGAACATTATTTGGCCGACATGAAACGTTCTAAAAACGTTCTTCAAACGTTTTTAAAACAAACATGGATTTTTGCCCACTGGGTATACTTTTATTTTGACATATTTTGTTCTAAAAAAAATTATAATAAGCAAATTTATATCAAAATGTGTATTAAATTAGAGAATTTAATTGTTTCCTTCTTTAAATTAATTAGTATATTGTTACTCATTAAGGATACAAAAATATTTTAAATAATATGTATTCTATTACCATTGCTAATTTTTTTATAAAACTTGAATTTGTTTGGTAAATATTAAGTAATGAATTTTCTAGTTCAAAAATTTTTTTCTTGTAACTCAGGTGTTATACAAAAACAATTTTTCATTTTTCATTTATGTTTAATCATATTATTTTGTATTATTTTCTTCAAAAAACTGCATTTGTTATAATAATTAATTAAATTTATTTTGATATTCAGATAAATTATTCAATATTAATATTAAAACATTTTTAAAATTAATTTTTACTTTTATGTTTGCTATTTTATTTTATAAATTAGTTTGCTTTAAACTATTTAATAAGTATTATTTATTAATAATATATTGTATAAAAAAATTTAATAATATTTTATTATAAAATTTTTTAGATTATATAAGTATTTCATTTATTTTTACATATTTACAATTTTTTTATTTAATATTATGCTATCTAATATTATTCTATTTACTACTATTTTGAATAATATTTACATTTAATTTCAATAATGTAGTAAAATATATGGGGTTTATGATTTATTTTATTGCGGTAATTCATATAAGTTAAAAAATATATGACGTCAGTTGCGTCGATAGCCGAGAGGCTTAATGCGAAAGCGTGCGTTTTTAGGGTTGCGACATTGCGTATTTATATTTAAGTTAGGTAGTTCGATCCCGTATAATTCTAAGATTTTTCCGAAATGTTCACTCGTTAATTCTAAGTACTTGTATATTAAAAGAATGAAACTTGTAAATTAATAAATTGAAGTGTATGTATAAAGTTCATAATGTAGAAACTTTTTTATTTTTATTTGCATTGATTTATTTTATAATGAATTAAAAACAAGAAAATATTATTTTCTGTATTATTTCATTCTCCCGTTCCCCGTCTCACACGCATATAAGGCCTACATCTGTGAGTGACGCGAGCAGTGGAGGGGCAAAATTACAATTTTCTGAGCAAATATCGTTAGTGGCGATGTAAACGCCACTCCGTTGAAAAGCAATTCTTATTCTGGATGATACAATAGTTCCTCAGATTCATATTAATACTTATAATTTTCATTTAAATTTTCCATTCCATGGAGTAAATTTTATTTCAATCAAAGTATAATTCATTTACTGAATTAAGTAAAAAGTATTTAATTTTTGAACAGTTTCAAAACTACTGCTCAAAAATAGTAATCTTTAATCGAAAATATGTAACTTTTATTATTCTTTTTTTTCAGTGTAGTTAAATAATGAATAATGCATAATAATTAAATAAACATATTTTTAGCTTGTTATACTTGAGATAATTTGCCTTCTTTGAAAATTCAATGTGAAGAATAATTAATATGTTAATCAATATGGTTAATTTAGAATGTGGTTTTTATATTCGTTCTGAAACAATTAATAAAATTAAAGAATAATATTTTTTAACCGATTGTAACAGATAAATTAGTGACAAAGAATATGAATTTCAGATAATTTTAACTCGGATTTAATATTTCCTATGTCCCAAATGAATTTGAATTAATTCCTCAAACAATCTGATTTCCATCTCCTAACGAAATTTTACTAATTTTTAATTAATTATCAACAATTCCCAGAAGATTTTCACTATATAATAAAAAATGTTATAATAAATTCAAAAAGAAAATTTCACTACACAGATTAAGTTTTGGTTTCTAATTTGTTTTCTTTTTTTTTGTACACAATATTTGATTCATTAAATTTGTTTACAGGTAGTAAAAAAAGTTTTTAGTTTTGTAAATAAAAAAAAAAACGTTATCTTATTAAACGAAAAATTCTCAATTTTAATTAAAGAAAGTTCTATATGAAAAGTTTTAATAGGATATTTAAAAATATTTTATATCGTATTTAAAACGAGGTTCTTACGTTTTAAGATTAAAACAAAATTTATTATTCTTTCTGATTAAAAATACTTCATCTGAAATTTAATGGACAAAATCAACGAGATTTGGTTAATGAAAATTTTCAGTGACAAGTGTTATTACATCAGTAGGATATTTAGGATGTTTAAAAATATTTTAAATGTTTATTTTGCATTTCTTAAACTAGGTTCTTTAATTTTTAAGATTAAAAAAATATATTATTTCCTTCAGATAAAAAAAAAATTTTGAAATAGAAAATAACTCAGATTTGGTTTGTGGACTAAAATTTTTCACAGCAAAGTTCCATAATTATGACAAATCAATATTTAAAATATTTTTAAACTTCCTAAATATTCTACAAAAAAGTTTGACTCAAAATGTTCATAAGCAAATTTTCACTAATTTTGTGAATTTAAGATAAAGTTCTTTTCTCAGAAACATATAATAACATTTTTTAATCTTAAAAACTTGGAATTATAGTTTAAAATATACAAAATAAACATTTATAATATTTTTAAACTTCCTAAATATCCTACTAACTCTTTTCACATACAATTTTCATTAACCAAATCTAGTTGATTTTGTATTCAAGTATAGTATTTTGGGTCAGAAAGAATAATAATTTTCTTTAATCTTAAAACCTAATAAAGACCTGGTTTTAAATACGCTTAAGGGCATGTGATGGATTATGACGTCACTGGTATAGGCAAAATTTGTCCGCAACTTTTCTCTTAAAATATTGAATGTTTTTTCATGAAACTTGGTAGAATTACTTAAAATGTCATTAGGAAGGTCTCTCAGACCCGAGTTTGTTTGAATTTTGTCTCAAAATTAATTTTTAAAAAAGTTTGCATTTTTTCGAAAATTTCTCAAAATTAATTTTGGGCCAAAATTTAAACTATAGTCCAACTTCTAATTTATGTTTAATAAAATTTTCAAAAGGAAAACAAAAACAGATGTTATGCTAAAAATAATCTAAAATACCATTATATAAACCATTATAGTTTTTTAAATCAGTAATTAAATTTAAACTATTCTCTCTTCTTTTTTTTTTTTGTTAGAAAACATTAATTTCATCTACTAATCTTTTATATTCATTATTTTCTTTGTGTAAAATTTTATTATTATTAAAATCAAACTCGTGAGTAAAACAATCATTAATTTTATGCTCAACTTTATGTTGTGAGATAACATTATGATACTTTGGATTCAAATTAACATTTTTTTGTGTTTATCACATCTTTTAAATAAGTATCTTACCGTCTGTCTAATAAAAACTCATACACGGTATCTTGTAAGTAACATTAGTTTTTTTATTGTATTCAATAAGATCTTTCCAAAGTACTATCATATTATCAAAAGTGGCATAAGATCTAAAAACGGTATTTACATTATAATTTTTAAGTAATCTTTTAATCAACCAAGAATAACTTCCTGAAAAAGGTATAGAAATAATGGGTTTGTCAAATATGTTATTTTTTGTAGTCAAGATCAAATCATTGTTATTAATATAGTACCCTTTAAAAACTTCAACCTATTGCTTATATGTTTTACAATAAAATCATTCGGTAATCGTTTAAGACATTTTGTGACGATACGTTAAGGGGTTTGAAATAATTGACTGATTGGCATTGTCTGGAGATTACGTATTTATTCATGGTTTATATTATTCCCAGACGTTAAACCAATTTTTTTATTAAACTATTTCTCATGAATAATAGTAAAACTATATTGTTAAGTGAAACATATTGTAGGTGATTCAAACCGTATGGATTGAAAGCGTTTGGTTTTCACACTCTTCGGATTGATTGTATGTGGATTTCAATCTCGATGGATCGAAAGTGAGTTTATTTCAATCTTTCCAGTGTGAAGTTTTTGTCCGATTTTTAACACTGTTAGGAGATTCGAAGTCACGTATTTTGAAATATTTAAAAAATGTATTTTGTGGAATATTTATTAGATGGTAAAGGGGAATTTCGATCAGCTAGCAAATAGAATATTTCCCCGAGGAGTCTCAGCGGGGTTAGGAGGGTGATGATGACTCTCGTGTGGGGGATGATCAAGGGCTAAACTCTGAACCAAGAGCCACTGTACTGTCCGTAGGTATAGCACGATAATGGCCACAGTTTGCTGGTAATGTCCGAGACTAATTCCCGTGTTATTTCATTAACGTCCCGCAGGTCCCTTGAGGGTTTTGGGAACCAGTAGATGTTGTCACCAGCCCCACTACGTGTCAAAGGGTGAAAATTTACGAGATGAAAACCCAATTTATTGATTAGTCAACAAGTAAATAAGAAATTAGTTCTGACTTGTTTTTCATTTTAAAGATGTTCCATTTTATATTGGGGTTCTAACAAATTTCTTTATACATACTTCAGAATAATAAAAAATAAACCTCAGCTTTGTTTTGTAGGAAGCTCAGTTTTCAAAACCTAGTGAGTTTTCGATAAAAAGTCATCCAAAAGTATGCCGAAAACAATAAAAAACAAAAAACTTCTCACAGTTCGATCTAAGATTGCTTAAACGTCAGTTAGCCCTTTTTCTTGTGCAGCTGCGAGAAAGGGACTATGCGAGACGACAGCGCTTTTGTTCGAGGTTTGAAATTGATTTGTCGAAGCGGATTATGCGATTAGACGAAAGATTGCTGCAATGAGGGTCAAATGATTGACAATGCTGCGTGGAGGGTGTAATTAGGAAAAATCATTTCTCACCAGACGAGAAAATTTGCCATTGAGGAAAATATAATAGGCTTTTCACTCTCCCTCGATTACTTCATTTTGAACTAATCACGTAATCCGCAAAAAAAAAATTATCCTCTGTGGAAAATCATAAAATTTTGGAATACTATATAATAATTGAAGAGGAATTATTATTAATTAATTTTACAATAGAGTGTCTCTCAAAGTGGAGTGAATAAACTTGTATTTTAATTACGATAATTATGATAAAAGGAAGTTTATTCATTTTACTGATTATTGTAAATTTGATATAATTATACGTTACAAAATTATCACGCAAATAAATTTACCGGGAATATACATTGAAATTGAAGTATCACTTTATATACAATCCAGTGCACAGAAAATGTAATTACTTTGAATCGAATAATGATATCCAAGTAGCGGAAATTTGCAGTAATAAAATTTATTAGCTGTCGACCTTTTCTCTGATTAATTTCACTTGCAAATAGGAAAAACTTTTTCCCAGTGAACACAGAACTCTGGACTGAGTGTAATTTTAGAGTTTGGACTCTAAGAATTAATCGGAGCGCGATAATGGAAAGAGGAAGTACGTTTAAAAAGTGTTCTTTTGAGTCTGGAATTTTCAACCATTCGCAAATAGCTTCTCTTTCTCACCTTATTTCATCCCTTCACTCCTCTCCACATCCTATTTTTCTTTTTCTCTCATCATCCTCTCATCATCCTCTCATTTCCCATCTCTTTCTTACTCGACCTCCCAGCAGTGTTATCCAATTATTCTAAGTTGTTAAGGCGAGTTAGGACGCTTAAGGGACTAAATTAAGACATTCCACACGACAAATCTCCCAAGAATCTCAATTAACTTCCCTCGGAGTCTTCCTCGTGCTTTAATTAACTGTTTAATTTCATTTAATTTGCATTCACAATTGCATAAGCTGCTATATCGGTGTACCGCATTGCATTGGTCTTGAATTTGAATTAAATCTGCTTGTAACCTCCCAACTCCCACTCTCCTCTAAAAAACCTATGTCGTGATACTTTGGATTCAGTTTGTGAGACTAATACAAATTTTTTGATTTATGTTTTATGGTTTTTCGTAAAAAGTGTAGAGAAAGGAATTTTTTAAGGGAAAAGAATTACTGTGAGAGATTTAGTAAAAACTTTTCTTAGATGTTCAGTAGCTCACCTCGCTTGCGAGAAAGGTAAATGAACCAACCATACACAGTAAAAAATTTTGTGTTAAATTTAACATTTTTCACATGTCCCAAACGGTCCACTCAAAACTTATGTGTTAATTCAACACAAAAAAATATGTTGAATTTTGTACACAAATTTTAACCTCTTATTTTACGCATTATAATAATTTAAAGCGTGTATATTTTATGCAATTACTATTGTATTTTATCTTTTGCAAGTTAAAATGAATTTTCAATAAGGAATTTATGCTTTTGCAACAAAAAAATAAACATAAATTACTACAGAGTTACTACTAAAAAATTTGAGGTTATGTTCAAGAATCAAATGACATTTGAAGAATGTGTAAAATCAACACACGAAAAATGTTACATTTTAACACAAAAAATTTAACAAGGACTGTTTTCTACACAAATACACAAAATTTTTAACTGTGTATTTGGAAATTAATTGGAGTCAAACACACAAATATTGGTTTCTCTTATCTTTCTCACAAATGGAGTAAAGTGAGGATCATATAAGAAAAAGCTTTTGTTGGGGAAAAAAAACCTTAAACGCGTTTTTCTGAAAAAGTTGATTTTGGTCGTTAACACCCTTTTTCATACGCGGTCAAATATTGACTTTTTAATACACTTAGGAGTATCCTAGACTCCTCTTGTACATAATTATATTCAGTAACTTATCTTACTTGCGAGAAAGCTAAGTAAGCCAATATTGATCCAACTTACTTCAATATTTTTTCAAACATGATAGTCTTATTAACCTTTCTCGCAAGTGAGGTGTGCTGCTGAATCTATAAGAGAATCATTTGTTACTACTCAGTAAACATATATAACAATTTTTGGAAAAATATTGGGCCAATTTTAGATTTCCAATAAATTGTGTAGTTTTTCAGGTTCTTTAATATATTTACAGGCACTCTAAATCTGAATTAGTTAAAAATAACTAATAATTAGTAAAAACATACCCGAGTTTTTATTTCAGCAATTAGTTAAAAATAAATAATTATTAGTAAAACTAGGTAGAATTATGTCCATTGCATAGACATTTCGCTTTCAAGTAAGCAAAATAATTTGCTTCCTCATAGAGGAAGCAAGAAATTAATAATATATGAGTTAATTGAGGAAGTTATTAAAAAAAGAAGAATTTTAAATGTAAAAACATGGATTATTTTACGAATTCTTGATCAATTATAAATTTTATATAGGTCAATCAATTGGTTTTGAGATAAGGAATATGATTTTTGTATTCATTAAGTTGTATTTTTAGCATAAAAAAAATTATTGTCAAAAAAAGATTTTTTTCGATGAAAAAGGTGCTCAAAAAAGTTTGGTAGGGTATTTTCAAAAATCTTTGTTTCCAAATTTAGATATTCATGAGCTTAATAAGTCATTTAAATTTTATTAGAATCCGTTGAAGCCTTCTCGAGATATCTTGTACACAAAAAACGCTATACACACACATACATACATCTGGACATTTAGTTAAGAATGAAAATTTACGCTTTTTATATGAAAATGAGTGGATTTAAACTATTTTTGGAAAATCGAAAATCTTAACGATCACAAAGCTTCCTCTACGAGGAAGCAAAAATGTCTAATTGTTAGTAAAAACATAACAAAAAATAGTTAAAATTCGACTAAATGAATTAGTAAACATAATTTTACTAAAATGTTATTTTGACATAACCTAAAAATAAATTTGACTAATAATTAGTTATTTTTTACTAAATGATTAGTAGAAATATAACTATTTGAATTAGTGACTGAGTTTTTGCTTTTAAATTACTTATTTTTAACTAATTCAGATTTAGAGAGCATAACAAAAATAAAAAAAGTCATAAAAAAGAATAGAGTCACATAAACAGTTAACTAATTTTTTCTGTGTTCCTGCTATTTATGTTAATAGAATTAACATTACCATAACATACCATTTTCGTCATTTTGTAATTTTTCTTTCAAATCTCAATTATTTTATTTAAATTTCAATTTAATTCTTAAATTTTCATTTTACTTCTTACATTTTTAATTATCTTCTTCAATTCTCAATTATTTTCTTCAATTTACAATTATTTTATTCACTGTTCAATAATCCTCGTCTTTTTTCAATTGTCAATTATTTTTTTGAACTTTTAATATAATTCTTAAATTATCTTCTTCAATTTTCAATTGATTTCATACATTTTCATTTAATAAAAAAAAAAAAAATCATTTTCTATCCTTTACTTTTTTTTTAATTATTTTGTTCTATTGTCGATTATTCTCGTCAGCTTCTGATTTTTTTTTACTTTTTTGTCAATTTTCAAGTATTTTTCTTTATATTTAATTAATTTAGTAATTTTTCTTTTTATTATTAATTATTTTCTTACAAATTTAATTTGATTCTTTAAACTTCAATTTATTTCTTCAATTTTTAATATTTTCTCCAATTATAATTCTCGTCATTTTTCAATTATTTCTTTCAATTATTAATTATTTTCTACAATTTATAATTATTTCCTACAATTTTTTCAATTATTCTCTTAAAATTGTATAATTATTCTTTTTTCTAAATTTTTTTTGTTTTGCTGTCTATTAATCTAGCTATTTTTCGAATTTTGTTTCCAATTGTCTATTATTTTCGTCATATTTCAGATATTTTCTTCAATTTTTCAATTATTCTCGTCATTTTTCAAAAACATATGTATTTCTTTCAATTATTAATTTTTTCCTTCAATTTTTAATTATTTTCTACAAATTTTTCAATTTACAATTATTCTTTAATATTTTTTTCTGTTGACAATTATTCTCGACAGTTTTCTAATTTTTTTTCAATTGTCAATTACTTTCTTAAAATTTTAATTTAATTCCTCTATTTTCTTTTCTCAATTATTATTTTTAATTTGAAATCCCAGTTTTCAATTTTTAATTATTTTATTCAATATTCAGTAATTTTTACCTTTCTTCAATTATCAATTACTTTTTCAAATTTGAATTTAATTCTTAAATTTTAAATTTATTTCTTAATTTTTTTTTTTATTTTCTTCGCAAATTTTAATTTTTCAGTTTTCAATTATTTTCTTCTATATTCTACAATTTTCAGCTTTTTTAATTACTTTTTTTCAATTTTTAATTATATTCTTTAAATTTCAATTCCATTTTTCAATTTTCAATATTTTTCGATTTTCAATCCAGTTGTTCAATTTATAACTATTTCCAACAATTATTCCTATAATTTTCTTAATTTTTCTATTTTCTAAATTTAATATTTGTTGCATATTTTTTTCAATTATTTCTTTTAGTTGTCTATTAATCTAATCAATTTTCGAATTTTGTTTTTAATTGTCAATTTTTTTGGTCCATTTCCAGATATTTTCTTCAATTTTTCAATTATTCTCGTCATTTTTCAATTATTTTTTACAATTATTAATTATTTTCTTCGAATTTCAATTGTTTTTCGAAATTTTTCATTTATTTCCTGCAATTTTTTCAGTTTTCAGTTAGTTTCTTAAAATTTTATAATTATTCCTGGATTTGTTCAATTTTTTTGTTCGTCATTTTTCGGATATTTTCTTTAATTTTGTAATTATTCTCGTAATTTTCATTACTTATTGCACTTGAAAAAATTTATAGTTTTAAGTGACTAAAAACAATGCTATTTGATGAATTTGATGAAAAATGGTCTGGATTTAGTAGCTTACCTCACTTGCGAGAAAGATAGAAAGAGAAGAAATACGTTTTTAAAAAATATTTGATGAAAATTAAAATTCCTGATCAAATGTCCGAATGTGTGTATGTGTGTGGATGTAATTTTTTGAGAAATTATTTTTGTAATTATTAGTAAAATATGATTAATTATTAGTAAAAAAAAACTAAAAATTTGTTAAACTTTGACTAATTAAGTTAGTTAACATTCCAAAAATTTTTATCAAATATTTGAAAAATTCTTTTTTCTTTAAAAAAAAAGTTTTTTAACTTATAAATTTAACATAATATAAAAAATTATATTCTTTGCTTCAAAACAAATCGATTGACTTACAAAAAGTTTATATTTTGTCAAAATTTTTAAGAATAAATCGCAGTTTTCAATTTTAAAAAAAAAATTGAAATGTTCAATTTTTAAAAACTTATTTTGCTAACGTTAAAGCAAAATGTACATAAAATGTATTTTTTTTTGGTGCAAAAATTAAAAAAAATGATTTTTTCTGATACAAATTCTCAAGATTAGGTTCTGATAACAATCCCATTTATTTAAATCTTCAACTACTACTTTCTTACTTATTAATTTTGTATGATTATTAGTTTTTATACTTATTACATTCCCACTTATTTATTTCTCTACATTTTTTTAGTTTCATTTCAGTCTTTATAGTACCAAGAGTTATGTCTCTTTATTTCTCCATTCTTATAACTTAAGTGAAGCTTAAATCAAATCATCAATCGAGCTTTTATTTTTTAAAATCAAATGTGTCGAGGACTTATTATTTATTCAGAAACATTTTTCACCATTTTTCAAAGCAACTTTCAAGAGTCAAAGAAGTGTGAATTTTTCATATTGCATAAATTACATTCATCGAACACTCCAATTAGTAATTTTATTAAAGGTTTTTTTTTTCATTTTTTTAATCATACGCATATTTTCCTTGTGTTTTATGCCTCTTCGATATCGGTTAAAATTGAACAAGTCTAATTTGAATTACAAACCACTTTCATATGCACACGATCGCAAATTTCACACCCAGATGTAAATAACTTGAGTACCGCTTCTATAAACACCCTTCATATATTATCCTCTGCAACTCTAGAAATAAATTTTACTCAGGGTTAAATTTTTCGTTTTTTTTTTTTTAATAATCTAGAAAACACATTATTTAATTAATTCAAAGTCCTACAAATGATGTGGTTATTTACATTAATATTGATATGTATAAATTTACATAGACTTTACATAAGATTCTAAGGCAAAAACTGAATGCATAATTCGCTAATTGAAGCAAAGATTTTTTGCTCGAGTGTACGCTTTGTGGCAAACCTGTCGAATCAAGGGGCTCCGTAGACTCTTTGAACCTTTGAAGTACTAATCAGTATCGATCTGCACATACAAACGATTCACGAATCTTGTACATTAATTTCTTTTTAATTCAAAATTTTTGCTCAAAGAGTAGATTTAATTTAAAAGTGCTTCCTAAAAACGGTTACTTGATTATAATTAAATATAAAATCAGTTTAAAAAAGATTTTCATTCCTTGCTTTAAAAAATAAAGTATCATTTTATTTCTAATTTAAAATTAATAATTAGCTGGATTTTATTTAAATTCGCTTTTGTAATTAAGCCATTTAAGATGGAATTTTTGCTTATGATGATGAAAATTTTTGTTTATAATTAGTAAATATAAGAATTAGCTTCTTTTTTTATTTTTAATTATAAACTAATAATACAATTGTTCTTTTTATACTGTGAAAAATTTCTACACGGAAAAAAATTAATTACAAATTTTATAAAAGTATTTTATAAATTAGGGGGAAAAGGATCAAAAAGAGAAAATTTTAGATTGATAATTTCAAATTTAAAAAAAAATTATATTAAATTTGCTACAGACTATATCAGGGGCGACGATTTGTAAATTTTCGCCATCTGCACATTTTATGTTAGTCGGGGAGGGGAAAAAGAAGAAAAATAAAACCAAAATAATTTCGAGTAATAAATTAATTTGTAATTATTTATAACTAGATTATATAACGCGCGATTAATTTCTACAGCTGGTGTTATTAACAATTATAAATATTTTAAATACGATACTTAAAGATAAATAAACAAAATTTATTTTTATAGGCCAAAATTAATAAAATTTAGGAATTGAAAAAAAAACTGAAAAATAATTGAAATTTGAGAAAAAAATGATTAAAATTTTTAGAAATTGATTGGATAAAATGGAAACAATTAAAATTGGGTGAAAAATGGTACAAAATAATAGAAAATTGGAGATAATTATTGCAATTTTAGAAAAATAATTGAAAAAAATTTGGGATATATGTGAACTAAAAAAGTACCTTTTTACAAAATGATTTCAAAAACTTATAATTGATGAAAATAATTAAAACATTATAGAAATAATCGAAAATTGAAGAAAATAACAGAAAATTTGAGATAAATTATTGAAATTTTCGGTTTTAATCACAAATAATCAAAATAATATAAAATTTGTAAAAATCATTGCAAATTAAAAAGAGTAATTAAAAATTGACGAAAGTATTTGAAATTTGAGGAAAAAACATAGAAAAATGATTAAAATGTTACAAAGAGGACACAATAACTTAGATTTGAGATAATAAATGAAAATTTAGGAAATTAATTGAAAAATAATTAATATATTTAATTAAAAGGTGTAGAAAATATGTAATTGCAAAAAAATACAAGATAATGAAAATTGAAAAGAATAATTGAAAAATGAGATAAATAGTTTAAAATTACAGAATTTAGTTGAGGAATAGTAAAAATAATTAAAAATTGAAGAAATTGATTGCAACATGATACTTCATAAAAGTAATTGAAAATTGAAGAAAATATTATTAAAATTTGAGAAAAATATTTTAAAATCTAGGAAATTAATTGAAGAATAATGAAAAAAAAAAAATTCGAGAAAATATATTTGCAGAGTAATAATAATAATTAAAATTGGAAGAAAATAATTTTAGTTTGTGAAAAATAATTGAAAAAATTACAGCATATATTTGTCATAAAAGAAAATAATTGCAGAATAATAAAAATAATTGTAAATTGATAAAATAACTGGAACTTCAGATGCATAATAAAAAAATTAGGAAATTAATTGATAATGATAAAAAGTAATTAGAAAATGATAAAAATAATTGAAAATTGAAGACAGTAATAAAAATCTGTAAATAATAATTTTAAAAATTACTGAATTATGTTTGAGATAAACAGAACTATTTGAAAAATGATAAAATTAATTAAAAATTAATGATAATTATGGAAATTTAAGAAAAAAAAATTGAGAAGATTACAGAATTTATTTGATATAAAAGAAAGTGATTGAAAATCCATATTGAAGAAATTAATTGTAATTAAAGGAAAAAAATTACAATTTGAATAACAAAAATGGTATTTTGTAAAAATAAATTTAAAAAAAAAAGTTTTTTTTAAAAAAATTTAAAAAAAATTGAAACTTGCGGAAATTGAATTTAAAATTTAGAGGAAAAATTAAAAAATAATGAAAATAATTATAAATTGAATACAACTTTAGAAATTGATTAAAATAGTTGATAATTGTAGCAAATAACTGAAGTCATAATAGAAAATAATTGTTAAAAATTGAAGAAATTTTAAAATAATTTCAAATTTACTATTCTCAAAGCATGAATTTAATTACATTTTTAATCAATAAAATTTCAAAGTAATTGAAGTTCGAAGAAATTAAAATTGTTATAAGTTATAAACTTGACACAAGTAAATGATAAATAATTTAAAATTTAAAAGAAAAAACATCTAGTAACAAACTTCAGTTGCGGACATAATGAATTACGAATGAATGAATGACTGAAACTTGTAAATTATAATATATATAATTGTAAATTCATTTATCCACATTCTTATTAAGAAATTTATTTTTTGTGTGTAATTTTGCGATATAAAAATTTTGCTTTGTGGCACTTGTTCCCTAAATTATAATGCATTTTAATAAAATTTATATTTAATTTTCTGTCACTCGTGCGATAAAGGTTTTTTTTTGTCACAGAAGACAGAAAAATGTTAGAAACCATTTAAAATTACTTTAAAAACATTTAAAACTTTTTAAAATGTGCAAAATTTGTTCAGAACTGTCTTTTGACAAACAAACAAATTTGTTTTTTCCGTGTTTTAAGCAGTTTTTTGAAATTATCTAAAAACTTTTAGTCAATTTGATTGTTCAGATTTCAAATTCGGATTCAGGGGTTAGAAGTTTTCAAAAATTATTTTTTATACCGTTATTTAGAAAACTGTGTTACATTGTAACATAAAAGTTTCGTGAATTTCAAAATATTTTTAACAATTTATCATGAAATTAATTGATTAAACTGCTTTTTGTGACAGAGAATTAATTTTTTTCCCTGTAGGCAAATCTTGAAAGAATTTTTAAATTTGTTATCTTGCGACTCATTTGTGATTTCTATGGGTCTTATTAGCCAAATGAATATTCATGAGCGCTTTTCAATTGTTAGATTGGAAAGACCTTAAGCCAGAGAAAGGAAAGCAGTCGTGTAAAGAAACTGAGAATGCGGAAAAGCATACGAAGGGGTGTGAAAGTAAAGCGGCAGAAAGGAAATGAAAAAGAGAGGTGCGTGCGTTTTTCAAGCGTTGATAGGCAATCTAGTTGATTGCCAACTTCAAACAGACCGAGTGGTGAAAAAGAGAGACTATATTTTGCAAGGTACTGCGAAGATAAAACTTACCAACTCAAAAACTCTTAATCTCAAAACAATATACAATCCTCGAACTTTATTTCATATCTTTTATATATGTGTACAATTTTAGCTCGGATTTTTTTTTAAAGAATTTTTGAATAAATATCAAAATATTTTGTAATTTTAAAAGACGTCTGAAAAAATAGAAATATATTTGCAATTCTAAAAGATATGTGATAAAATATCAAAAACTTATTCTTCTTTTTTAAAGTTTAATAATTTATCTAATTAGACTTATTTATTTAGTTAAGCTCCCACGTAAAAAAATTGAATACAATTTTTATAAACATGTTTTATTGTAATTTCAGTATATACACTTTGTATAAATCGATTTTTTTAAAAAAGATTTTTCTCTAGACAAAAGTAGAATTCCTTTATTATGAAAAAAAAATTTAATTGTTAATTCTAAGAGGAATTAAAATAAGAATCTAATTAAAATTACATAACTCTCATTTCGTGTAATAGAAGCTTTTATCATTGCCAGTTTGCTATTTAAATTAATGAAAATTTAACAATCAATTAATTAACAAGCGACATTATCTAATAGATACTTTTTTTTAAATATCCTTCCTTTGCCAGGATTTTTTTTCCCAATTAAAGCCCGCAAGAATGTCATTCCCTTAAAATTAGAATGCAAATAGAATATAAAGAACATCCGTTCTTATTCTTTAAATTTATTTTGACTACCAATCGCGCTAAACCTTTCAAATAATTGATCCTAAAGTAGAAGAAACGTTGGAATTTCTATTGAGGCGAATATTCTGGGGGTGATGAAATAATTAATTATCAGAGGTGTCAGGAATTTGATTGAAGGTAGATCGATCTAATTATATTATATTTAATTTTCTAGAGAAATGGTATTTGTGCTTCTAGTGGGGTCTTCCGAGGCCTGTGCTGTCGTCTTTAAGTCTGCCCTCAAGACTTAAGACAAATAATAAATAAAAAGGGTACGCTCGAAGCGCGCTAAATGCACGCTCACTGTAAGACGAGGTGCCAGAGTGACATTTGAATGGAAGGGTAGATCCTTTGTACCGTCTCGGTAATCCGATACTCGAAAATCGTTCTCAAAATTCACTTACTATTACGCGAATTCTTAATTTGTTGTTGACATTCCTTAAAGTTTAATCTTTACGTTAAATAAACTGCGCTCGATTTTGTCAAGGAATTTTTATTTATTTTTTAATTTTAATTTCTTAGGTCTTAAATTTAGGCTTATTTCAATTTTAACAGCAGTATTTGTTTCATAATGAAATTTATTTAATTAAAATTTGTTATCGAAATTTATTCAAAAAGTATTAAATTTTGTTTCTATTAATTTCGAAAAAATTCGTGAAAAAATTGCTGAACTTTATCAGTTTTGTTAGTTACATTTTTATTTATTTACAGAAAAATACTTCAAACAGATCAATGAATTTGCTTTTTACAGAAAATATTTTTGCCAGATAAAAGGAATTATCACGAAAAAATAACAATTGGAGATGTTACGTAATAGAAATAATAATCAAAGTTTTGCGAAAATTTAAAAAATTTTATTCTTTTTTCAAATTTAAGGTATAATACTAAGTAATACGCTTTTTCAATCTAAAATATGTTTTCCAAAGTAACTGTGAATGTAAAATTAAAATTTAAGATATAACAAAAAAAATTGTTAATTTTATAAAAGTTAAAAAATCCGCAATTTTAATACGAATTTTAGTGAATTGTGTACTTTATATTAGGTCAGTCTATTTATTTTTAGACAAGGAATTTAATGTTTCCATTTATAAAATTAAATTTTTAGCATGACAAATTTTTTTTTGCAAAAAACGACATTTTAGATGAAAAAATCATTTTAAAAAATTTTTGGTTAGGTATTTTCAAAAATCCTTGTGTGAAATATTAGATATTTATGAGTTTGATAAGCCCACGAAATTGTATTGAAATTTCTTAAAATGTTCTCGAGATATCCTGGCGCCAAAAAAAAAGTTACTACACATACACTCGTATACGTAGATACAAACATACATACATACATACATACTTCCGATCATTTGCTCGAGCATGGAAATTTATGCTTTCTAGATAAAAATGGTAGATTAAACCTTTTTTTTAAAATCTCAACAATCACAAATCTTCCTCTATAAGCAAGCAAAAATTAATGAATATTTTATTTTTATAATCCTGTTACATCCTCGCGCATAAGCAACTTCATTGTAAAAAGTAAATCTTACTTTCAGAGAAGTCTGAAATTAATTCAGTCTTAAAAATAATGCTGTCCTCAATTTAAACTCAGCTTCTGTGAAAATAAAGATGCCCTTTTAATTTAAACTGATGTTTGTATAAAAATAAGATCTTAGTCCATCTGGATATCAAACACATTTCTTAAATTCAGCACTTAGCTGCTGATTTTACAGATTAATTGTTTTAAACTCCTCAAATTTATTACCTGCTGATAATCACATTCTTTGCTTCTTAAATTGAGGTACAAAAATTGTATTTGAAATTCAACAAGGGCTGTCTTAAAAATGTTGCGTCTTAAATTAAGACTTTTCCGCCTTAAAATATGACTTTCTTTTTACAGTGTTAAACGGTGGCAAAATTATCTGAAACAATGAAAATTTTTTGTGACATACTACCAAACACAATTGATGCTGTCACATTTGACAGAAAATTGTAGTAGAAATCCGTAACAAAAACACTGTAAAAAGTAAGTCTTAATTTCAGAAAAGTCTGAAAATAAATCAGTCTTGAAAATAATACTTTCCTCAATTTAAACTGAGGCTTCTGTTAAAATAAGGGTGCCCTATTAGTTTCAACTGATGTTTGTATGAAAATAAGATCTCGGTTCAGCTGAATTTTAAACAAGTTTCTTAAATTCAGCAAACATTTGCTGATTTTACAGATTAAGTATCTTAAACTCAGCAAATTTACCTACTGATAATCACATTCTTTGCTTCTTAAATTAAGTTACAAAAATTGTATCTGAAATTCAACAAGTGTCTTAAAAATGTTGCATCTTAAAACAAGACTTATTTTCTGTCTTAAAATCAGATTTTCTTTTTACAGTGATAAAAATACAATAAATTTTTAGATACGATTTTTTTTATTTAATTATAAAATCCAATTTGTTATTATTTTATCAATTTAAAAACTATATTTC
The DNA here is from genome assembly GCA_037103525.1 of Ganaspis brasiliensis. Taxonomy (NCBI): domain Eukaryota; kingdom Metazoa; phylum Arthropoda; class Insecta; order Hymenoptera; family Figitidae; genus Ganaspis; species Ganaspis brasiliensis. Next base: position 862,916 of record JAZKLR010000175.1, on the reverse strand, counting down.
CACTTTTTTTACATGTTTTTGTCTAATTTTTATTTATTTATTTAATTGTTATTTGAATGTCAAAGCAACAGTAATTAAGGGTTATAATATATAATACTGAAAAGAGTTGTTATATTATTGTATTTTGTGTGTGTGGACAAATGAGTGAAAAAATAGCTGATTTGTGTATTAAGAGAATGAAATTGGAGAAAAGAGAACGGTTGAGAACAGTTTGCTGGTGAGCGGCCATTTTTACGTTTTGTTGAGGCTCTTTGTGTTTTGGTGAGACATTGCAGGTCTGCCCAACACTCAACTCATTATACCACTAATTATTCATAACGCTAGGGATTATTCTGATGAAAATACTCAATTCCCACAGTGTACCCAGTACTCTCCTCTTTCTTCTTTCCTGTTTTTATTTCATTCTCTGTCCCTCTCTGAGACCTCGTTTCGTCGTCGAGCTTATCTAATGCTTTCAATGAAACAATTAGGCGTAATTTTCTTTTTTAATGAAAGACTCTTCAATGTGATTGGTATATTTTCAGAATAACTGCTAACTATATCGAAGCAATTGGAAAAATATATCTCACTGTTGCTGGAGCATATAATGGGTAATTGATTTGAGACTCGACAAATTTCAATAAACTTCCAATTTGAAGGTCTCTTTCTTAAATCCCGCAAATGGGAGAATAAATAAGTCGCAAATTTGATCAATTACAATTGTGTTGATTTATAATTGAGTCTGATCAGTGGACAATAAAGAAAGATCTCTCAAGAAATTGTAAAGAAATTGATATTTTAGTTAATACATTAATTTTTATACTTTAATTAATTAATTAAATTAAAATGTAGGATTTAAAATGATAGATTCTGATAAGTAAATCTAATACTAATTTCTGTTTTGAATAATAACAAAACCTATTTCGGAATAATAAAAATTATACCAATTGACAATTTGGTAACTTGTTTTAAATAACTAAAATGTACGATAAACAGAATTAGTAAAAACTTTTACGATTTGGTAACGTATGTGTTTAAGATAATTAGAATAGTATAATGAGAGAAAAAATTTCTTTTACCGGAGATAAAAATATGCCCGAACTATGCTTGGATCAAGAATGATTAGCCTTGGGCCGAAAATATTGTTCTTAGACTAATAATACCCTATGGGAAATCGGCCCAAGCTTGGGCTAATATTGGTCTAATATTGGCCAAGCTTGGGCCAAGCTCTAGCCGATTGTCATTTCCCATAGGGTAATTATTCTTGGATCAAGAATAATTATACTTAGTTCAAGAATAAGTATCCTTAATTCAAGTAGATTGTGATCTTCAGAACTGGGATAAGCCACCTGCAGGTGTAAAAAGAAGATCTTATTTTAAGGCGGAAAAACTGTCTTGTTTTAAGGCGCAACATTTTTAAGACAGCCCTTGTTAAATTTCAAATACAATTTTTGTACCTCAATTTAAGAAGCAAAGAATGTGATTATCAGCATGTAAATTTGCTGAATTTAAGACAATTAATCTGTAAAATCAGCAACTGTTTGCTGAATTTAAGAAATGTATTAAATTTGAGCTGAACCAAGATCTTATTTTCAAACAAACATCAGTTTTGATATTAAAAGAGCACCCTTATTTTCACACAAGCCTGAGGTTAAATTAATAGCATTATTTTCAAGACTGATTTAATTTGAGACTTCTCTGAAATTAAGACATACTTTTACAGTGTGGTGGGGAAATTGTTAATCATTGAATTTGCCATTTTATGTTGGCTTTATCAAAAAAATAAATAAAACTCACTCGTGTAGAAAAAAGCGTTTCTTGCATGAATTTATATTCTTGATATTAATTAATAATACAAAACGCATCAAAACAATTTGCAATCAAGAGAAACTACATATTTTCAACAATGCATTACCTTGTACACAGTAAAACATAAGTCTTAATTTCAGAGAAGTATGAAATTAAATCAGTCTTGAAAATAATGCTGTTCTTAAATTAAACTAAGGCTTCTGTGAAAATAAGGGTGCTCTGTTAATTTCAACTGATGTTTGTGTGAAAATAAGACCATGGTTCAGCTGAATTTCAATTCATTTCTTAAATTCAGCACACAGCTGCTGATTCTACAGATTAATTGCCTTAAACTCAGCAAATTTACCTGCTGATAATCACATTCTTTGCTTCTTAAATTGAGGTACAAAAATTGTATTTGAAAGTCAACAAGGGCTGTCTTAAAAATGTTGAGTCTTAAAATAAGACAGGTTTTCTGTCTTATTTTAAGACTTTCTTTTTACAGTGTACATTTGAAAAGAAGTTTCTAAATATAATTTTTTTTTTCAAGAATGTTAAAACAAAAATTTTAAAAAGAAATTAATGTTAAAATTGCGAATGAAAAGAAATATGATATTTACTTAAAATGTGAAAAAAGCTGTGTGGATAAAATGTGTTTACAATTTTTTTTAGAAGAAATTGCGGTTGCAATTTGTTATTTATCTTGATCTATCGTTTTAATAATATTTTAGACAATTATATTAGACAATATTGTCTACTTATTCTAAGAGACCATATTGTATTTTTTGTGACAGTGGCGCCCTCTAAATTTCAGATCCCGATATTCTTGAGAGAAATGATAAGTGTTATTGTAAGTACGATATTTTTTTTCATTTATTGGAAAGTGCACATGGTTAACTTATTTAAAAGTGTATTTTGCACTTATGCAATAAGTGATTTATTTTCACTCAAGTAATAAGTGAATATTCACTTATTCAGAGAGAATGACTTATAACGTTTGAAATAAGGGTAAGAATTCTTAAACTGTCCGCCTCATTCCCGTTTGGGTCAGCAATATTAATGACACCTATATTTTTTATAATCCATAATGACGCTATTTAGACCTATAAAAGGTTTTATAAAATTTTAATTTTTTTAAAAGTTATTAACAATTAAATTTTTTTTCCAAATTAAAATTTGGAATGGATAGTAATTATAAAATAAACTTCCGATAAATGCAATAAAATATAAAAAAAAGTATAATTTGTTTAAACAAATTTTAACAAATTTTTTTATGATTTAATTGAAATAAAAAAAAAAGTAGGATTCTCAAAAACTCTATAAGTTACAGTATCTTTAGTTTCGGCGCGCACAGAGTGCGCCTAGAACATTCAATTGAATTAACAATTTCGGTTTATAACAAGTGTTTTAAAATTTAAATAATTACTATTAATAGCCATTATTCTGTTATATGTTAACATTATTCTTTGCAATAAATAAATTATTCATATTTTATTAAAAATTATTAAAAAACACGTTTTTATTTTTAAATTTACTGCTTACAATAAATATAATATTCATGTAATATTAATATTATTGATAAAGTATTTAAATTTCTATTAAGTTTTATAAAATTAATACACTAAATTTATAAAATATTTTGAAAATTGTTGACAATGTTTAATATAAACAGGAATTGTATAAATAATAGTTGTTATTAGTTATACTTTGATAATATTTATTTCAATTAATCACATTATTTTATATAATTTTAGTAATAAATTAAGTAAATATAGGTACTTATTATAACAATAATGTTTTAACAATTTTAATGTTAAGAATATATATTTTTTAGATTTATAGGATGATAAATACTATTTAATATATTTTTATAATATTAACTTTATTTTTTCATATTATTTTATACAATTTTAGCAATATGTAAGTGATATACGCTTATAATAAAAACCGTTTGATATATTAAGGCAATATCATTGACACAAATGACGTAAAAAAGAGAAATAATAACAATTACTTAATAACAAAAAAGAGAAATAATAACAATTACTTTTAAATGAAATTAACTTGAGCAAAATAAATTTAATTATTAACTGTAAGAGGGAAGCTACTATAAACACTATTAAATTTCTCTGTGCCTAATGGTTTAATTAAAGCCTAATTTTTTTTTTTTAAAAACATTCCAACTAAAAATCTTTTTATTTTATTATTATCTTTATTTATTTTCATTATTTATTTGTATTATTTATTAATTTATTATTATTATTTTTTTTCTACAATTGATTTGATATCGTATAATTTAAAGGAGTTTTTCTATTCGAATCAATCGCTAATGAATATTATTTTAGAGTTATTTTATATATACTAAATTAGTATACTTATTTTAACCAATACTTTTGTATCAATTTTAATAATGCATAAATAGTATACTATGCACTTATTATAAACGGTAAATTTAAAAATAAAAAAATTGTATTTAATAAATTTTAATAAAATATGAACAATATACTTATTACAAAAAAAAATGTTAATATATAATATAATTATTTTAGTGAAGAATTGTGTCTTAGGCTTGATAGATAACGGGTGGGCGCGGGAGTTACTCCGAGCGGCTCAAAAAACTCATGCGCGCCAAGACTAAAAATACTGTAACTTCTAGAGTTTTTGAAGAATCACACTTTTTTTTTATTGCAATGGACTCATAAAAATTCCTTCTTCATGATGCTTAAAAAATTTTTGCAAAATTGACTAAGAACATTGTTTATTTATAAAATAAAAAATATAATTTGTTTAAACTAATTACACATTTTTTTATATTCTATCCATTTATCGACAGTGTGTTTCCTAATTACTATCTATTCCAAATTTTATTACCTTCGGTTTATCCAATCTCGAGATATTGCTCCCGCTGCAAAAAAGTTTAATTGGTAATAACTTTTGAAAAAATTAGAATTTTGCAAAACCCTTTGCAGGTCTAAATAGTGTCATCATGAACTATAAAAAAATTGAGGTACGATTAATATTGCTGACCCAAAGGGAAATAAGGGGGTTAGTTTAGGAATTCTTACCCATAATTAAATATTCACTTCCAATAAGTGGATTTTCACTTATTCAGATTTAGACGGTAATTGAATCTTAAAAGAAACTAATACTTTTTTTAAAACTAATTTTATTAAGTTGAAAAAGAATAACCTAAAGTGATTGATAAATTAATCAGTTTATTAAATAATTACGTTAAAATTGATTAAATGATGACTCTTAAGATGATTCCAAACAAGGGTGATATCAATCCCAATAACAATAGAATCAGAAGCAGATGTTTGAAGAAGTTTCCAGAAATTGTCTATCATTTGAACACAGGGTGGTTTGTTCTTGAGAAGACAAACTCCGTACAACAAAAGTTCGATTTTCGGTAACTCGATCTTGAGTGGCCCTCTGTTAAGTGATAGCCATAAATGGCGTGTTAAGTGCTCGTTTCACGCTACACTGATACACCTATTAATTTACTTTAGCATCCTGACTCAGGGTCGTTAGCTTAGTGACTGCAGCATCCTTGCTATGATAACATTTTAAACACATTCTTATGGAAGATCATTTTTTTACAATGCTCCCTTTATTGTTATACTTTTAATTCAGATCTTCTTGGAATAATTTCAATGCTATTGATAAAAAATTTATGCATATATCTTATTGGACTTCTTGAGCTTAGAGTCCAAAGAGCACTGATAAAAAGTGAAAAGTTAGCACTGAGTGAAATTTTTTCATGTACCAATGCATTTCTGCACTGGATCACGTACAACACAGAAAAAAATCTGGGTTCAGAATGAGCCCAAAATAAGCTTACTTTGAGTAGCAGAAAAAGTGAACTCTTTAAGTGGCGCCACATGCGTTCGTTACTAATTTTAAACCCATTTTTTTCTATGAAATTATCTTTAGAATTAAACCAAGTCCAATTATTTTTGGATCAAGAATAATTTACTATTGATCCAAGTGTATATTTTTGAATCAAGTATAATTATTCTTAATCCATGAATAAAAAAAGCTCCTTTGTTTTCCCATTTAAAAAATGTTATTCCAACATTATTATTAATAATTTTTTAACTACATTATGTTCAGAATTTTTGGCATATATTACAATTTTTCAAAAGATTTTCAATTTTTTTCATTATTTGAAAAGTACTACCCTAAACCTCATTATGCCTGGGGCAACAACCTCCTTCACCCTCCCCCCAACTACGCGACTGATGATCACAATAGTAAATTAACATTTAATTAATTTAATTATTGAAAAGTAAATTACTACTTAGTTAAATATTTAATTGTTATAATTGTCAATTACCTCTTAGTTAAATGCTTAATTGTTATAATAGTCCATTTTCACTCGATTAAATACTTAATTATAATTATAGAAAATTATCATTTTTTAATTACTTTACGTATAATATTTGTTATTTATAATACGTATTATTTGTTTAATTTTTAATTAATTTTTTCGCGGCTTTGAGTTAATACTTATTCACTATTCCGCCAAAGAAAGATTTCTTTGTTTTAAAGAAACTCTCAAAATTTGATATTATTTAAAGAAACATTTCTTTGAATAAAAAAAGATATTCTTTTAACTAAAAATATTTTGAAAGTCAAAGAAACCATTTTATAATAAATTCAAAAGAAATATTTTCTCTGAGTACACTCAACCTGGTTTTCAAATAAAAAGTTTAAGTTATGTGTTGAGAAAAATATTAAAACGATGGAGACAAAAATTTAAATTTTCAAAATAATTTTTTAGTTTTGTATTTCCATACCTTAATTTAGAGTAAAAACCAATTAATAACCATTGAAAATTGTAATTGATAATAATTAATTTGTTTAAAGTTCTTTTATTAAATAATAAAAAAAATGTCTTCGAAAGAAATACATTTTCTTTGAAAAAGAAGCAAAGACTATTTTAAAACAAGGGAATATTCTTTAAATTATAGAATCACGTTTATAGAATTGAATTTTTAAAAAACAATCCAAAGATAAAGATTTCGTTAAATTGAACAATTTTTCCTGATTGTAACTGAAGTATTACCGAATGATGTTTAACTTCATTTGATATTATATAAATATTTTGTAACGAGAAATATTTAGTGCGACTTATAATTAAAATGAGAATAATGAAATGAGAAGCTACTGAATTATTATTGTAATAACACCGCAGCTGATGCCTTGATTTGAATCGGACAGTTAGCAGAGAGAATTCGATTAAGTATAAAACGTTGTTAATGATCAGGATCTAATCCTACTGTCTAGTCTGAAAGAAAGTCTGATTCAATTATGCCCTTATCGTTAATGACGCTTTATTCTATTTGATGCAACCACCTTCGACAAAACTCAATTTCAAATTGCTAAACGAGATTAAAGCCCGGATCAGAGATGATAGGCTGTTTATGATCAGGCTCTTATTACAGATAATGCGTCATTTATGATCAGGTTCTTATCATCAATAACGTATTGTTTATGATAAGATTCTCATTAAACAGGAATTAACACAAACATTACATTTCGATGGGTTTACATTTAGGCTCCCCTTGATAAATTTGTCATGCCCACCAATGTTCTAATATTCCCAATTTCCCATCCTTCAAAAAGGACTTAATATTATTATATTTCAATATTAATAATCTAATTTAATTTACATTTAATTTAAGTTTGTATTAATTTGATACTTATGATATAAAAGTTCAATTAAGGAGGGATTGATGTTGCCAATATAAAGTTTCAGAATTGTATCAACTTTGATAATTGTTTTGTTCATGATAAAATTCTTATAAAATAGGAGTTCATATAAACTCTGTGATATTGATGATTTTCATTAAAGATATATTGTTTATGACAAGGTTAGTATCTGGATACTTCCGACTAATGTTAGGATATAATTATCGCTATCTGGATAGAAACTATATAGGGAAACTGCCATATGGTGGATAGCCATTCCAACAGTGGATAACTTTAAATATTTTAAAAATTAGTCATTATACCGAAATAAATCTTAGAAAACTATAATGAATATTAATTATTAACTGCTTATTGTAAGATTCTCATTAGAGATGATATATTGTTTAACAATATACCATCACCAAACATATTCTGATATGAACATTACAATTTTATTTTAATGTGCTGTTGTTTCTTTTAGGTATGCTGTATTGTTTATGATAAAGTTCCAACAAAACATGATGTGTTTTATATAGTTTCTACTAGACATTAGTGTGTCATCTATATCAACATTTCTACATTGCTTTGACATTTTAAGTCTACACAAGCCATTCACAGAATCTATTATATTTAAAAATGAGGTAAAACAACAACCTACCATGAGGAGGTGTATGTTGACTCGGACTATGCTGATGATGATTGGCAGATACAGCAGTGCCTGGAAGTACATGTTGCGCATGGGTAGCCGGATGTACATTGACACCAGGAGACGGTAGTTGGCCAGGTTGATGTACCTGATGGTGGGCTACATGATGAGCCGGATGGGGATGCGGTGGTGGCAAAAAAGCCGCAGCGACGGCTGCTTGGGCATTCAAATAGGCCATTCTTGAGGCCGTCAAGTTGCCCAGGTTTCCTAGATTTCCCAGGTTGCCCAAATGGTTCGTCAGGGATGGCATATAGTCCCATAATTTGTGATGCGGTGCTGACGGAGCATAGGAAACTGCCGACACTCCCGCCGGAGGTGAACCCTGAGGTGATCCGCGATCGGTACCGCTACCATTTCCGGTACCATTTAAGCCGAGCAGCTCCTGGATCGCGAAAGGCGATCGCTGCGGCATTTTTGTTACTTTTGGATGAATCGTGATTAATTAAATCAACATCCCTTCTTAAAAATCTACAAATCCTCTCCCGCTACTTTCGTAGCATATTTCACGTCTTCAGTTTCATTCTAATTGATGTCAAATTCATTAGACTGATTTTGAATTCCTTTAGATGTAGAAGGTCACTAATTACTTTTCTTTATTCGATGTATAGGGAAACAATTGTTGCTGAAAGTCAGGCTCATTGTACAAAACTATACACAAACTGATACACGGACACACTCGGCTTTTAAATGTTCTGATAAATCTCTTTAGTTTTCGTAGATTTCTTTAGTGTTTTATTTTTAAAAAGTTACTTAGAGTTGTCATAGATATCCTTCTTAGTATCTTTGTAAATATCCTTTCGTAAATCTTCTTAGCGTTATTGTAATTTGCTTTCTATAAATCTGCTTTTAAGTATTCCGGTGAATTTTCATTATCTGGTAAAATTGTTCAATAGCCGGCATGCAATTTGAATATGACAAGCGACGGCTGGAGTACGCAAAGGAGCGCGACTTGTCGGCATTTTAGCATGCGACGGCAGCGGGACAACCCTTCGAAACAACTCAAACAGATTTATTTATTCTCTGCCGTCGCTCTTTGTACTGCATGCAAATTTACGATTCTTAAAACCTACCCTCTTTTCTTCGTTGATTGATTTGTTTCGTTGTTATCAGGTACAGAATTTTTGGAAAATTCTCTATTACTGTTGCTACTTCTCTATTTGTTTATCGGAGGGAAGTTTTTGTTTTTATTATGGTTTACTTTTGTTTACCATAGCTTTATTGTAGTTCACTATAATTTACCACAGTTTCTGATAGATAACTATAATTCATTGCTCTTCTACGTTACCAATTTTAAATGGACAATACCACAAACAAATTATATCAAGAACAGATGATACAATCGACAAACTACCTTTTCGATGAATTCCAAAACATGACGTGCTTTTTAGAGAATCCTTTAAAGATTGACGCACGCTTACAATTCTGAAGGAGCTCGAGAATCTTGAATGGTCCTATTTCTGTGGTTAAGTGAGGCTCTTCAGGGATACCTGAGCCTTTCATCCGCGTTGCAAAAAGATCAGATTTCAGGGGCCAAGTTCTCCAGATGCCTTGCTCTCCTTACAGATTCCTCAACTCTGTCTATGACTCATCACTGATGCACTCGATGAAGCAAGTCTCAGGCTCCCTCGACCTTGACACTTATCACAATGAACCCTAATTGGCATTAGAGCCTGAAAAAACTGAGCACAGTACCAAAAACAATCTTGTGGAAAAACGTGTCAAATTCTTATCACACAACTAGGGGGGTCAAATTTTGTAAACACTCTTAAAAAGTTAAACCGGCATAACAAGATGGATTCGTTGATAGAGTTCGGGTCCGGCGGGTGGACGCGATAAGGATAAGCCACAAAAGCCCCAAAAGATGGTGTGTCCGTGTCGTGGTCGCGACGATGTGCAACTGAAGCACTGTCACGTTGGGGTGGCTTGTCGTGGGTAAGCAAGGCAAGACAAGGAAAGCCAGGGCAGGGAACCCCCGGAAACTGCTTTTGCCCGTCGCGACGACCCGCGGGCGCAGGGGTGGGGGATTCTCTGTTAGTCGGAGTCGCATACATACAGGCGCCCACAGTCGCGCCTACTTTAGGCACCCGGTAGTGGCCGTCTCGCATCGCGGATTGGTCCGTTTTTTCAGACCAGCATCCGGGCAGACATAGCCCTATTTAAATCTGGAGGAGGATCTCCCATCGTCCACGCCTGTCGTGTACACGCCTACAGCAGCACGTTTCACCACGCACAAAACTTACTTCAAATCACTTTCTGACTTTTCCTTAACGAACCCTATTTCTACGAGTTTTTCTTTACTGCAAATTTAAATCCCCGATTCTTATCCTCGAGAGATTTTTTAAATTCAATTTTTTACGTGGATTGGGTTTTCCGAGTATTTTGCCATTTGCGAGTAAGTTTGGTTGTCACTGAATTGACAAATGGATTATACGCTCTCATAGTGCTTACAATTGCATCAATATTGGATCTTGATGCTGACAATAATTCTGTATTATTAGAATATTATATTTGCAATTTTCTTCGGATATAGTTTATTGCGCTGAAAAAAATACTTATTAGCCATATGATTATTGTTGACAGTTTTTCTAGAACTTCGAATACTGTATGAATGAATATCCTATAATGCATCGGTGCGCCAGTGACAGTTCTACCTAACCTAAAAATATACATCGCAGTTTCACCAGTTTTATGACTAAAAGACAAATATTGTATAGCAGTATCTATATTAGCAATATATTATGGGTGATTTATCCGTAATTATGGCAGTACCGTGGAATTATTTTTTTCAGTGTGGACTATCTGCTGAGGTTGGCATTTTTTCATGTGGGCTAGTGAGAATAAATTAAATGTTTCTTCAAGTGCGTATCGCAAATGATTTTATTAAAAGTGTAGTATGCAGTAAGATCTGCATTTTAGGAAAATTCTACTGTGTAGGTATAGAGACTGTTTATGGATAGTCCAGTCCGAATTTGTAACAATAGGTTCGAAATTGTAAACACGAGTTCTTGGCAACAAACATCCCGCTTCGTACACTTTAATCGCAGTTGAAAAAATCAAGCTAAGCAACCGCAAAGAGTTTACATATAACAAATAATGCTACCCAAATGATACTCGAGGGTCGTAATGAAACTATAAAAAAAAATAGATACGTATTTTTTTATATCGACAAAAAATGGTTTTTTTCGTTCTATTAAGTCCAGTAGTTTTACAATCAATAACAGGACTACAGAATTAAATTATGAAATTGGTAAGATAAACAAAAGAAAGTAAAATTATGAAAAATCATAAATAACAACCCAAATAGACTCCAAACAATCTTGAATAATTTTAATAAATTCATTTATTGAAATACCAAATAAATCAATAATAAATCGTGGATAATAATAATAATATTGAATTTTCAAAAAGTAAATTATATGTAAATACCTAGTATTCCTCCAAAATAATGTGCAATACAAATAAAAATGTAAGAAATTGTAAGAATTTATGGAAAATGCAACGATGACATATATTTTGTATTTAGAAAAGGTATGTGTCATTTTATAGGTTATCTCAGGAAAATTAATTTATATTTTAAACCGTTATGTTTTTCATATTTTAATAATATTATTTATAGATACAATTGATTGTAAATAAACATTGACTGAAGAGGTCCTTCTTGGAAGGACGAAAGCTTTTAACTAATTGAAATAAATTATATGATCAGAAAAAACAAACACTTATTACTACATCTATAAAATAATAATATTGAATAATAATAATATATCTTCAATTATCATTTTTAATAACAGAAAGATAAAAGTAAATTCTTTTTTTATATTTAATAAAACCCGTTTTTTTGACGTTATTTACCTTTATTTTTACCCTTAAAATTGAACTTTGCTGATAACAAAAGCACCAATCGCAGGTTAAAATGTTACTTAACCTTCGCGATCGCAAAGGCACTCTCTAAATCTGAATAAGTTAAAAATAACTAATTATCAGTAAAATTGTGACTGAGTTTTTGTTTCAACAATTAGTGAAAAATAACTAATTATTAGTAAAATATATGACTAATTATTAGAAAAAAAATAATTAAAAAATAGTTAAAATTTGACTAATTGAATTATTAAACAGAGTTTTACTAAAATATTTGAATTAGTGACTGAGTTTTTACTTTCAAATTCGTTATTTTTAACTAATTCAGATTTAGAGAGCAAGTGCTTTATTATACTAATACCTAATCCGTATATTAGTTCTTGAACACAATGTTACTACAAATAGAAAATTTTTTATGTTTTGAGATTACTTACTTGATAATTTTTAAATTTTATATTACAAAATCCATAATCTTTACAAAATCTTTACAAAATCCATAATCCTTTTATAAAGGACTTAAAAATTTGGGATGTAATTAATTGTTTTTAATCGTTGGTCATTAATTATTTTCGACACTCTCTGAATATAAATTAATTACTTTTTACTGATTTGACAGTAGCAATTAATTAATCAATCAATCAATCAATCATTATTATCAATTAATTCATCAAGTAAATCTGTAAAAGTTTCCACTAATCTTATGCTAACATAATTAATTGGTGGTAAAAAAACTACTTATTCATAAAGTAATATTTTACCACTAATTATAGTAATCTCTGACTAATAATAGTGAATACATTTAATGGTTTATTTAATGAATTAATTGCTACTGAACTTCAGCTAGTTCTGAAAAATTTAGTTTCTGTATAATGGGAACATATATTAAAACTAAAATAGAATCTCAAGTAATAATTTATAAAACCATTTTATATTTCATACTTAAATGGTTTAAGAAAAACTAAATTACCTTTCGTCAATTTATCCTTTTTTCCAGTAAATGTTTAATTCGTGCTCTAATCGGTCGTATCTTCCGTATACATTCTATAAAAGTAATCAAAAGTTTGCACTTTGTTTTTTCTCCATTTAGTGTCCCATCATTTTTTCCTTTTTAATTTCTTACCAAAGATTTTTACAGTGGCTACCAATTCAAAATTGAAATTTTACTAAAAAAAAGAAAATAATCATTATAATAAATAATATTTAATTATATTATATTATTATAATTATAATAAATCATTATAATAATTCTGTTTTATTATAGAGTTAACTTTCAACACGGGTATAAAATTAGTTATTACTTTTGTTAATATAACTAAGAAATTAGTAATTTGAAATAAACTTCTAGTTCGAATAAACTACCAAAACTGATAATCTTTTTGAAAATTTAAAAAAAAAACTATACTCCCGAAATTAAAATTAGGGAAAAATCTTTCACTGATTCAAATTAATAAATATTTTCAATGATTTGAATAAAATTCTACTATTTGATATTCTATTCTACTATTTTTCTTTCTACTATTTTTTAAATGTTTTTTACTACTCTCTAAATACGAATTAGACAATATGTCAATAATGACTTTTATTCATAGTCAATTTTAATTGATGTATAACTCAAATAGGAGCTAAGAATATTCCCCACTTCAGTATAGCTAAATTCTCACTGATTTAAATTTAAAGAATAGAGGATATTCTCTTAATTTTGAGAAATAAATTTTCTTCAAAAAATAGAGTAATTCATTTTTAGTTTAAAATTTATCAATGTTTTCGTCTTCTTTATCCAATAATTTTCCCTAAAATAGCGCTTAAATTTGCAATGTAAATAGACATTAAAAGAGAAAAAAACTACAAAAAATTGTAGGTTAGGTACAAATTTTGCAATTTTTATTCCCAATTTCGTACAATTCCACATTTAAAGTATATTTATATGTAACTGCTATAAAATTTACGTAATTTATTTATAAATGTAAGGTAAAAATATCTTGATTATTTACTAGAAATCAGAAATTCAAGATATTTTTTATATAAATTAAATTAATTAAAGTGTAGTAACGATTGGATAAAAAAATTAGTTAAGTGACAATAAGTAACTAATTCATTAGTCAAATCCTAAAATACTAATCAAATTCGTCAAAATTTGATTAATTTAGATTGAATAAGTGTATAGTTTTAATGAAAATCAATTAACGAAGTAGTCGTAAAAATGGTCACTAACCACTTTAAATAGTGACCAATTTTTGACTAATTCGTATATTTAAAGAAAACTTGATAAATACTACCAATTTTTTTGAGTACTATAATTGTGTGAATTAGGATTTTTAGACATCGATTCAAATTAATTTGCATGAAAATTTAGTAGTCGATTAGAGTTCAAACTTATTTACACATCTCTATTTGGAAAATAATTTCTATTTTGAATAATTTGAATTAATAATAATTTTATAAAACCGACCATTTTTTACTAACCCAGGTTTACACATTAATAAACTTTACCCACTTTTTATAGTTGAATTACCAAAAATTAACTTAATAAAGTAATCCTCTTCGTTAATTTTATTAAACTTTAATAGCCAATAACTTGAAATTGTTCATGTAAAATAATTTTTTTTTGTTAATCCACAGCTATTAATAACACACACCTGTCCTAAATGAAAAAAAAGTTCTTCCCCGATGCCGAAAAAAACTCTTCCTTATTTTGAATCCTTTCGATTCAAAGAAATAAAATTTTAAAGGTACAAAATCGTATCCGATCCTCCTGACCGTTTTTCGTAATTTTAATATACATTTAGTGCATTATAATAAAAAAAATTTAGGTTATGTTATGTTTAATATGATGTTTGTTTACTTGTTTTATAAAAACTCAGTTCACTTAATAAAGGCATATTTCATTAAACTCGTGAATTACCAATTGTATTATTGGCAAAAGAATAAGAAAAATAATGATACGCTGAGAAACTTTTGAATTTCTATATTTGTAATAAAACGTAAGAATTTAGAGATAATCGAAGTACGATCATAATAGTTCTTTTAAAAAAAAGAGATTGTGTTACCTTGTTTTCTATTATTGTAATTTCGAGAGACAAAAAATTAATACACATATTTTGAATTAGTAGTATTTGAGGTTAGAAAAGCGTAAATGTGAAAAAGCGATATTCATTTTTAACACATTTTGATATTATTTATAATAGCGTGTCTAAAACTTTATTATAAAAATATTTCGAGCAGTTATACCTAGATGTCACAGGAGCCTTCACCACTTCAGAATATTTATTTAAAAATATAAATGAAAAAATCGATCTCTGGTAAAACTTTGCATCATCCGGAATACTGTACACAGACGTTAATTATTATTATTATAATTTCCACTTCAATATATTAAAAAACCACTTCAAAGACGAACTCGAACCTGCGTCTCTAATCTGTCAAACAAATACTGCCATCTTTCTTTTTGCTGCGCGCGCACCTACAGCGTCACGTGATCTCAATTTCTATAATAAAGCTTTAAAATGCTATAATTCTTTATTTTCATCTTTCTAAAATTCTTTAGAGCTAATATTATTATCTGTCTGACAAAATTATAACACTTTAACGACTTCTTATAAAAAAGACATCTGCTTAGTCTAAATCGTCTTTTCTTAATCAATATAATAATTTTTATAACCATACCTCGATTATCCACAAATTCTTAAATTTTATTTTACATACTGATAAACATTAAAACAGATATTAAAATCAAAATTTTCTCAGTGTAATAAAAATTAGAAAAGAAATTTTTTTTTAAGAATGTTGGTGAAATTAAATTAATAATAATTGAAAAACTAAAATCTACTTGCACGATTTTAGTTGTATGTCTGTAATTCAGTTTTGCGTCAATGTGAAACCGGTTTTCGCTTAAAGGCTTTATTAATGACGTGGGAGTGGCCTGAGTATGAGCCAATCAGAAAGCGCCTCTTGCCACCCTCATTGGCTGAAGCGTAAATCGATTTATAACTCGCCCCTTAAGTTGAAGGGGCGCAAAAGTCGCCTTTGACGCGTAAGACCTTAAGGTCTATTCTTGATGGCACAACAAACTTTACACTGCCAATTCGTGGAGGGCTCTGGTGGTGGAAGTGTCCAACAAGGGGGAGGAAACTTATGAGTTATGATTCTCACTGAATTCTCAACACGAAAAGAGTGCAGAGACCAGATTTTCCAAAAGCTACGAATTTTCAAATTGAGCCATTTTTCGGGAAAGGAACGTTTCTTCGCACAATCTCACTTATATTGTAGTTTTGGTTTCTTTCATTTCATTTTCCCTTTGTCTATATATATATAGTTATAGCGCTACTTAGTAATAGGCAAATTTTGAAGGGGAGATTATTTAATGGGAAAGTGTAAAGGAACCTCGTAAGAATGTTTTTTAGAAATTCTTTTTTTTATTTTAGATAAATTTGTTGTAATAATAATAATTAATTTGTAATACAAATTTTTATAGGAACTTTTATTATCCTTTTTAATATGAATATCTTGAAATCTGCATTATTAAAAGGAGAATTTTTTTTTATTTGTCTTAACCCTTTCGTGCCCCACTCAAACTTAAAAATTAATTTTCTTGGTTCTAAAATATAGTTTGAAATATAGAAATAGAAAATAAAAAAAAATTATTCTTTAATTATATAAAAACTATTAATAGCAATTAACTAAACACTCGATAATAAATGTCCTTTCATTTTTAGGGTCAGACATGACTTGGCATTTTCCACTTGATTTCAAATTTCGGGGAAGTGTTTTCATTTTTTTTTTTTATAAGTGTTGCATTAAACTAGAATAAGAAAAATTCTTTTGCATTGTTTTTCCTTATTTTTTTAATACTATCCGTCGCTCTTGAATACAGTTATAATGTGATGTGATTTGACGAGAGAAAAATTTGCCATTTTGAAAGTGCACATTCTTGAAAAGCACTCTGCGTTCAACCCTAGTTGTACCCTTGTTTGCTTCTTGTCATAAGAGTTTATTACATATTGTGACTTGTAAGATATTTGCAAATGTCTACAACTATTGTCTTGAATCTCCAAGTGGCAAACGTAAATTCTGAAAGGAGCTAAAGAAGAAATGTTTCAATTTTCAATTAAAAAAATACAGAAATTTATTTTTTTCTAAAAATAATTTTTCTTTCAGATATGAATTCAATGCTGTTCAGATTTTTGTAGTGATCGGATACTATTTAGAAATGCCTGTTTTCAAAACAAAGTTTAGGTGTCTTTTTGGTGTGCTATCTATAAAAACCTATTCCAATTATTTGATGGATGAATAAAAAAGAACTTTACCGGTAAGTGATATTATGTAATTCTTAATTTTAAGCTAATATAGATTTTGAAATTTCAGATTGCTTACTTGCGACTATCTATGTAAAAATTAAAAAATTAAAAAATTTTTTTTTTAATAGAAAAAAACTTGTGGTTTTTATTTTACTTTTAAATAATCTCGCATCATGCAGGAAACTTAACTTTTTATTTTTAAAATTTTACAAGGAACCCCTATTATTTAATTATGTAAACTTTAATTTTAAATTCTAAAATTCGATCCTATAAAAATCTGTAAAATATAATACAATTTAGGATAACAATTCGACAGGGAAATCAAGAAAAATCGGGAAATGAGTGAAGTTTTTTTTTTATTTGAACATCAGATTCTTTTAAAATCGCTATTCTTTAAATCAGAGCTATTTTATTATTATTGTTCTGTTTCTTTAAAGACGTAATTATTTATATAAACAATAAATCAAATTTTTTAAATGCAGTAATTAAAAACATGATATAAAGATGAAGGAAAGATTTTTTCTTTTTTTTTTAATAAATAATGTCAATTACAATTATATGTAAAAACATGTTTTTATAAACATTATTTTCAACGAACAAATACTGCCCATCACATTATTTTGTTAATTGCTTTCAATTACTTTTATCGCTGTTCATAAAGTTTTCATAACTTCATTTCTGAAATAAACAGAACATCTCTCGCTTTGAAATTCTTGTTTCTCGAAAGTGCCATTAAATGAATAATTCATATATATATATATCTATAGGATTATAAATAATTTTGAATAGTCTCGGTAAATTAATTTCTGTAAATCGATTTACGCAAATCCTGAGAAAGGATAAAAGACACGACAGGACCATGTTTGTACATGTTTAGATCTTATTAAGAAAGATTACTTTACTTTAGTCGATTCGAAAATCCACTTTCCAAAGACAAATTCGCCGATTCTTGCAAAATTGTCAATCCCCAGTTTCTCGTGCTTATACGCTATCTTTATCTTTAATCCGAACTGATTCTGACACTGTCTCTCACGATCGTCTCTTTTTTTTTCTCTTCTTTTCCTTCAAATCGATCTACGCTACTCTCTGCTCTTTGTAAGCGAAAATACTCAATTCGGACGTTAAATTCAATTACAGCGTTCTTGATTAATCCTAAGTATCCTCTTTCGATGAAAAGACATGGAGCTTCTCTCTTCATGGCTCCAATTTTCTATCAGTCCTGTCCAGGTTTTAAAAATTATCCCCGATAAAATAAAAACAACTTCTTTTTAATCCTGGGAATATTTTGTCTTTTGCTAAATATTCCTTTCAGACTTTTCTCAAATTGAATATTACGTTTTTTTTTTAATTGTAATATTCAATTTTCTTGTTCATATTTTTTCATTAATGTTTAAGGGGTTAGACCACTGTGAACCTTCCAAAAAACCAAAAAAAAATTCTTTAGTTAGAAAGGTGTCATAGGGTCTTAAAAATAAGAAGCAATAAACAATATAGAAAGAAAACACTTTTAAAAGTTAAATTTTAAATCAGCGCGAAACGCTACTATGCGTAGTGCATTAGAAACGTCCATGTTCTTAAACTTTAAACGCGTTTTCCTCAAAACCACATTTTTCAAACTGGCCGGTAACTTTTCTCGCACAATTTTCGACCGATTTACTTAAAAATTGGTATGCAGCTACATGATAACATTCTTTATGGAAGTACGTAGGGGGTTTTCTATAGTAAAAAAAATAATTTTTTATTAACAATTTTCTATCGATTTTTTATCAAAAAACTGGAAATTTTCATTTAAATGTGTGCCATTTTCACAAAAACCGTTTTTTTTCAAAATCCCCTACGTACTTCTCTAGCTTTTGAGTTGCAAATTCATAAAAATTTTGGGTTTTTGTTCTACATCAAAAATTGACAAATATTTTCTACCGGCCGTAGACCTCTACCTAAAAAACTGAATTTTTTAAATCGACAATCTAGGCCGCCATTTTAACTTTTTCAACATAGCAAAATAATTTTTTTATACTTCAATAGATGTCTAATAAAAATAAATAAAACCTGGTTTTATCTAATTTTATCTTGCTCCCGTAAAAGAACCTTAAAATTAGGTCTAATTTTCGTGCTTTACAGTGGTCTAACCCCTTAATTTTAGTTAGATTGAAAAAAGATTTAAAGATTTATTTACATTTTTTTAATAAATGAAGAATAATAAAAAAACAAATCAGATGGAAAAACTTGGCACGATAAAATCAATTTTCGAAACTGAAATTCTAAACTAAAATTGAGGACATGTGATAGAGAATGACGTCACTGGTATAGGCAAAATTTGTCCGCAAACTTTCTTTTAAAATACCAAATATTTTGACACCAAACTTTCTGAAATTACTTAAAATATCATTAAAAGGTCTCTCTGATCCAAGTTTATTTAAAATTTGCCTTAAAGTTAATTTTTTAAAAAATTAGTTGATTTTCGAAAAATTAAAAATTTAAACAAACTTGGGTCAGAGAGACCTTCCTAATGAAATTTTAAGTAATTCTACAAAGTTTGGTGAAAAGTTTTTTTTAATGAAAAATAAAATTTAAAACCAAGGTTTAGGTAGACAGAAACAAACAAAATAGAAAATTGTTGAAACCAATTTTTCAGAATAGAGCGTCTGACCATACAAAGATTTTTCTACTGATGATAACCGAATCTTCTCTCAAAATCTGAATAAGTGAAAACTCGTCTGCGTCTTTTATTTATTTTATTTATTTATGTCATTACAATTTTTATTTATTTTCACTTATTTTTTACAACTTTGTATATTTTAATCCCTTCGTGTGAAAAACGATTCACCTGTGCATAAGTTTTTTTTAACTAAATCTGAATTAGTGATTTTCTACTAATGAATCAGGGGAAAATGAGCTCCTAATAAATAGCAAAAAATGTTACTAATTTTTGGTAGAAAACTACTAATTTGATTAATAGTTTATTTATTAATTATTTCAATTAATAGATATTTTACTTTTAAATAAGTAATTTTCAGCTGATAATTAGTAGTTTTCTACTAAAAATTAGTAACATTTTTTACTATTTAATAGTTTCTCATTTTTCTCTAATTCATTAATAAACAATCACTAATTCAAAATTACAGAGGTAAGAATAGGAAAATTCTTATTTCTACTTACTTAAAATGTGACGAATAATTGAGTTCTAAAATTAATTACTTAGAATATTTATTTCACAGAATTTCATTAGGAAAAATCTCCTTTTAGTCGAAATTTCACATTTTCGAATATGTATTCAATCGAACATAAATTAATCCGAATTTTGCCCTAACAGAATTTTTTGTTCACCGAATTCATATTTAACAGACTTTTCATTTTACAGAAATCCTTTTAACCAACTTTTCATTTAAAAGAATTCCAATTTAAACGAATTTTAATTTATAAGAATTTTTATTTTAGAGAATTTTATGTTAATCGATTTTTTAAATACCAGAATATTGAAACATGTTGTTCTTTTTACAAAATTAAAAAAAAAACCGTGTACTCTTTATTTTCGATAGAAACTGTTTTAATGAAATTATGCGCATTTGAATTTTAAATCGTGAAACTAAATCAACGTTTTTTAAATCTGAATTTGCAATTTTCTACTAATGAATTAGTAATTAATCAATTATAGTTAAATATCTACTAATTGAAACATTGAATTTTACTTTTTCATTAGTAGATATTTTATTTTTAAATTAGTAGTTTTCTACTTTTAATTAGTAGCTTCATTCTAAAAATTAGTACTTTCCTACTAAAAATTAGTCAATTTTTTACTGTTTTACAGTAACCGATTTTTTTCTAATTCATTAGTAGAAAATCACTAATTCAGATTTAGAGATCGGAGCAAAAAATTTGTTTCACTTGTAATTTTTATTCTAATTCGTATATCAAATTTTATTTCTAGATAGCTTCAAAATTAACAAAATTTAAGATGATTTTCCAAAAATAAAGAGGGTTCATTTTCTCAAACCTCCCGTTTTTATCTTTCAAATTTTTAACGTAAATTTTGTATCAATGTAAGCAAATATTTCTTTAAATTTCTAACATGCTAAATCGTACTAACAATCAGGAGACTTTTTCCAAATAGTTTTTTAATATACCTACAATTCTTGCAACCCAGGTAAAAAAAGTGAATACAATTTTTATAAACATGTTTTACTGTAATTTGAGTATATATACTTTGTATATAAACATTATATAATTTACATAAAATTTACATCTAAAATATAAATTGTATACAATGTATATTAGTTTTATATAAAAATTTTATATAATTAAAAAACAAAATTTTTTTTGAACTTTATGTAATTTTTATATAAAAATTTTATATAATTAAAAAAAAAAATTTTTTTGAACTTTATATTATTTTTATATAAAAATTTTATATAATTAAAAAAAAAATTTTTTTTGAACTTTATATAATTTTTATATAAAATCAATACCTATACATTGTATGTAATTTATATTGTATATGTAAATTATATAATGTTTATATACAAAGTGTATATACTCAAATTACAATAAAACATGCTTATAAAAATTTTATTAACTTTTTTTATAATTATTAGTGTGTATAAATTATTGATTTTTTGAAAACACTTTCAATAAGATTCGTTGCATTTTATTTGTTCTTAAACTTCTATATCAAAAATTTTAAATTTTGCATAAAAATTTTTTTAAAAAAATTTTTCTGACTTACAATTTTCAATAGACACGTACGCTTGAAACTTGTAAGAATATTTTCTTATCCTGATAAGAATTTATGTTGAAAATTTAACAGAAAAAAATAGTGGAGTTTTTGGGATAATAGACCTTATTTATTTTTGGAAAATCATCTTTTATTTTATTAATTTTGTAGCTTTTTAGAAACTTCAACGACAACGTGAATAAGAAAAGACCACCTAAAGATCCAACGAGAAAAATTTGATTATACTAATTAGGTAAAATATAAGAATCACAACACATATTTTTTACTATTATTTTTAGTTTAACCATTCAAAATTTAATTGAGAGTATTTTTAAAAATAGTTTTTAGCAAAACTAAAAAAATACCGTATCTTTTTATTTTCCATAAAACATATCTCATTGTTAATTAAAACCATAACCTGTTAGTCGGTCTACATGATTTAAAATGGATTCAATCTAAAATATTTATAATTTTAAATAAAATGCCGTTAGTTAGAAAATTAAGTTAATCAACAATCCCTAGTTGCAGTCAAATTAGAACTAAAGTGCGTGTTGAATATACTTATATTATTACAAGGCTACCAATCAATTCTTTGAAAAGAATTTTAAACACCGTGTTCCTCGTTGAAAAACCAGTTTATTGTTATTATATCGCATGATACTGAAATACCATCTTATTTTCAGTTTTTGAAACGTAAATTGACTAATTTTGTCTTTGAACACCTTCAACATATGGCGCAAGCCATTTAATTATTAATTAAAAAATACATTTCGTGTCATTTTAATAGGAGTCCTTCGTTTTTTTTTTCTTTCTCTCTTTTTTTTCTGTTAATTCTTCTTGGGTTTTATTTTTTGTACATACTTTTTGTCTGGAAAGCATAGACTTTTGAATGAGCAAGGACCACCCAAGGCTCGTCAAACTAGGGACAGGATAATTTCTGCCTCTCGAAAAAGTCACAAAGTCATCGCTCCTAACTGGTAGTCTTTCTTTTAATCTTCAACTTCTAGTGCCCTTAAGTATCTCGTTCCTCTTCAGATTTTCATAATTCTCTCTCGCGGCGCCATAGGATCCAATAGTCGATTTTTTGATGACTCCACCTATACTAGCCAAGAATTCACGAAAAATTCAAGGTAGGAATGCAGTGTGAGACTTGCAATCAAAATATAACGAACCTAATCTTTATCCACCTTCTCAAACTGCACGCTCAAAATGTATAATCATTGTCGTGTAAAACAGAGGTTCCATCAGAGACCTTTGTCAATTTTTTTCGATGATTAAAATGATTGTTCTATTTCCTTTGATTCAATTCCAAAAATAATATCGTTTCATTTCTAGTTGAGAATTGCATTTGATGTTTGTTATTATTGTACTTCTAGTTCAAAATTCTTTTTTAAGATAAAGAATACATTAAATAATTTGATGTTGGAAATAATGTGTTATCTTTTGTGTTTTTTTTTTAAATTATATTATGTACAACCTGTGGTTTCGAATTATTGAATAATCTGACGATTTAGAATTTTTAAATAAATTAATCCTGAATTTAGAAAATACGATAAACGTTTATTTAGATTTTTCACATATTTGGAAATTTAGTGTTAAGGTAAATGTCCCTATTTGTAGACACGTACCAATTTGTGCACAACTGTGTTTAAATGTTTAAAATAAATACCACACAATATAAAAATAATAATATAAAAAACAAATATTTTTAATTTTACCTTTTATATACTTCGTCTTGATTTATGTTTCATGATTCTTGTCCACTTAGTAAACGAAAAATTAAATATAAACTGTGACCGTGTCTTTCGTTTTGACAGATGAAGAAAAATATGACAAACGCCATGCATTTTTCATGTCAATTCACAAATTGGTACGATAACATTATTTCATTAAAACACAATAATTTATTATATTTTGATAATAAAACCAGAATCAAAATCATTTTTAATTCAGAAAAGGATTGGTTTCATTTCAATGCAAAAAATTATTTTCATAGAAGAATTAAAAACTAATTTTTTCTTTATTTATTTTAGTAAAATTCTTAGTAGTGCACTAATTGGGACATTTACCTTAATTTGTTAGTAAAATTGTTTCCATGGGTGAAATTATGAAGGATGTTAAGATTAAATTTAATGGTAAAAACTAAAAAAGTTGAAATTTACTTTTTCCAGATTGTAATTATTGAAGTTTTAAAGCAAGGGATGAGTAATTTAAATTAGAGGGTTCAAGGATTCTGGAAGAGATGGCAGCATCAACCTGGTCGGTAATTCTGGTTGTGCTGCCGTCTGCGCGTTAAGGGTTGAACTGAATTTCAGCCAATAATTATCCTTTTCGTGCAGAGAAATTGGTTCTTTTTGAATTTTTCTATCTATTGACCAATTTTTGTATTTCAAATTCGTTATATGAATTGTAGCTTAAAATATTAGTCATTGCTAAAATATATCATAAAAGTCGGAATCACTTTTAAAATGTATAGGCTTCTTGCAGAAAGTATAATTTCAATTTTTAAAATTTGTTTATAAGTGTTGTTGTGTTAAAAATTATTATAATTGTTTTAAGTGTTATATTTTTTATATTACAGTCTGAAGAGGTCAATGAAATATTGACAAAACATCGCTAATAAAGACTTTTTGTCTTGACATTAATGACGATATTGCGTCCCAGGTAAAAAAAGGGAATACAATTTTTATAAATATGTTTTATTGTAATTTGAGTATATATACTTTGTATATAAACATTATATAATTTACATATTATTTACATATAAAATATATACAATGTATATTAATTTTTAATAAAAATTATATATAATTAAAAAAAAAAAAGAAATTTTAACTTTATATAATTTTTATATAAAATTAATATTCATTGTATATAATTTATAGTGTATATGTAAATTATATGTAAATTATACAATATTTATATACAAAGTGTATATATACTCAAATTACAATAAAACATGTTTATAAAAATTGCATTCACTTTTTTTACATGGGGTCCTTTAGGAAACATATTATTATTAATAAAATAAACTCTTTAATTTAAATTTTATATTTTAAGTCCTAAAAAACAAATTTTTAACTGTAATACATTAATTTTTTTAAAACTTGAACTTAGTAACTAATAGTCTTTTTCCAACATGGGACACAAAAATTATTATTGTATTAAACTTTTAAGAACTCTTAGGTTTTAAACTAAACTTTCAAAAACTTGAAACACTTATAGAATTTTAACGACAGTGAATTAATTTTACAACAAAGTTAGATTATATATATAAATTTTCAAATTCTACTGTTTAAAATTAAGGAGTTTATACAATTAATAATGTACAAAGAATTTACAAAATTTTTAAGCAGTTCCTTTAATAAATTATTGTTGTAAATTAACCAAATATTTTCTATATTAAAGCAACATTTTTAAAAAAACAAAAATTTTCTAAACTCTAATCATCAATTTGTGATATCGCATCGAAAAGCGCCAATGAAATAAATAATTACGATATTTTTAGTTTTCCAATTAGTAAGCCGTTTAGGACAAAATTTTATTATAACAATAATTATTATTGTATGCGAAAACAAATTTTTATTTTAATAAGTAATTATTACTGAAGTATTATTATAAATATTTAATTAATTAATAATATAAAATAATTATGATGACTTATCAGTGCTATAATATTCAAGACTGACATAAAATTATATAATAATAAATCGTGAATTTCGAAAAGGGCTCAACTGGGTTTTTTAAAATTTTACAGTTGACACAAAAAACTGGTTTTTTTAAAACAGTTTTAATTGAAAGAGTTTAGCTTTATTTTATAGTAACTGGATTCTATATTAAATGAGAAAATGATAAAATAGTTGTCTTTAATGACAGTGAGTTAGAGAAAATTAATATTATAGTTGTCAGAGTTCAGCCCTTTTCGAAATTCATGAAACATAGTTAATCGCTTTAATTATAAAATTATATTATTACAGTGTTTTACAATGGAGAAACAATTTATTTGTTTAATTTTTGAATGTAATAAATTTTTTTTAACTAAAAAATAATTCAACATTTTTTAAATAAAAACTCTTTTAAACATTTTTTCATTATAAATCTTTTTTTTTCGGCTAAAAGAACCTTTAAAAAAGTTTTCCTTTTGAGGAAATCTCAAGTAATATGTATTTAATAATGTAAAAAATATAAAAAATAAATGAAAGTGAAATTTGAAAAAAAATCCGACCTGAGCCCTTTTTGAAATTCATGATTCGTTAATTTTACATAATTTTCTGTAATTCGTTTTTCATAATACCAATTTGTAAAATGTATGATCGTTAATTACTGTTCACTTAAGCTTTAATCGTTTTCTTAATATTAATTGGTTAAATTAAGTTGAAATTGTAAATAACATTATATTGATAATTTTAGGTAATTTTGATTAAAATTTCATTTTTAGTGCAAATAATTTGGATAATGAAATTCGTTTCTTAGTCTGAATTAGCCATTTTTAAGTTTTTTTTTTTACATTCTCATCCTAAATGAGAAGGTCTTTAATTTGTGCGATTTTTTTTAAATTAATTTTTCGTCAAATACTTCTAAATGGTTAGTTGTTTTTACTAATTAGTAAAACTATTAATTAGTAATTACTATTAAAAATTACAACACGGTAACTAATAAAAAACTACTACTTGCTCTCTAAATCTGAATTAGTTAAAAATAACTAATTTAAAAGCAAAAACTCAGTCACTAATTCAAATAGTTATATTTCTACTAATCATTTAGTAAAAAATTACGAATTATTAGTCAAATTCATTTTTAGGTTATTTTAAAAAAACTAATATTTTAGTAAAATTCTGTTAACTCATTCAATTAGTCGAATTTTAACTATTTTTTAGTTCTGTTTTTACTAACAATTAGTCTTTTTTTTTACTAATGATTAGTTATTTTTAACTAAATGCTGAAATAAAAACTCAGGCACGATTTTACTAATTATTAGTTATTTTTAATTAATTCAGATTTAGAGAGTGATTTAGTACAGCTACTATATAAATTAGTAAATTTTGCTAAGTAAATTAGTATAGTTTTCTTCTACAGATTAGTAGTCTTTGTCCAAGAATCAGTCAAAATTTATATTTTGAGTAATGCGAAATAAATTTTGTTTTACACGGAAAAAAATCTTCAACTGGAACAGCAATAAGTTTCACTGAAACAGCGATATGTTTCACTAGAATAGCGAAAGATTTTGATATTTTAGTGAAACATATTGCTGTTCTAGAGAAACTTATTGCTATTCCAGTTAAAGATTTTTTTCCGTGTAAATTTCAATTTTGCCATTAATTATAAAATAAAATACTTAGAGAAAAAAATTCTTTTACCAAGAGTAGAAATGTACTTGGAGTATTTGCTTGAATCAAGAATAATGATTCTTAGACCAATAATAATTATTCTTGGATTAGGCATAATTATCTTTGATCTAAGAATAATTGTACTAGATCCGATGATAAGGATAATTTGCATTTGATCCAATTGCAAAAATCCATTGGTACAGGAAAGCATTTCTCTCAGTGAAGCAAAGTAATAAAATCGATTTATAACACAACAAAAATATTTATTTATTATTGTCCTGAATTAATAGATACGATTTTATGATTTGAGGTAAAACCTTGAAAAATAATTAAATTTACCAAATTAAGTAATTTGATAGCTAAAATTTAGTTCCCGTTTGGTGAAAAAAAAAATTAAATACACTGTAAAAACAGGTGTCTTACAAGTGTCTAATTTTAAGACATAAGACGTTTAGAAAGCGTCTTACAGGCATTTTTAAGACACTATCTCAATGGTTTTAAATTAAGACACCTCAAAATGTCTTAAAAGTGAGGACAAAATAAGACACTTGTTTTTAGAGTGTAGGCTTGACTAATTTAGATATAGAAAAAAGTAAGTTTTTAAATTAATAATTAAAAACTGATCAATTGAATCATTAATTTATTGTTGTTAAAGAAAAAAATTCGAAAGCAACTTTAATTTTTAACAAGCAAGAAGCTATTCTACTTAGTGATATATGAGTTGTGAAAAAATTGAAAAGAATGCAAATCTAGAATCGCTTTGTCTTTCTCTTAAATGAAATCTCCCTCGCGGAAATTCGCACTAACGAGACGTTTCTTGGTGAGCCGCATTAGGGTTGCGATATAGCGGGGTCGTGTCCGTCGTAACGCGATCCGAGGAAAGAATAATCTGAGATTTGTCAAAGTTCGAGGAGAGAACGCCTTAATGGCGAACGGAATACGGCTTCAAAAGGGATTACGTAATACGACTTTTACGGAGGTAAGTCGATAACCCTGGGGTCTCGTTAAATATTAAACTTTAAATTTTCACCCAACGCTAAGAACTTAGCAAGAGTAAAAGATGATGGTATCTTTTCTTCCTTTTTACCTTCGACGTAACGACATCGCGGAATCATCCCAGAAAGCGAGACATTCAAAAGATTATGCCAATTCGTAAGAGATTGTGGAAAAAAGTTGAGAATATATTATCAACTTTGAAAAGAAGATTTCTTTTAGTCACGGAATATTTTATGTACTTTCCTTCTGATCTTCATACACTTGTACAGTTTCTTTAGTGAATATATTTCACTTTATTTTTATTTTTTTAAATTTACTTTTATATTTTTATTTCTTTAAAGTAAAATTTAACTGGCAAATATGGACAACCTTAATTTAGAAATAAATAAAGATTGTATGTAGTGAAAAAAAATGTTCGAGGCTACATATTGGATTAATTGGTTGTTTTTAAGTAAATATTTGTTGAATCCAAATAAATGTTATTGGAACTTTATCAAATTTGCTTGAACCAATTATTTAGTTAAAGAAATGTTTATTGAATTTTAATTATATTAATAATTTGAATCAAATAAATGCTTATATATAATATGAACAATTAATACTGAGTGATGATTACTTTTATTCAAAAACAAATAAATATTTATTAGAAGAATAAAAAAACAATTGGGTCAGTATTTAGATTCAATACTTAATGTTTTTTAGTTAATGGAGTAGTTAAAAAGCAGGTTTTTATAAAGTAAGAAATTATATTGACATTCAATGTGAAATTCGCAACTTTTCTTATTTAAAATTTTACTGAAGTACTTTCTGGATGTAGAAGAATAATGTCCAAGGCTAAAAGAAAAATTAAAGGAAATTTTTTAAGAGTAAATAAATAAGTGAAGAAAACAATCGAAAAAATATATTGTTTAACAAAAAGTAAAAGAAGTATTATTTTTAATCATTTTAGGATTAGGTAAATTTATTTTATTTCAAAGCTGTTAATGCATGCAATGATTTATAATAAATTATTACTCAAAAGCCAATTAATTCAAAATGATGCAATTCTAATAGAGAAAATTTGCATAAATAAAGAATTTTTTATTCAAAATTTATTAAAATAGTTAGTTTTCAAATTATTTGAGCCATTTCTTTTTCAAGAAATTAATATTCAATTTATCAAAGTATAAAATGATGCGGTGTTAAAAAAAGTTTTTTTTTTATAAATTTTAATTTTCATTAATATACTCCATTCTACTGATATTCTATGAAAATTCCTTTTGCGATTTTGGGGTAATAAAAATTCTATGAAAATTCCACACAAATACCAGAAATGTTTCAGCTGAAAATCCTATGCAAATTCAATGAAGTTTGCTTTATAATTTCGTAAAATTTTCTGAAAATAAACTCTACAGAAATTTCAGTTTAAAATTTTTAAAAAATCAAAACATATTACGGGAATTTCTCGAAAACCCCAAAATTATTTCACAGAAAATCCAGTTGGAATATTTGAGGAATCAAAACACCACAAGAATTTTAAGGAAACTTAAGTAAATTTTTTGTGTAAATTGCATAAAATTTCCCGGGAATAGAAACTGTACAGAAATTCTACGGAAATTTGTTTAATTTATAATCCAGCTACATTCTGCTGATTTCTTTTTATTTTACATCTAGTTTCAAATTTTATAATCATTTTATTCTACAGACGTAAACTTTTATTATTTTAAAGAGTCATTAAAACGTTAAACAAATTAACTGGTTATTTAGTACTCATGGAAACTTAGAAAAAAAACTTTAAATTAGTCAATAACTGCTAAATGAAAAGTATTTTATTTCAATATTTAATAAGAAAATAATAATTATTTATTAAAAAAAATATTTTTTAGTGATTTATTTTGTCTTCAAGGTATATTTTATTTTATGAAACCCTTAAACGAATATGAACTATTAAACAATAAGTTTACAAAAATAGGGTGAAAAATATTCAACGACAATGTTTCGAGTCATTTTTAAACCTTTATGGGAAGTAAGAAGTTGGTAAATTTTATAAAAAAATTTGAAATGTGTCTCGAAGATTTGATATAGTAATTATTAAAATTCTCTAAACAATTAATATAACAGTTTAAAACTCCTATTAATCCTATTAATTAATCCAATTAATTTTTCCAGCGTTTTCCGAATAGTTTGATTTTTATAAAATTCAATGTTAAAAAATTCACAGCCGAAAATTGATTTAAAATATTCATCCGACCAATTTATCAATTCCTTTTTAAGCAGAAAATTTAAATTAATTAAAAAATATTGCTTTTAAGTAAAAAATATGTTTTCTTGAATTATCGAAACCGTTTCAACGTTTTATTCTAAGAAAAATATATTTGGAGAATCTCAAAAAAAAGGTTGACAGGTGTATTACTCTGATTCTATTGAAACTTTATACATCGGAAGGTTTGCATAATTAATAGTAGCTTTTGAAATCGTTGTCACAATTTTATAAGAAATAAAATGCCGGACTAAGTAAAAATTAGAAATTAAATGATTCTGTTTCGAACCTTTTTTAGAGTTGCTGAAAACTAATTTAATTTCAAATTCGGATTCAGCTACAAAACTCCGAAATAACAAGTTTGAAGCGATTTATTTTAATTTTACTTCCTTATAAAGAAAGATTTGTATTAGTTAAGATTTTCAAATTAGAAAAAATTGAGAACGTTTTGACCGATTTGAATAAAATTTAATAGGCTTATTAAAATCTTAAATATCTAGATTGGCACACAAGTATTTTTAAAAATATACCTAATAGTTTATTATTTTCAACATATTTTTTCATTTAATAATATTCTTTAACTCTATAGAATTTTCTAATGTCTGTTTTAGTGAATTTTTTTATCTTTAAAAAATCATATTGCCCGTCTCCAATCGAATCGATTTATTTTTACAAACAAAGTATAAAATTCACCAAAAATTGGTATAATCATTCATTATTCTTCAGATTTTGTAGTATTTAAAATTCTTTTTCTTTCTATTATACTTCTAAAATTTTATTTTAGAAGTATTTTTTTTTAAATTTTAATTTAATAATCACAGGTCTATTAGAAAAAAGTATTCTAGATTGAAAAACGAACTAATTAATTAGTATCAAGGGTGTATTTTACTTAAAATTTGTAAGAATAATAGGCAATTGTAATCTTTTACGAAATTTGTATTATTTTTTTTAAAGTAACTTCTAAGTTCTCATTTTTTACCTAGGATTCCTTTGGAGAAAATTATTGTAGAATAAAAAACGAACCGATTGATCTTAAGTATAATTAATAACTATTTTTTCTTCTTAACAAAATTGAAATTTTCATTTCTTGCTCACGTGGAAACAAAGAAATTATAAAACGAACTTAACTTTTTAATTTGATTAATTTTTTTTCAGTTCGCTATTTTATTTTTAATGAATTGTGGCAACAAGTTTGAAAGCAAATCATTATTAATTATGTCAGATTTGATAATATTTATGTCATTGCGTCTTTTTACAATAATTGGTTATTTCAACTGAAATAATAGTTCACTCAACAATATTCTTATTAGTTTTATGTATTAATTTCCACTTAGATGAACCAGATTTCTGGTTATTTCATCTAGAATGGTAGTTAAAGTTACCAGAATTCTTGTTTGTTTAACTTTTTATATCCGGACTAGATTGACCAAAATTATGGTTATTTCTACCAAAAAATAAAAATTTCTTTTTATTCGTTAGTTTATAAAAATGTTTAAACATTGATTCAAAATTCATTAATTTAACTTCTTCATTGCTAGTTAAAACAACCAAAATTCTACTTAATCTTACTCTCTAAATCTGAATTAAAACTATCATTAAAAACTATCATTTAGCGGTTAAAATCGTGAACGAATTTTCTCTCTTTTAATTAGTAAAAAATGACTAATTAAGAGTGAAAAACTACTAATTCAGCAGTTAAATTCAACTAATTAAATAGTAAAAAATAACTTATGTAATTTGTAAATAGAAATCTACGAATTCTTTTAGTAGTTTAACATAACCTAAAATTACTTTGACTAATTAAATTAGTAGTCTTTTACTATTTAAAATGGTAAACGACTTTTTACTGTTAAAATGGTAGTTTTTAACCACTTCAGATTTAGAGAGTACCAAAAATAGTATATCTACATTACTAATTTGAAATTACCTGCCTCATTTTTAGCCAAACTTTTTACTATTTTAGTGAGATTTTTAGCCAATTTAGATAAACAGGTCACCACTGCACTAGAATATTTAGCCAATTCATTTTTTTTTTAAAACGAAAAAAATACTATAAAGAGTTGCGCATACGTGCGCTTCTCGTTGTCAATTTTCTATAACTTTAATACAAAGTTTTCAGAAATAATTTCGCAATATCACACATTCGATTCTCGACTTCTGATTGGCTTGATTTATTGGTAACGTCACATCTCGGTCTAAGCACGTCCGACATTGGCTAGAATCACGTCGTCATTCGCTCATCATACGTTCCCATTAGGGTAAAATACGATTCAGCAACAGTCACAACTCTCCTATCCTCACATAATTGGCTCTATTCGTAGACAACGCGTACTCATCGGCGCCTCCAGGCTCACAGATAAAATTATTCGAATCTCGGTTTCTCAAAAGTCACGACTCTTCATTCATTAAAATATTTCTCAATACAATCGCAAATTATTTGCCCTTTTGCATTGCCTTTGGAAACTTTCCTGATTAGTCTTTTTATGTTTTAAACACAATAGATTTATACCCTGAATTCTCTCTTAACTACAATTCTAGAGAAGAATTATTTTAATAATATTTTGTTAAAAATATGATGTTGAATATTTAAAAGTTATTTATTTTTATTTTCTTGAATTTACACTGGGTCGCATTTGGTCATAATATTATAATTTTTGTTTATAAAAAAGTATATTGCCCCCTGCTAAATTTTTATTTTTTCAGAAAAATGTGTATAAAAAATGATAAAAATACAAAACATAAAATTAAGTTTATAGATATATATTGTTTAGTTTTTAATTCTATATAATAATGATCAAAAAAAATTTGCCCGAACAAGCATCCGACAGAAAGATTTTGGTTCGAATTCAAAAATTGACCAATCAGAAATTCAACCATTTGTAATTTCAAATTAGTGAAAATTCGGACAAATGATAAATTTGTCATTTATAATTTCGACTCACTTAAAATTCAGTAAAGGGAGAATTCTATCAAAATTCGGTTACATTAAATTCTTTTCAATTCTCGAATAATTAAAACAATTATTTTCTTAAGCATTATTTTTAAAAACTATAAAAAAAGATTGTTTAAAAATCGTTTTTAGACCTATATTTTTTGTTTTTAAGAAGAAATTATTCTAATTCAAAGAAAATGACTTTAAATCAGCGGGACTTTGAATGTTTGAATCAAAGAAGAGTTTTTTCATTGAAAGAAAAATTTGTTTTTAATCCAAACGAAACATATCAAAGAAACTGATTTCTTTAAATTAATAAAAACTTTTTTCAAAGTGATAACGTAAAAATTTTCCAGTCTCAAAGTAATGACTTTGTACAGTTTTCGCGTCACGTTTTAAAATAACAAAAAATATTTTCAGTCAAAGTCATCAGACTCATTTTTCCATGCGATTCATATTTCGATGCGAGTGTACTTCTGTTTGCACACTAGGGGTGATGATATCACGTGTGCCACGCCCTTCTATAACGATGAATTTACTGGCGGCCATCATGTTTGCTTAAGATCCAAGTCCAGAACCAGGTGCGAATAGGGACTCAGTTTTATAAATTGATGAAAGAAAAATAATTTATTTTAATTTGAAACATCATCGAGAAAAACGTCTGCGGGCTTTTGTCAAAATTTCTAATCTCCATGAAGATAATTTTAATAATAATACAAGAAGCATAACACCTTTCAAACTGATCAATGCGTATACTGAACAATTTAATGTCGATTGGGTTTCTTGATAAATCGATAGAGCACGAAAGTGATTCGATCAATTGATGACAAGAGAAACGTTATTAGTTATTATTATTTTTTTTTATTAACTTTATAATTGGGAAAATTATAAATTATTTGAAACAATGTTTTGCGATTAGATAAGATAGTAAATTGTCCAAATAATTCATTATTAATTAATAATTTTTTTTTTCATATTTACGTGAAATCATTTTATTTTTTTGTCCGTTTAATAGGATTTATAAATAAATAGTTAATTGTACCAATTAAAGAGGTGTGTTTTACAAACAAACAAAAAATGACGAACTAATAGTATATTAAGCAACAAGGAGTTAAAGGCAGCCATTTGTTTACGCTGATGTTTGTGTACGAGTGACAGTCGAGGGCGAAGCCCGAGACGTGAACGAGTACACAAACATCATTGTAAACAAATTGGACTGACTTTGAACCCGTGTTGCTTACGATACTTTTTATTCCAAAGGCACAAACTTGGTGCTTTTAAATGTTTGTAGGTTAGGGTCTAAATGCATTCACTTGTTTGACCGTATAAAAATGGCGGCCATTTTTGCCCTGTGGTGGAAAAAATGCATGGATCAGCTGTTCATTTTTTCCCTAGGGAAAAAATGGAAGCCATTTTTACCCGGTCGAACAAATGAATGCGTTTAGACCCTGCCTACAGGCATCTAAAAGCTCCATGTTTGTGCCTGTGGGATAAAAAAGAATTTTAAGGTGACTAAACTAAATATATAAAGTGGGAACATCAGATCAATAGGGTTAAAATTCTGACAAGTGTTTTTCTGTCTATCTTGGAAGAAGTGTACTTCTCACGTATTTACTATTTTCCACATTCTTCTATTCCTGAGAGTTTCCTACGGATTTTTCAGTGTAGCCTGAGGCTAGCGAAGATGCAACAGGCCTCTACTAACAAACCCGGAGAATCTGGCACTTCTTGTCTAGTGGCCTCAACACGTGTAGTGTCATACATGAAAGAATGCTAGTTAGACTACCTTACTCTATCTACTTTGCACACTTGTGAAAAATCTCCTCCCCAATTTAAAGAAAAAAAAAAACAACAATCTCGTAGAAGCAGTCTAATCGTAAACTACACAAAAAACACGTTTTTTCTGCATCAAATAAAGGTCATATTTTTTTATTGTACTCATAATTTTTAATAAGAATATAAATTGTTGTTATTAAAAGTTTCCAAGGGCAAAAATTATCAATAATATTACTATAATTAATTACTACTGAAGGGTGTCGCCTACGTTTCCTTCAAAACCCAATTGACCGAACTTGCATTTGTCCGAACTTTAAAATCACCGAACTTACATTTGTTAGAACTTTAAAGTCAACAAACTTGCATTTGGCCGAACTTTTAAATCCCCGAAATTGCATAAGTCCAAAC
Organism: Ganaspis brasiliensis; assembly: GCA_037103525.1. Classification (NCBI taxonomy): domain Eukaryota; kingdom Metazoa; phylum Arthropoda; class Insecta; order Hymenoptera; family Figitidae; genus Ganaspis; species Ganaspis brasiliensis. Next base: position 827,208 of record JAZKLR010000175.1, on the reverse strand, counting down.
TTTGAAATTACCGAACTTGCAATTGTCCGAACTTTTAAATCTCCGAACTTGAAGTTGTTCGAACTTTTAACTCCCTGAACTTGCATAAGTCCGAACTTTAAAATCACCAAACTCGCATTTCTCAAAACATTAATCTCCCCGAAAAAATATGAGTTTTGTGATTTCATAGTTCGGACAAATAAAAATTCGGTGATTTCAAAGTTGGATAAATGCGAATTCGGGGACTTGACAGTTCGGCAATTTCAATGTTAAAACAAATGAAAGTTCGGCGACTTCAAAGTTTGGATAATTCGAATTTCGGATTCGGTGACTTAAAAGTTCGGACAAATGCCAGTTCGGTTATTTCATAGTTCAGACAAATGCAATTTCGGACAACTGCAAATTCGGTAATTTCAAAGTTTGGGCTTATGCAAGTTCAGGGATTAAAAGTTCGAACAATTGCAAGTTCGGTGATTTCAAAGTTCGGACAAATGCAAGTTCGTTGGTCGCAAACTTAGAACAAATGAAAGTTTGGTGATTTCAGAGTTTGAATAATTGCAAATTCGGTGACTTGAAAGTTCGGACAAATGCAAGTTCGGTGATTTCATAGTTCGGACAAATGCAAGTTCGGTGATTTCAAAGCTAGAACAAATGAAAGTTAGGTGATTTCAAAGTTTTGATAAACTGCTGATTCGATGACTTAAAAGTTTGGATAAATGCAAATTTGGACAAATACCAGTTCGGTAATTCAAAGTTCGAACAAATGCAAGTTCGGTGACTTGAAATTTCGGACAAATACAAGTTTGGCGATTTCGAAGTTTTGATAAATGCGAATTCGGTGACTTGAAAGTTTGGATAAATGCAAGTTCGGTGATTTGAATGTTTAGACAAATACGAGATTGGAAATTTAAAAGTTCTGATAAATGCAAATTCGGGAATTTAAAAGTTCGGACAAATGCAAGTTTGGGGGTTCTAATCCTAATTAAATATTGGATTATTTAGAAATTTCTCTAATCAGTATTTGTTAAAACTAATATGTTTCAAATGATAATTGACTCTGTAGTGGACTAAATAAGCGCATAATTTTTTTTTAATAATTGTGGAATCACAGAAAAACAAATTTGATAATTTTAATCAGTTTCAATGATAATAATAAACTTTAGAAAACTTTGTTCAGTTGCAATTTTGTTTGTTTGTTATCCATTAAGAAAAGATTAAGAGAGACGAGATGATCAATGAAGTAATGACTCGATAAAGTATTAACGTAATTTGATAGACTGCAAGAAATGAGGGTAAAGGAGTTTAAGAAAACAAGATGAAATACGACGAAGATGTATTTTTAGGTCGATTAACCTTCTTGAAATACTTCTCCTTTGCTTTTCAGTCATTATCTCCTGCTCTGATTAATTTAAATCAACCCGCATGATTCAAAATAGTTGTAAATTTAAATTCCATTTCTAATTACAAAAAGGAGCTTTGTTTTATTTTATTAGTATTCTAATTTTACGTTCCTGTGGTATATAGACTAATATATATGTAATTTTTAATTAAATCACTCACGTATAATTATTTTTTTAATAATAAGCTAATCTGCTTTGAATTTTGCGAAAATCATCTTTGACTTGAAATATATTTTATTTATAAAAACTATTAAGGGCATGTGATGGAGAATGACGTCACTCGAATAAGCAAAATTTGTCCGTAAACTTTCTTTTTAAAATTTACTGAATATTTATTTAAGAAAAACTTGGTAGATTTATCTAAACAATTATCAGAAAGGTCTGTCTGACCCAAGTTTATTTGAATGTTGCCGCAAAATTAAAGTTTTTAAAAATTTTTTAATTTTCAAAAATTAATTATAATATAATATAATATAATAATTTTATAAAAATTATTTAGTGTTTATTTAAGGTATTTCTCCGATGGGCAGTCCCTGAAAAAAGTTAGTATTTTAGTTAATAGCGATTATTACTTAAAATAATTTATTTCTTGACTTATTATTTACTGTTAATAGTTAATCGGCCATCGGTCAATAGTTTTTTAATGAAAATGTTCCAAAAATGAACAAATGTTGTTAAATTTTTCACGTTTTTTAAAGATACCTTTTTTACAAGTCTATCTTTTCTTACCTTTTTTAAAAAAAAAAATGGTTCTATTTAAGTAAATAATAGCAAATTTTCTTCCGAAAAACAAATTCTACAACTTCCCCTCGTCAGATTTTTGAAAAAGTGGACGATTTTTTAAATATATCTGTTTGTTTAAAAACATATTTCTAAATATTTATAAGCAAACTACTTTATTTAAAAAATAATTTACTTTTTCAAAAATCTGACGAAGTGAAGCTGTAGAGTTTATTTTTCGGAAAAAAAAGCTATTATTTATACTTAAATTGAATTATTTTTAAGAAAATGGTAAGAAAAGATAGACTTGTAAAAAAGGTATCTTTGAAAAACGTTAAAAATTTAACAACATTAGTTCATTTTTGAAACATTTTTATTAAAAAACTATTGATCGATGGCCGATTAACTATTAACAGTAAATAATAAGTCAAGAAATAAATTATTTTAATTAATAATCACATGCCCTTAAAATAATAAATATTATTTTGACACTAAACTTTGTAAAATTACTTAAAATATCATTAAAAAGATCTGGCTGTCTTAATTTGTTTGAATTTTGACTTAAAATAAATTGTCTTAAGGTATTAGTCGCGTAAAATGATTTTCGTCAGATTTTTTTAAAACTTTGTATCTGTATTCATGAGGTATTTATCTATAAAATGAGATCTATTCTATTAATTTTGACCACTTCTGAGCTTCAAAATATTAATTCAAAGTTTATATACCTTTTACATGCAATAGCACAAAATGAATGTAAAAAATGTCTCTTATATTCAATTATAAAAAAACAAGTCGTCAGTTTTTCAAATAAAACTACTAAGTTACACATTGAGATAAAATAAATCCTTTAAAAAAAAATTAATTTTATTGACCAATCCGTATAAAAAATATAATAATTTAAAAATTTATAATTTTTCATTTTCACGTGGTTTCATTGAAAAATGTCGAAAACGTGTAAGCAATACATCACGATAACTTATAGTACCTGACTCAAAATCGTGTAAATTATATATATTACATTAGAAGAGGTCACAAGGAAGCAAGTGAGTTGATATAAAAGTTTATTTTTTGTTCTTTTTGTTTTGCGGAAGTTTTGCGGGAGCATTTACGCGACTAATACCTTAAAAAGCTAATTTTTTGAATTTTTACGAAATAAAATTTTAGGCGAAATTCAATCAAATTTGGGTCAGACGATCATTTTTAATAATATTTTTAGATTAATCTACAAAGTTTTGTGAAGAAATATTTAGTATTTTAAGTGAAAGTTCATGTCCAAATTTTATATACTAGTGACGTCATTCTCCATCACATGCCTTTATAACTTCTCGTTAAATCTGAATTAGTGATTTTCTACTAATGAATTAGTGAAAAATCGGTTACCATTAAATGGCGTAAACAATTAAATTTAAATTAATTAAAATTTAATTGAAAAAAAAAATGTTTTCTGTTTTATAATTAATTGATATTTCATTATCAAATTAGTAGTTTTTTATTAAAAAATAGTGAAAATTTTTACAATTTAGTAGTAACAGATTTGTTGCTAGTTCATGAGTAGAAAATCACTAATTCAGATTTAGAGAGTTGATATTTATTTTCGGTAAAACTATATTAACGACTTTTACTTTTTACTTATCCAACTTGTTTCTAATTTTTTCATTTCTAAAAACTTTCATAAATAGAATTTTTTTGTATTTAAATTTTTTATATAAATTTAATATAAACCTTTTGAAAATTACCGATCAAAAGATTTGTGATTAATTTGTCGAAATTAGTTTTTTTTGTTTGTTAATGAACGAATCGGTGCTGTTAAATAATTAGTGAAAAGTTAATAATTCTCTTAAATAACTAATAAAAAATTAATAATTTACTCTCTAAATCTGAATTAGTGGTTTTCTACTAATGAATTAGCGAAACGTGAGCTACCATTAAAATAGTAAGAATTTTACTAATTCTTAGTAGAAAACTACTAAGAATTAGTAGAAAACTACTAATTTTGTAGTAGAAAACTACTAATTAAATTAGTAAAAAAATCTACTTTTTTTAAAAGTAAAGTTTCACTATTTCAATTAGAAGTTTTCTACTATATGAATTAGAGAAACATGAGCCATGAATTTGACTAATTGATAGTAGAAAACTACTAATTCAGATTTAGAGAGTAGTTTTTAAAGAATGGATGACAAAGATCATTAAAAAGCGTCATGTTATACTTTTTATTTAACTAGGGAAGTTTTTTTAAAATGTATTTTGATTAAAACAAAAAGAGTTGAGTGTATTTAGGCATCAAATTTTTTATTCTCAAAGATTTTTAAAAATTGGAAACTTATTTGTAAAGGTGCAAATTTTAATGTTTCTAAAAACTTCAAATCACCTCTGAAAAATTAAACATTTTATAAACCTTATTGGGCTTTCTTTCAAGCTAATTTTCTATTGATCATTATTATTTCAATAATTTAATAGTAGATTTTTCCATGTTTTATCAAAGTTACCAAAATTAGACTAAAACAAATAAAATAACATTTTAACTATTTTTCCACACAGAACAATATCACTAACAATTTGAGGAATTTATATTATTCTCTGTATATCTAAATTAGTCAAAAATAACTAATTTGAAAGTAAACGCTCAGTCACTAATTCAAATAGTTATATTACTACTAATCATTTAGTAAAAAAATAACTAATTATTAGTCAAATTCATTTTTAGGTTATGTTAAAATAACTAATATTTTAGCAAATTTCTGTTTACTAATTCAATTAGTCAAATTTGAACTATTTTTTAGTTATTTTTTTACTACTAATTAGTCATATTTTAATAATAATTAGTTATTTTTAACTAATTCAGATTTAGAGAGTTGTACAATATTAGAAAAATTGTATGAAACTTTTAATTTTGAACATTAAAAAAAAAGTATCACACATTTTGGATTTCAAGGTCAGAAAACACCCTTTACTGATAAAAACATGATGCTTCAAATTGTGCAAAAATTCCTATATTAACTTGTTGGGTTTTTATGAAACTTTCAGACTCATTGATTACAAATATAATATCAGACATTAAAATTCAACATTTCTTTGTTCGCCATATTGGATCCGCCATTTTGAACTTAAAAAATTAAAAAATTTAACAATCTGATCGTAATCGGTATAGCGACCCTAAAAACGATGTAGAAAATACGTGTCAGACACTTTTCTTTTAAATATTCTTTTTCTAAAAATTAGTTTAGTCCTTAATATGATTATTACAAAATGAAACATCTTATTTTTTTTAATGTGTTCCAAAAATTTATCAATAGATCAATCTATATTAATTGATATCTTAGTTGCTTAAATTAATTTTAAATACTATATGAAAGGAAACATATACATTAAGACTCATTATTTATATTTATATAATGATAATAATTTATAATAATAATAATAATAATAATATTTATAATAATGCCAGTCTCTCCTATTGTCAGAAAGTATTATCAAATGATATTCCAAGTGGCAAATTTTAATAAAGATTTTTAAAATACTTTACTCGAATTTGATGTGAGAATATGCTGAAAAGAGGGAAAGGGGAAAAGACAATGCTTATGCACTTTTATTATGTAGAAAAACGCACATGTTTAAAGATTATAAACTCTTGAGTATTCGAGAGCTGAGAGAATTTTGAAAACGTATAACCCTGAGAGAAAATGGTCGACGATGCACAGTTTTCGTGGGACGGTATGTGGATAGCCCGCTCGAGGTCTCGCCAAATATGAATATTAATGCGCTGACACTGCTAAACTCAAAACGCAAGAGCTCTTCTGTCCCGCTATCTATTAATCCTCAACTTGCAATCTTCACGAAACAACTTGGTTCGTTGACTTGGCTCAAGCACAGTTCGCTATTTTCTTGTTATCTTGCGATAAAATGGTCGCAAAAAACGATTTTCGTGTTCAGGGAACATGCCAGAGCAATAATGAGTCTTGTACAAGAATCTTGAGAGAAATTTTTACGAAACAGTCCTTTTATAGGATTAATTATTTTTATTTATTTATTTAATAATTACAAAGTTCCTAAGGCTAATATAACTCTTCAAGAAACAACAAAGTGGCTATTTCCATTTCAAATCATGCAGGCCGAATACTTTCAAAATTCAAAATCACGTTTAATATGCTTTTTATTTTTATTGTTATTTATTTCCGAGAATTTGAAAGTTTTAGGATGAAGAGTGGTTTTTGAGCGAAAACGCTAACAAATTTTTTTAAATTCTCTCTAGTTTTTCCAAAAATTAATATTTTTTTATTTTGTTTTCTAATTTTAATAATGTTTTAAACGCTCCTTCTTAGCAATTTTGGAAATTTAAAAAATGTTGAAAAGTAACAAAATGGCGGCCATTTTTGCCATTTTTATTTGTTACGCAGAGTCATTATTTTAACCAATACAGCGCCATAAATTATTCCGTTTTTTTATTTTGATATAATGTTTTAGAAGCTTTTTTTAAAAATTTAGAAATTTCAAACATTTTGATAATTTATAAAGTGTCTATTTTTTGAAAAATAAAGAAGATCCATTTTCTCAAAAAAAAATTTTTTTAATTCTTTGAAATTTTTTTTGTATTTACTAGATAAAAAAAGGAATTTAAAATTACATTTCTTTAAAAAAAAATCTAGGTGATTTTCAAACTAAAAGATAAATTTTTGTTAGCCAAAATAATGCCTTTTTGCATTTTCAGAAAAAAAAATTTTTTCTTGCGCCTTTCAAAGTGTTTGAGCATACACTGAATCTATTGAAAAAATTCCTTTTGTTATCTAGTAACTTCAAAAAAGAATTCAAAAAAATAAAAAATGATGTTTTTGAGAAATTTCAGTTTTTTTATTTTAAAAAAATGGCTGCCATTTTGTTAATTTTCATAATTTTAAAAATTGCTAAGAAAGAGTATTTAAAACATTCTCTCTAAATTTGAATTAGTTAAAAATAACTAATAATAAGTAAAATCGTGCCTGAGTTTTTATTTCAGCAATTAGTAAAAAATGACTAAAAATTAGTTAAAAAATGACTAATTGTTAGTAAAAACATAACTAAAAAATAGTTAAAATTTGACTAATTAAATTAGTAAACAGAATTTTACTAAAATATTAGTTATTTTGACATAACCTAAAAATGAATTTGCCTAATAATTAGTTATTTTTTACTAAATGATTAGTAGAAAAATAACTATTAGAATTAGTGACTGAGTTTTTGCTTTCAAATTAGTTATTTTTAACTAATTCAGATTTAGAGAGTTAGTAAAATCAGAAATCAAAATTCAAAAATATCAATTTTTGAAAAAAATAGAGAGAATTTAAAAAATTGTTAGCGTTGTCGTTCAAAAACCACTATTTGTTCTAAAACTTTCAAATTCTCGTAACTCTGCGAAAAAACATTTTTTAGCGAAACAAAAAAATACGTGTCTCTTTATTTGTTCTAAAAAAAAAAAACAAAAAGTTCTACCAAGAACTTGCCAGACATTATCAAACTTATTTTTATTTTTAATAATTAGAACATTTTATTCATTCTGCAAGACATTTGATTTTAATCTAGAACAAATTGGACTGTCTTTTCATTATACAGACGTATTAGTGACTCCGTTTTTTACTTATTTATTTAATTATATTTTTTTTATATTAATAATCTTATCCTTTTACATTTTAGTTAGTTAAATTCGAATTTCCACTTTAGTTCGTATAATTTAAGTCAATTTTCACGATTTCTGTTCTATACTTAAAATTTGAAATCAAGATCCTCCAATTTAGTTTAAATTTTTCATTTCTGCCGAGAGTCATAGAGTATTTAAATTAATGAAAGTCGTTCAGTCTGGCGGAGTTGGATATTTCGAAAGAAATTATAATTTGTCATGTACTGTTTAATGGTACCTCTTTTACCGCATCAGTTACACACCCCTAAAGATTTATAAATCCTTCAGAATCATCTACCCTTCTATGACTTTACACCCTCGAAAAATGCTTCACCCTCACTAATTATGCAATATTGTCGCAAAAATTCCTACAAAATACATTCTTCAGAAATCGTTTTATTTTACCAGGGTGTCGTCTTCTTGTGTTTAACACTGAATAGAAGAAAATCAAAAAATAAAATAAAAACACATTTCTTAAAAATAAGAGAACATTTTTTTATTCAAAAAATTTAATATTACAGAATAGGGGAAATCCGCCTAAGACGAGCCCCTATCCATATTTTGCAAAAAATTATTTATTTAGGGAATTAAAAAGAAAATCACAGGGGTCATCCATAAAGAACGTTCTACCAATTTTAGGGATTTTTACCCCCCCCCCCCCCTCCCTAAATGGAACGTTAAAAAATTATTTATACCCTCCCCCTTAAAAAAATCACAGGGGTCATGCATAAAGAACGTTCTACCAATTTTAGGGGTTTTTACCCCCCCCCCCCCTCTAAATGGAACGTTAAAAAATTATTTATACCTCTCCCTCCCTTAAAAATCACATAATTTTCTTATACAATTATTAAATCAAATTGTTTTTTTTTATCACATATATTTATCATTAATAGTAATTAACACAATTAGAAAAATATATTTTATAATAATATTCAAATGATTTTTTAAAATTATATTATGTAATATTAATTTTCAGAAATGTTTCTATTGATCACTTTTCATGCTAAAGTCTCAAAGCTGAGAAAGAATATTAGAATAAGAACACAAAAATATGAACGTTCTAAATTTTAACTTACCTCCCCCCTCCCCCTAACAGTGGAACGTTTTTAATAGATGACCCCATAATGCACCTATATTTTTTTTAATTTTTCCTCGAAATAATTGATGAGATGAAAACCTTAATAATTATTTAAAAGATAATTAATTTTTGGTTTTAAAAAAGTTCATTTTTGCCCGTTTTAGGCTATTTGGTATGGCAAGGTGAACCCTTTTTAAATTTTCCTAAATCTACTTACGGAACAAATTATATTGTTCAGTTGCAACTTTTTAAGGTATCTTAAGCACAATATGAACTTTTTTTAAGCCCAATATTAGGAAATTTGCAGAAATAAAAGCAAAAATACACTAAGTAAGAATATTACATAAACTATGATTTTTATGACATTAAAATAATAAATATATGAAAAAATTGTACAATCTTAAATAATTTTACATATAGTTTTAGAATTTAACTGTTTTTTACAGCATAAAAATAGCTTTTGTTTAATATTTTGTTTTTATATAAAATCTGTAAAAGTCATTTTTGAGGTTAGAAAAAGAAGCGGCAGATTTGAATCTGTAAAATCCGTTTCAGGCGACAGGCGTGAAAAAAAAATTTTTTAATTATGTAAAATAAATATCATTTAAACATATAAGTAAAATTTTCAAACATTAATGAATATTCTTTGATATAAAATCAATACTTCCACTCTAACTGACATTTACTTCAAAAAATTTCTAGTTTAAAAATTAATTTGTATTTTATCTTTTAATGTTCAAAAAACATTTTTTTTCTTATTATTTATATTTTTTGAAATGAACAAAAAAATGTATCTAAATTGATCAGATACGTCTGAACTACATATCTACATACACAATTGTTTAATAAGTTTTTTAAAAATTATAAATTAGTTAAAGGCTGCCCTGTTTAGGCAATTCTCCCCTATTATTAATATATTTTTTTTTAGAATATTCAAAGTTTAATATTATACAACTTATTTCTTTTAACTTCAAATTATTATTTATTTCCAACTCAATTTTTGTAGTTCAAACGAGAGACTAAAAATAAATACAAGTTTTAAAAAAAAGTAACAATGACAATGTGAGTTACCATCAATATAAAAAGAAAGTGGATGGTAAAAAGAATCTATATATACCTTTTTTCATCTTGAAGGACTCCCTCCGACCATTAAATTCCTACAATTAGGATCCTTAGACCAGAATATAGCTGAAATCTTTCATTTTTCATAATACACACAAATACATTAAAAAAAAAACTCTGACAAAAATCTCTAACTCAGTCGTTTGCGAGTGGAAGTATCAAAATAAGGGGGATGTGAAAATATTTTCCATTTTCCCTTATCCTCTTATACAGATGCAAGGAAGACGAGTGGAACACGTCTCGTCATCTCCCCTTCTCTCCCTCCATCACCACTTCTTTCTTCACCCTTATTTTCTCTACTTTTGATTCTATCCTCATAATGCATGAAGAATCTAGAAAAATACATAAATTCACACTTGCGCTGTATTTGACAATTCTAACGAATGCTGACTACCTGAGACAAAAGAAATGGAAAAATGATAAAAATGAAAAGAGATGGGAGAGAAAAGAGAAAAATTATAGAGAAGGAAAGATAATAGAGAAAAAGAAGGCAGATGAGAAAATAGAAAATAGGGGGAAAGAAAAAAGGTAGAAAGAGAAAGGGAGGAACAGTGGGAAAGAAAATGCAGAGTGAAGGATAGAAAATAAAGAGAAAGAGAGGAGATAGAGAGAAAGAGAGAAATAGAAAATGTACAAGGAAAGAGAGAGAGGGTTAGAAGAAAGAGAGAATTTTTGAGAGAGAAGGTGGAGAAAAAGAGAGAATTCTGGAAGGAGAAGGAGTAGGTACTGAAAAGTGAGGGTGGTTGTTTCGAGGGGATGAGATGGGAGAGAGGTACCCTGTTCCCCATCAGGAGAGTACATATAAAATCATAAGGTATGAAGCCACGCCTACCACCCCTTGATGTCCGCCAATCGGAGCCGAGTGCATTTAAATCGCAACCCCGTCGATGCATTGTACAGACTTGATTCTTTTTTCTCCCTTTTTTTTTTTTATTCCGGGCGGAGTATCCGGTAGCCACGCGGACTTTTCTATAAATCTTGCGGATCTCTATACGGCAACATTCAAGAACATTCATATACTCATACGTGTCATTGGCCACCCCTAACCACCCACTCTTCTCATAATTCTTTTTCTGTGTAGAGTTATCTATGAGACGAATAATGGAACACACACATTGCATCACGTTACAATAATTTTGTTTCAAGATATTTATTATGTTTTGGAGCTCATGATTATTCCCTAAATTATTCATTCTTCTAATTTTCTGTCATCGAAATATTTCTAAACGTATACTAACATAATTTTCTATGTAGGAGAAACAAAGCGGACTTTAAAAAAACGTATTAATGAGCACAAAGGTGCCAAAAGCGACAGGTCTGTTTTTTATCGTCATCGTAATACCTCAGGTCATGATTTTGATTGGATGAACGCAAAAATTTTAGATCGAGAATCTAATTGGATGAAAAGAAGGGTTTCAGAAATGATTCATATTAATTCAAACTCTAATACACTTAATAGAAAGGAAGATGTTTTCTCTCTAAATAAGATCTTCTTTCCTTTACTAAATAGACTAAAATCTTGACCACGAAATAATATGAATGTACCTTGTGTCTGTTGTGTTTACGTCTAAGTTCATTAACTTTGTTTTTATTTGTATCTGTATTAAGATTTACATTTTGCTTCAAATCTAAAGTGAATCTTCAGTAGTCACTTTTCGTCGACTAAGGATGTTTGTCTTTGAGACATATGACGAGATTAAAATAATTTTAACGAATTTAATTTTAATGTTTAACGAATTTTTTGACGTAGAGTGACGGAAGTTTATTTGTTGTGTGTGTGAAGGTAAATATGTTTGTTATTTATTTATTATTTCAAAAAAAATTTGAAACATGTTTATAAACTATTTTGTTAGTGAAGTGTGAATTTAACAAATTTAAATAAATATTTTAGCCTGAAGAGGTTGGCAAACCTAGCCAAGGAAACGTCGCTATGATAATTTGACGTAACTGTTGAAGTTTTATTCAATTTTACCTTCCTAAGATCATTTATTGGGTTTTTAAATATAATTTTCTATATTTTGAACATTCATCTAACCTACAGTTAATTTAAAGTAACTATTCTTTGACATAATATTTATATTATAAAATATGAATTTAATATAAATTGTATTCATCTGAGTACTATTTAATACAACATTAACCTCTCAAATGACAATATGTCATAGTTCTTAAATTGTCGAAATACTGTAAAGAATATTTTTTAATTTGGTGAATATCTATTTATTAGAATTTCTGATACTACGTATTACTATTTACTATCATTTTTATTTTTTCGATTTACTTTTAATCATAATTGGCAAATTACTAATATATAAATATAACCTAAATATCGGTATTAGCAATTCAAATTTTACATAATTTTCAAATTTTTATGTCTAATGAAATTTAAAAGAAATAGAGAATATGACAAAAAATATATCGGTGAAATGAAATACAGGATATTTGAAATTTCGGTGATTTGAAAATTATATAAGATAACAATTATTGTAATGAATTTAAGGTTAAGTGCTTCTTAAACAATTTGAAAATATGTTAAATTTGAATTGGTAATATCGATATTTAGGTTATGTTCATATTAGAAATTGGCCAATTATTATTTAAAGTAAATCGAAAAAATAAAAAATATAGTAAATAATAATACGGAATATCGGAAATTCTAATAAATTTAAATTCACCAATTAAAAAATATTCTTTACAGTATTTCGACAATTTAAGAACTATGACACATTGTCATTTGAGAGGTTGATGTTGTGTTAAATAATACTTAGATGCATACAATTTATATTCAAATTCATAATTTATAATACAAATACTATGTGAAAGAGTACTTACTTTAAATTTACTTTAGATTAGATGAATGTTTAAAATATAGAAAATTATATTAATATACGTTTAGTACAAACAAATTTTAGTTTATGTGATTCTTCGGAAAAACAATAATTATGTTAAATGACCAGTAGGAAAAAAAATTTAGGATAAATAATTTTTCGTCCAAATAAAAGTTATGCCAAAAAACAATTCTATTGCTTAGAAATTAGTTTCAATTATAATTCGAGTAAATAAACTTTATATCAAATTATAATTCGAATTATAAGATTTCTGTCAAATAGCAAGTCGATAAGAAATATTTCGATGCCTGAAAATTAGAATTAGGTAAATTGCAAATAATCCGTTTTTTTTTCTTTTTTTGTATAACCTGAAAAATTGTATAATTTGTATACTTTTTGTCTGACGACTACGACTTTTATTCTCATGGATTTATTAATTTGGTCTCCCCCCCCCCCACCCCTAAAGTATGATGTAATTTATGAACGACCCCTAACCTTTAATTATTTCATTTCATTATTCCTTACAAGAAATGAATTGTTTTCGATTTTTAGAAGGTCAGGAAAAAATAGAAAACACTATTTTTTAAGATATAACGACGTTTCGGTGACTTGGTTTGTCACCAACATTAGGTCACTTTAATAAAAAATAAATATATTATATTCATTTGAAGATGTAAACAAAAATTTGAAAAAAAATTGCAAAATGACGAAAATAATTGATAATTAAAAAAAAAATTCAAAAAATTTCTAGACTAATACACAACCGAACAAAACAATTTAAAATATCAAAGAATAACAATAAAATTTTAAGATAATAATTGAAAATTGAATTAATTGTGGGCAATAATTGAAAATTCCGGAAAATAATTAACAATTGAAACAAATAGTTGAAAAATTGAAGAAAATAATAATCGTCAATTAAAACCAAAATTCAAGAAATGACTACATTAATAGAAAAATGACAAAAAAATAATTGAGAAAATTAAACAAGAAAGAATTAAAATAAAGAATTATAAGAAAATAATTGTAAATTGAAAAAGTATAAAATTAAAGGTAAAATTGTTAGAAATAATTGCACGTTTAACAACTGGATTAAAAATCGAAAAAATAATTAAATGTGAAAAATAGAATTTAAAAAAGTCGAAAAGTTTTTAATATTAAAGAAATCAATTGAAAAGTGGAATTTAAATTTGAAAAAATAACTGAGAATTGAAGAAAATAATTATAGAATTAAATAATAGAATTAAAATTTTAAAATAATTTTTAGGAGTGAAAAAAATAATTTACAAAAATCGGGGATTATTGAATATTGAGAAATTTATTGGAAATCGATGAAAATAATTGAAAAATAAAGAACATATTTGAAAGTTGAAGAAAACAATTTAAAATTGAAGAAATAAATTAGAAATCAAAGATTTGAATGGAAATTTAAAGAATTTAATTGTTACTTAAAAGAAAAGTTAAATTAAAAGAAAAATTACAATATGACGAAAGTTATTAAATATTGACAAAAATAATGAACAATTGTAAAAATAAACTCGAAAAATGGTGCGAATAATCGGTATTTGAACATAAAAAGTTTTAAATTAATGAATAATCATAAAATTGAGAAAATGCGAGAATTACTGAATATTGAATAAAATAATTGAAAAAATCTGAGAATTACTGAATATTGAGGAATGAATTGAAAAAGAAAGAAAATATTTGAAAATATACAAGAAAATTGAAGAATTTTATTGGAATTTCAATAAAATAATTGATAATCGACAAAATGCGAGAATTATTGAATATTGGATAAAATAATTGAAAAAATCTGAGAATTGCTGATTATTGAAGAATTAATTAAAAATCGATAAAAATAATTAAAAATTTAAGAAATAAATTGAAAATAAAAGAATTAAATGGAAAGTTCAAGAATTTAATTGTTAATTAAAAGAAAGAATGTCGAAAATAATTAAATATTGATGAGAATAATTAACTATTAACAAAAATTATTAACAATTGTAAAAAAAACTCGAAAAATGGTGAGAATAATCGGTATTTGAACTAAAAATTTTTTTAAATTATGGAATAATCATAAAATTGATGAAGAATAATAAATTGTCAATTGAGAACTGTTGAAAATTATGGACAAAAATTGTAGAAAGTAAATAAAACTTAAAATATCAATTAGAAATTAAAAAAATATATTGAAGATTAAGGAATTAAATTGAACTCTTAAGAAAACTGATAATTGAAAGAAAAATTACAAAATGTCAAAAATAATTATATATTAAAAAAAATAATTGAGAAATGAGGAAAATAATTGACAATCAAAAGAAAAATTCAAAACCGGCGAAAATAATCGACAACAGAACAAAATAATTAAACAAATTTAATTATAAAATTATAAATTATAAATAATTGTAAAATTTTACGAGAATAATTGTATATTGAAAAAAATTGTTTGTTGGAAAATTTAGAAAAAATTATAGATTTATTTATTATAATGAAATTAAAATTATTTAAACTTATATTTAAAAGATTTAAATTTTAATTAATTTAAATGCATTTTTTAAAAAGTATCTTATTCAAAACAAAAAAATATCTAAATGCCAAACTTCAGGTGTGGACAGAATGAAAGAATGTATGAAAGAATAAATGAATCTTGCGGATTATTATTATAGATTTTAAAAGATTTTCAAAGCTATTCATATTTGAGAGTAAAACCGCAACACTTAACTTTCAAATATTTTTAATAATTTGACGAGTCCAATTACTGGAGCACATTAATTGGATGTCCATTGTTTTTCAAGTCTAATAAATTAGATAGGTGATTTATCTTTTTTATTTTCTTTATATTTTTTAAATATAAAGTTTTTAACTCCAACGAAATTTTTTACATGTACAGAAAGACTTTAATGCATGTATTTCAACTAATATCTTTCTTAAACACATTCCGAAAATTAATCAATATAATCTATCACTAAATGTTCAATAACTGGAACCTGTACCCTAGATTTTTTTAAACCTGTTTTAAAAACTTTAATTGTGCACCTGAAAAATGTTGGTAGCTCATATTGACATTTTTTACTGATATAAAAAAAATCGTACAAAAAGAAAAAAAAATCCCTGACAAATAAAATGTGGAGAAATAAAATTTTAACATTTAGATCACAATTGTTTTTCTATTTATTATACCTATTATTTTATACAGTATTTTATTTTAAAAAAATATTTTTGTAAAATGTTTTATCTCTAGTTTAATTCTTTATGGGACACATTCTAATTCTTTAAAATATAAAAACTGTTTTTTACATCTATTTATTTAATGACCAAAAAACCAAAAATTAAATATTAGTCATTAGAACTACAATTTTTAATAATTTTTATCTCAAGAACTAATTTTTTTCAGATGTATATTAAAATCGAAAATACGTTGAACAAAACTCTAATCAAAGGTGACGTGTATAAACCACCACTTTTCAAAGGGTTAACAAAATAGAGATAAAATAATATATATGAAAAAATTTCGTTTAAGAATCTATGAATTGAATCAGTGAATTGAATGACAAATATAAAAATAAATTGTTTTTGATAGAAAAATGGACTTCTCAATTTTATATGAAAAATTTCCAGAAAAAAAGTTAATCAGCTTTTCACATTGACTCAAAGAATTGAAATCGAAACCAAAAAAGATTTTCTGTTTTGAGTTGCATTTCTTTTTCTATAAATAATAATTTTAGGACAAGATGGAATAAAAATATCAAGTTTTGAGCTTAAAATCATTTATTATATTGGATGAAAATTACTTTACTAATTTATATCAATTTTTTCATTTTATTACTTATTTTTTATTAATAGTAGCTTAATATTAACTCTTATAATTTTTAAAAATGTTTTAAATTTCCGATTAAGTAGAAAATGACATTTTCAGTAAGACAATTTAATTTTCTAGATTTATATGTAGTTAATTAATTCATTAAATAATTAGACTTTTCTATATGAGCCAATTCTTGATTAAATTTTGAACATTTTGAGATGTCTCAGATTCTTTTAGATGAAAAATTCACAAAGTTACAAGCATTCAAAGTTTAAAGTGTCAAAACCCTGGTTTTGAGAAAAACAAGTTTAAAATTCAAGATTACCATTAGCTCCCATGCTAATTAGAAATTAAAAATAAAATTATTACATGTTTCTAATTATGAAAAAGTTCTGACAAATGCATGATTGAACATAAGATATAATGCAGTTTGCTTTTCAACAATAAAAAATATAAAAAATTTTAACCATTTTTAGAAGAATGCGAATATCTCGGTAAATAAAATTAACAAAATGGACCCTTTTCACGTCTTAGTACACATATAATGAATCCCCAATATTTTAATAAGATTTTATACTTTGAGAACCGAAACAAACTTTCAAATTATCAAATTGACATTTAAATTTTTTTTACATATTTTACATAATAAAAAAATCTTATTTTCAAAAATCTTTTTCAATGAAGTTCTACTTTAAAAAGTAGTGAAAATATTAGCTGAATTTATTTCTGTTCAGAAATTTTGTTAGACTGGAATTGAAAAATTATGTTACCGACATAATATCGAATCTTCTCGAAGTAAAAATATTTTTCAACGTGAAAAAAAAACTGCGAAGTTATTCCGAGAGTCTGGAATGTCAATTCCAATCCAATATAAATGAAATCAATCTCTGCACTGAAGTAAATTTTTTATTCTGTTTGGAAAAAAAATTTTTATTCCAAAATAATTGACCTGCAATGTAACATAATATTCGGGAAAGAAATTTATTCACAATAAAATTGTGATAACAAGATTGGAATTTCTTCGCATTTACTTTCGAAATTATTTATTTCTAAAAGATTAATTGATTAAGAAGTTATAATTTGTTTAATTTGTTTAGTAATGTTTTGTATTTTAATAAATTAATTTATTAGTGTAAAATAAATATTTATTAGGAAAATTTAAAGTGTATTCGAAGAAAATAATTGATTTTCCTAGAAATTAATTTATTTATTATAGCAGTAAAATTGATGTCGGAAACAATCGCACTATAGATTTTGATATAAGAAATTTTTCAGCTTGATGTTAATATATTTATATTATATTGATAATTTGAATTTATCACTTGTCAATAAAAGAAAAGTCAATAAAAAACCATTTTTTTTTTAACATTTCGACAGTTTATACTATCCTCTTCAGAAACTAGAAATTTATTAACAATTTGTACATTAAATTTATAACAAAAACTTTTTGAAATTTACAAAACAATTTATACAAATAAACAATAAAAATATGTCAATATTAAAATTTATTAAGATGACATTTTCATGTGAAAATGTTTCTGAAGAGGACAGTATAAATTGTCGAAACGTTAAAAAAAGTGGTTTTTTATTGACTTGGAGTGATTGATTAATTCATTCTACTTATGAATATTTATATTATATTTAAAGAACTTCACGGCTTTTCAAATATGACTATTTGTTTACCAATGAAGTGCAATAGTTTTTAAACAATCATATTTGAAAAACGGTGCAGTATTTTTTGGAAACTCGTTTCCGTAAATTTGTAGATAATCAATTTCTGAAGAAAATGAGCTTATATAAATCAAAATCGCATTAATTTTAAACATTTATAAAAAAGCAATGTGAGAGCAAAGTTCTATTGCCTAAATAAACAATTTTTAACATTACAATTTTTTTTCCTAAAAAAGGACATTCTTCCTTCTCAAAAATAAAGTTCCCGAAAAGTTTCGATTCTTTTAAAGCACACTAGATTTTTTGCTGATAGCCTGTATTTAATCAAGAGGTATATCTTAAATAAGTTCTATTTTGTTATAATAATAACTATTATTTTCTAAATAAAACAAACTAATTTTAGTTTACAAAGATCCTTTCAATAGAAAAATTAAATTCCAGTAGTTTTTTTCTACTTTATTCTATATGAGAACATATTTTACATAAAATGTTTTTTAATAAATAAAAAAAGTGAGGAAATGAAAATTTTTCAAATTTCTGCTATTAAATAGCTGGAAGGGAAAGTATCCCTTATTCCTTCTCAAGTATCTTTTTGGCTGTTACTGGAGCCATCAGCACCCCGTACCATCATTCGTTCATTATTCGATTTCTTCTTCGAACGGAAATGGCTGAGCAGCCATTCGTTCGAGACTTCCGACTGACTGGAGGTAGAAATGGAGTCTCTTTACGTGAAGGGAAGAAAAGCAGGGAAGCCCAGAGAAATTGCCGTTCGCCCAAAATTGATAATAAATTCGATAATGGCAAGCAGTAGCGAGACCGATAATCGCATGAAATAAAATACCACAATTTTATTGATATTGGTGATGAAGAAATTGTCCTCTTCTTTCCGCCAGTGTCCGCCACACATTATCGACAAAATTAGATGCAGTGCTAAAGAAAAATTCTAAACACTTTGTTTACTATTACTTCATTATAATTATAAATTTATTACGATTTTTTTTTTTATAATATTTGTATTAACTGTATTCAAGGAAGTCTAAATATTAAAAGAATAAAACTTGAAACAATTTATTAAATAGAAAGAGACATATTGGACAAATTTAATAGCAATAAGAAATTTATGATATTATTTGTAATCCTATTTTTCATGTTTTAAATCGTGGCTTTTGATCTTTTAATCGAATCATGCTGCGCGGAAAATGACTTACATTGATGAGGAGATTAAATTTTCGAGTGTTCGATAATCGTACCTTTTACCCTAACTTTTGAGTTGAAATTGCGCTAAATTTTCTAGGGGTTCAGATTTTTTCTGCCAACGCCATTTCGTCGGTCTTAATTTCAGGATCCAATCAAAATGACTCACACGACTTCGTAAGGCAACCCAAGTTCCACCCCGAGGGGACATAGTAGTTAAGAGTGATGCAATTACATCAACGCTAACGAGCTAACTCTCCGATAGAAAATGGCTGTATGCTTCGATGGCTGCAAACAGTTAAGCTATTACACTTTTGCTTTCTGTTTTTTACTCCCTTTCGAAAAGAAATTGCTTTCATCAGGAGAAACCCGATTAAAGTAAAAAATTCACCCGACAAAGAAATATCGATAAACAGTCAATGAATTTCAGTTATGTACGGTAAAAAATGTAATTGTTAATTACTAACACATTTTTTTTATAGCTAGTTTTTTATTGTCTTGATGATCATCACATGACCACTACGTGTCAATTTTACATAATTATTAGATACTTAAAAAATAAAATAAGTGAGATATCAGTTTGATCTAAAGTATTAGGTACTTGTTTAAGCTCATGTGAATTTGAGGGTTTTCGTATCATAAGAATATAATATGTTTTTTATGAAAACAAATATTTCATACAAAATGTACGAATTTGTTCATTTTGTTTTATATATAATTGATTTACATAAATCTTGTTTGGATTATCCCCTTTTTATTTTAAGGCTTCAGAACAAAGAGCCTCTTAAAAACTCTGTATATAAAAATCAGTTCTTTTTTCGACGTTGTAACAAGCAGCCACAATTTCTTCTTTCTTCAATTATATGATACAAATTACGAATTGTTTTTTTTAGGACTTTTCAACAAAATTGTTACATATCGCCAATTTATGAATGTTTACGGATATTTTTATGTATTTTTCCTTTGTTTACACAATTTATTATTGTTAAGTTACATGCTGATATTGATTTAAATCATTGGGGCATTTGCATTAAAATCACGATTTAAATAAAAAACAATTTTACAATTCTCCGGATGTCTAATACTGCATGTAAAACATCATAAACCGTAAAAAAACACAAATTTGTGGATAAATCTTAAATATTTCAATTTTAAAATCCTAATCTTTATAAAATTTAAACAATTGGACTAATACAGATAATCAAAATACCTACGATTTACAAATTTTTGGTATGAAGATAGCAAAAATAATATCAAAAATTTATATATTTAAGTCATTATAATTTAAATAAATTCCAAACGTCAATTAACTCATATTTCAATTTGTTCAAACTTTTAAATTTTAATTCATTCAAATTTTAATGCACATTAATTAATGCAAAATAATTAAATAATATTAATTATTTTCCATATTCACAATAATCCTTTTTTTTAAGTCTTACAATATTTCTAATTCTTCTTTCTTTTCTAGTTCAGTTTCTTTTTCGAAACTGTTTAATTTTTATCTTATAATTTCTTATTTTTACAAAATTTTAGATTTTTTCTCCTTTTACCTTTGATATTTTTTGTTGTTATATTTGTCATTTTATTTTAGAATTTACTTCAATTTTCTTCTTTTTATGCAATTTATTTAATATTATTTTACACAATTTTGTTATTATAAATTATAATATTCACTGAATATTTTATTTCGTTAAGTTTCATAAATTTTTCATATTTTCAAAAATAAATACACTCATTTTTTATCAATTTATTCAATTTGTTTTCATATCTTGTCTATTTTTGCGAGATTTTTTGGAAACTTACTTATTCTTTCATAAAATTTTTAGATTTTTTGTATTTTTCTAAATTTATTGTTGGACGTGTTTTAAGTGTAATATTATAAAAATGTTTTTGGTTTAATTTGCCTAAATTTTTGTTTTAAAGAATTTTTAAATTTCTTTTTTAAACTTTTTATTTATATATACATTTTTTTTATTTTATTTTCATTAATTCTAATTTTTTAGTAGATTCTAAACAAATTTTATTATTTTTTGTACTTTTTAAATTTTTTTACAGTTTGCTAGATTAAAGAAAAAAAATTTCTTCATTTTCTTCATATATTTATTTAATTTTCTTTGTTTTTTTACTATTTTTTAAAATCAATTCTTTAATTTTTGTCTTAATTTTTCTATTTCTTAGAAATTCTTTATCTCCTTTTAAATTGTTTAGTTTTTATCTTATAATTACGAAGTTTTGAAAACATTTATTGGATTCTTTTATCTACATTTTTAAAATTTTTAAATTTTATACTTTTTTGAAAACTTTTATTCTTTTATTTCACGATATGTAAATTTAATCTTGTACTAAATATTCTCATTTTAACATTGTTTAGTTTTTATCTTATAATTACGAATTTTTAAAAATATTTATTGGATTCTTTTATCTATATTTTTAAAATTTTTAAATTTTCTACTTTTTTGAAAACTTTTATTCTTTTATTTCACGATATGTAAATTTAATCTTGTACTAAATATTCTCATTTTAACATCGTTCTTCTATTTCATAGAATTTCTTTTCTTTTAACATTTTTTTATATTTTCCAAAATTTTATTCGTTCTTATTTTATTCAATTTGTAAAATAATTCTCTAATTTTCCTAATTTTAATAATGTCCATAACATTTTTTATTTAAAAGAATTTTCTCATTTTTTTTAATGGGCTGTTTTCTTATCTTCTTACGTTATTGTTTTTTTTTTATAATCTATTATTCTTCTGCTGTTTCTACCTAAGTTTCTTAATTTTGTGACTATAATTATGAATTTAAAGGTATTTTTTGGAAATTTTCCCATTTATTTGACATAATTCACTTGATTTTGATTAAATGTTTTCTTTTTCATTATTTCTTATTAAATGTTTTCAGTTTCAAAAATAAACTACTTACAAATAAACATTTAGAGATTTTATATACAAATATTAAAAAAAATTAATTTTTGATTTAAATAAAAAAAAAATCGGATTTTTTTAATTTATTTTTAAAAATCATGATTTTTATAGCCTTGTTAAGTTATAACTATAAACACATTTCAACTAAACGGTTCTTACAATTTATTTTTCGACCTTCTTATACATAATATTCTTTCCTTCAAGTAAAACTGATGAAAAGGTACTAAAACATTAGTACACCTTTAAAAAGTACTTGAGCGAAAATTTTGATTCAATTAAGATCAATTTATTGATGGTACAAATATAATAGAAACTCTATCCCCGCAAAATATATTTTCGAAAAAATATATAAAATTTCCTTTTTATTAGTGTCTAGAAGATTTTAAAATTAACTGCAATATCAGGCTCGATTTCCCAGAAGAAAGGATCCATTTGGAAAATTGCTCAAATTGCTATCAGCAATTTTCGAAAAGCCAGGAGGACACCGATAAAAGACAAGTATTATTTTCTATCTTCGGAAAGTCCAAATGCGGAAAAATCGTTTTGTCCAACCTTGGCCATTGTAGTATCTCGAGGACCGTAAGGGTATTTCATTCAGCCTTCGAGCTTCTATTCCGAGATCTTCTTGCAAGGAACTTATCAGGATGGCTTTTGCTGAATGCTTGTCAGGACCAGAAGGCATCTTTTGTAGCAAGTTAGTGATTCGAAGAAAATTGTATTTTCTACTCTTCGATATCTTATAAACGAAAACACACTCAGACAGCCTCTACTCTTGTTTCTTTTTTTTTTTTAAAGAAAATCTTATGAAATTCAAAAGTATAATTTCATTAAGTGCATTGAAAGATTCACACTTTTTTTACTGTTCTGTTTTTTGAAAACTTTAAATTTTTCAAATTTTCGGCAATTCAAAATCGGGTATTTGGGAAAAGTTATAGAAAAATATATTATTAATATATTATTATTACGTACCTAAAATACACGAAATCGTAGACATTTAGTTCTAACTTTTCGATAACATAAAATTTATAATTTATAATTATGATGGATTGAAAGTAGTTTTTCAATATACATATCTCTTTATAAGAAATTAATTTTAACACCTGTTAAATCTGCAATACTATAGATATTTTTAAATTTTACAAAAATGGACATATACAGTATAATTCTCAGCCGACGACTTGTTCAGATTTATAGAATAAGAAATACATTTTTTATAAAATTATTTAATAAACATTAATATGCTTTGTGTTTGAGATGAAGTTATAAAAACTGATACTATTTTTATTATTATTTAATCTAAGATCCATAACTAATTTTACTTTAGTAACGAAAATTGTAATGAAAAATAAACTGATCGATAATGATTGAAAAATTGTTTATTATTTTAATGATTGATTCGCGTTTTAATTGCTTCATTTGACAGAGGCATTTTGAAGAAAAGTTCAATCAAATTTGGGTCAGACAGACCTCTCTAATTATGTTTTGAGTAATTCTATAAAGTTTGATGTCAAAAGATTTTTTTTATTTTTTATTCACAATATCAAAATATTTCAAATTAAGTAATAAACTAAAAAATGCATCTTAACTTTTTGCCAAAATTTTTAAAAGTAACCAAATCAATGTTATTTAAAAGTTATAATGTTTTCAATTTTGTGCCGACTTTAGATTCACTATCCGACAAATCTATCTTTTACCCTATTTATGAAAAAAAAATTATGGAAAAGTATATTTATGATTGTAATTATTCTTGATACAAAAAATAACTTATTATTGATTTAAAAATACATTCTTGTATTCAGGAATTTGTTTTAGTCGAATATGCAGTTTTTAAATTTGTTTTTTTTTTTTTTTGACATTCAATACATCATAAATTTTAGATCACCGGATGTATATATATGTTATAAAATTTTGCATTTTATTTAATTTCATCTTTTTAACCTACTTTTTGTTTAAAAGAATTCCAATTTTACAGAATTTTAAGTAAGACGAATTTTTAAATGTTAGAATATCCATTTCATCGAACCTTCATTTGTCCGACATTTTATTTGCACGAATAAATATAAAATATAATTTTTAAGTCACCGAATTTCCATTTGTCCGAAATTACAAATGTCCGGTTGTGAGGTGTTCGTTTGGAAATTTACAATTTTGAAAAAATGGAAATTCGATGTTCTAAGAATTCTGAATATTAATTCAGAGGAATAAAGAGTTGGTGAAATTGATATTCTGGTATATTTGATAATTTGTCTCACTTAAAATTTTGTTAAAAGAAAATGCTGCTAAATTAAAATTCGGTTAAATTAAAATTCTTAAAAGTAAAAAATGTATTCAAACGCCAATTTTGAAAAACAAGAATCTTGTTCAATATGAATTCCCTGACCTTAAAATTCTGTCAAGATAAAATTCAGACTTATTTAAATTCGATTAAAAACAAATTTTAAGAATGATAATTCTTTTGGAAAAAAATTCTAAAAAATGAAAATAATAACTAATAAATTTTAGAATTTATTTATGTGTCCTAATTTTTTTGGTTTTTTAAAAAAATTCAAAATTTAAAAAGTACAATAAATTGATCGGAGAAAACCAGGAATTCACAATCATAAAAATTTATCGCCACCCTGCTTCCACTTATAAAAGAATAAAGAAATTGAAAATCATCTGCATGTTTTTTTTATTTTTTAATGTCCTTAAAGCTGGAAAAGTAAAAGACAACATTATGCAATTTGTTTGAAAATGCAACGAATATAATTAGAAAGAAAATATTGACTGTGATTTTTATTGAAGGAAAACAACAAGTAAAATTTTATTATATAGAATTATTTTAATTATAAATTATAGATTCGTATTTAAGGGACAAAAATACATAAAAAAAAGTATGTAATTTAAATGAAAAAATTGACTTTGAATTTTCCGGCATGTTTAATCTTTTTATTTTCACTTTTGCAACCCTCAATGCTTTTGCACTAATTTCAAATATTTTTTAAAAATTCTGTTACTTCTCGTGAGGGTTATTTGACCATCAGTTAAATCTTTTTATATGTGAAGGTTTTAAAAAGAAATTCTCTTTGGATCCTACTATTAATTTATTCACCCGAAAACTAATGATTTTGTTTAGTAAATTTGAATGTGTATGAAGGAGGGTTTACTGTATTCTTCTCTCAGTTTAGCGATTGATTAAATATTTGTGATTAATTCACTGTTTCATAATTTAATATAATCCTAATTTCCATTGAACCAAATATCAGTTAATCCTAATTTTGATCGACTGTAAACTGTTAATTTTCGTTTTCATTATATCATATGAAAATTATTTGAATCAATTTACATTTAATTGAAACAAATTATGAGATTTGGATAAATAAACTTTTCTTCAATTTCAAAAATATTTATTTCGCTTAAAAACAAATAACTCACTATATACTACTGTTTAATTTCTTCTTTCATTCACTTTACGGATGATTGTTTTATTTCTTAATTAATTCATCACTGTTGGATTTGTCATATCTTAACACGGAAAAAACTCTGTGGCTTTAACATGCATAAATGTGGTTGCCATAACAAGATTAAATTGCTAAATACGCGACAACAATATTTTTTGTTGGGACATCAACATTGCTATTTATACAATAAAATTGTTGTGGGAATCTAATTATTGTTGGGATTAATTTTTAATTATTCAAAATTTTTATGCGTTAAAAAATATGAATATAAAATACAAATATGTTTTAAATTTTTAATTTCCTAACAACTTACAATCGTAAACAATCTGGCAAAATTCCACTTTTTGAAAAAAAGCATATTTTTTTAAAGTAATTTAATATTTTTGACATCAACAATTTTTATGACTAGTAAAGTGCTTTCAAGTACTTTTTCAATAAATTTTAAAAGTTTTAAAAATTGAAACGATTGGATTGATTCAAATATGACGTGAAATCAACAAACATTCGTCAATTGTCTTTCTGGGAAATTTAAATTCTTCTTCAAATTAAAAATAAATATATATCAATTCATATTGTTGTTAACTCCAAAATACATTGTTTAAATCTTAATAATCGAGCATAACGGCTTTAGCAAGTTTTAATAATAAATCAATAATATTTATATTTAGTTACCTACAACTCCCCAGATATTTAAGAGATATTCCGAAAAAAAGTATAAGCCTTGAAAAAGCGAAAAATTAAATCAGTTTATTTTCAAACGTGATTATTTATTTAAGAAAATACATTTTTAAATTAATATCCACATAGTATCCAAATTGTTGAGTGTATGAATTATAATTGTTTGTAAATTTTGACATTTTAGGCATTAGACGAGAACCGAACAAAATGCATGTGTAAAAGTTTGTACGAAAAAAAATTATATACCGTCGAACGGGGCTATTATGGTACAAAAACCGTATTTTTTTGTGTTCTACGCTTCTGAAAGTTCACTGTAAGTTTTACCATAAAAAAACATTTTTTCTTCGAGTTATAAGAACTCAAAGTTTGTATTATAATAATTTCGCAACCGGGGCTATTATGGTACAAAACTTATTTTTGTTTCTAAAATAAAGAAAACATTTTATTTTTTGCATTAAACTATGTGGGAACCTTTTAATAAATATCCCAGAGATAAATTTTTTATAAATTTCCAAATAGTAATTATTATTATAGAAATTATTTATGAAAATATAAAGTTAAATAATGAAATTTTTCAAAATTTGTATTTTGTGTTATTTGAATAATTAAACGACTTAATATGGTCTATAATAACGTTTTGGGCTATATTATATCAAGCAATATTGAAATTAACTTAAAACCCTTGTAAATAATATGATATTATTATAAGTGGTTTTCGAGGTTATGATGCACCCTTTGTCAAGTTTGACAAATTTGACTTATTTCTAATTTTCTGACAAAAAATACAACATTTACGTATCAAAAACAATTAAACCAAAGCACAGAAACCTTCTTTACTGTTTTAATAAAACGAATTTTCATAAAATAATTAAAATAGTTTTGTACCAGAATAGCCCCGCTATGTGCTGAACTTTCAGTTTTTAACCGTTTTCTTCTTAAATTCGTAATAAAAAGTTAGCCCATCAGGTGAGTATAGTCCTAACTAAATTCTCAACTCGTACCTTAAATATCTTTTACATGGAATTTGTGAATATTAAGATCGAAGCAGATTTTTAGAGAACTTTAAATTTTTTAATGAAATTTGTATGTATATATGAATTTTTTCCGGATTTTTGATAAAGAATTTATTAGAAACAATACTGTTATTTTGTTTGTAAAATGTCGCACTATATTTACAAACAAAAATCATATTTATAAATTTCAAAATAAATATTTTAGAAATAAAAAATCAGCTTGTACCATAATAGCCCCCGGTGTACCAGAATAGCCCCGTTCGACGGTAATGATATTTATGGAAAATAAAAACCATCACACATTAAAATAAAAACTTTTGAGAATTAAGTAACATAATTATTTAAAAATTTATTTAAGATAATATAGAATACATTATTTTTATAATATTTTGATTGAGATTCGACATTTTCGATATGTGACTTGGGTAAATTGGCAAGAAAAAATAATGTGTAAAAAGGCGAGTAAAAATAAAAGTTTTATTTATTTGTTTTCTTAAATCAATCATCTTATTAATATTATATTATATTAATATTTTAATGCAGGAAATATAAAGTTTTTCTCTAAAAACTGAAGTGACAACGAAAAACGGTGCTTCACAATGGAAAAAAAAGATTATAAAAATATATAAAGCTCCTGTGATTGAAATAACTTGTAAATTTGAGATTCAAACATTCTAATAGATTATATAAATACCTGCTTGCTTCGAAAAAGCGTGAATTTTATAAAGCTAACTTAAAATTTGACATTTAATGCCAAATATGTCAGGTTATTCCGCCATGATTTTTAACGCACTCATACGCATTTCTTCCGCGCATGCGCTTTTTTTTATTAATACCGCGCTTATTTGAAAATATGTTTTAAAAATTTATTAAAAATTATTCTTTAATGTACAATTATTATAATTAGTATAAATTCAATATTTAATATAATTAATTTATTAAAACACTGATTTTCTATGCAGAAGCAGTAACAATTTGATATTTAGTTTCTACATCAAAATTTACGTTAGCCGAGAGATTTTCGGTATTGTACAAATGTATCTCGCTTATAAGTTATTTACAGCAAGAAGGCAATTTACCCAAAAACACACGACGTAATTAAACTACTTTTTTTTAATGTTAAGACTCATTTTTATAATTTTAATCAAGCTGTTTAGAAAGCTAAATGATGAAAGAGAATTTAAAAAAAAATTATGCGATTCTGTGAGATATTTTCTAAAATTTAAAAATAAAAAAATTATCGTTGGAAAGAATTTTTTTCACAATTCTTTAATAAATTCTTTAATAATAAACTGATAAACATGAAACTTTATAGAACCCATAATATACTTTATTAATAAAAACAATTAGGTTGAATATTTATTTTTAGCCAAGTTATTAACGAATGCCAATTTACCCAAATAGGCGTTTTACACAATTCTCCCCTATACAGTTCTTTAATAATAACATTTTGAAATCTACAAAAATTGACAGATGCATAAAAATAAAAATAAAAAATTAAGATCATTTTCCATTAAAAACACAAATATATAAAGAAAAGCCATTTTTTATTAGATTTTTTTTACTTTTAATTGTTCATGAAATTAATATTTGTAAAGTTTCTTATTCTATTTGTAATTTAATTTATTTATATAATTTTGGTAAACTTTTCTTTTTTGTTCGTCGTCGCATGAAATTAGTAATTAATTTCATATCGGTTGTTTTTATCTCAGAGACATTTTCATAAGAGCTATAGGAAATCAATGAAAACTAGAAAAAAAAACTGTCGTCGACATTTACAATCGATGTATTAATTGAAATGAAATAGAACAAATTGACGCCTCTCGTTGATAAAATGCTTATTTAATTGTCAAAAATATATAATTCTAATTCAAAGCTCAGTTCAATATGAAGCTAGTTCATGGTCCGTGTAATATGATTCCTATTCAATGTTCAGAATAATATAATGCTAACTTAAAATTTCGTTTAAAATAATTAAAATTCAAGTTTACGTGCAATAAATATTAAATTTGCAGTTAAACTGTAATCTTATTTTATGCTTTTCATTTTTAGGTGTTAAAGTAATAAAAAATTTCCAATTATTATCAATAATTTAATTAGTCATATTTCTAGTTTATGAACAAATAACATAAAATTAAGATATTAAACATTTAGATTTAGGATTTTTAAAAAAAACTAACTAGTTTCTAGGCTTTTAATTAAAAATATCAACATTTTAGACAGATCTTACAAGTAACACTACCCAAGTGTCAATCGCAAATCACATTGAGACTATGTGCGTTTTGAAGATAATTGGAAAATATTAGTTAAGAAATTTTTCATTTTAGCAGACATGATGTTTTAAGGGTTGTAAATAGGGGTTGAAATTTCTATTATAATTACAAATGCAAAAAGCTCATTGACCAGACTAGTGGGATACTTAGAAAAAAGAATAATGGGGTGAAGTTATGGGATGAAAGGAAAGTTAATGATGAAATAAAACACATATTGCTTCATTGTTTAAACAATTGTTGTTTAAACAATTATTGTTTAAACAAATTAAGAGAAAATTTAAAATTTAAAAAAAGTAATAATAGTCTGGTCAATGAGCTCTTTGCATTTGTATTATAATAGAAATTTCAACCCCTATTTACAACCCTTAAAACATCATGTCTGCCAAAATGAAAAATTTCTTAACTAATATTTTCCAATTATCTTCAAAACGCACATAGTCTCAATGTGATCTGCGATTGACACTTGGGTAGTGTTACTTGTTAGTATAACTAATTCTAGATTATTATAGGTATTTTAAATGCTTGACATTGAAAATATAATTTTTGGTAATACTTTATAAATGATAAACAAAATATAAGTTTAGTAATAAATTTTATTAATTATAAAAATTATACTTTAAAGCAAAATAAAAAAAATTAATAATACTTATAACCTAGAATAATAATACTAAGAATTATCTAAATAGTTGATATTTTTAATTACAATATTTAAAAATTAGTTAACTTGGTTTTAAAGTTAAAAAGTTTAAGATCTAACTTTTATATTATTTGTTTATAAACTAAAACTTCCATACATTAAACTGTTCATACTCACAAGAAAAAGTAAATTATTTTGACATATTATATCAGGTTAAAATATTAACAAGTTAGTAAGCTTTATTTTAAATCTTAAATTAAATTTAATCTAGTGAATGAATAATAGAAGTTTAAGAACTTATTTTCATGTAATTTATTGTTTATAATAAGAAATATCCTGCATTAAATTATTTATAACAGGGAAATTTAAGTTGTTTTTACATCTGAAAACGAAAACGAGTTATATAATATCATAATTAAATAAGCATTTTATTATTTACTGTTTTTAAACTTGAATTTCAATTATATTAAAAGCAACTTTGAGTTAGCATTATATTATTCTAAACATTAACTAGGAATCATATTGTACGGACAACAAACTAGCTTCTTATTGAACTGTGCCCCGAGTAAGAATTATATAAATTTTTGACAATTGAATATGCATTTTATCAACGGGAGACTTCAAAATCTGTTTAAAATTAATTTATGTCAATATTTTTGTGGATGAACGATAAAACTGCATAACTTCATTCTCTACATATTCACACACATTTCTCATTTTAAGGAAGTTCTACCGTAAATCGAATAATCAAACAGATTTTGATAAAACTTGGTGTACTGCTAGATAAAGTTTCTAAAATTTTGTAGTTAAATTTTTGAGACCTGTAGGTTCTTGGGAAAAAAGTTATGATCCATTTATTTTTTCACTGTTTAACCTTGATTCTTATGAGAATTCATAACTCTGTCACATATATTTTAATACTAAAAATTATTAATTGACGAGGTTGTGATCAAAGTTTGTATAGTTAAACACAGATATGTAATGAACCGATATTGTATTTAAAAAAGGACAAAAGGTTCTTGTGAGAATTGCAATAAATTAATTTGTAAAAATATTTCACGTTTTACACAATACAGTTAAGACGTTCTGACATTTTAAAATGTTGATTTTGATCGCACATGAAAAATAGTCATATTTAAAAAGTAACTAAAGTTAATAAATAGAATTGTTTAATTATATATTAGTAAAATTAAATTTAAACCTAGCCTCAACCCTCAAAATAATGGTCTCTGTTTTGACTAGTATTGTCATACGATAGAACCTCCTTCAGGGCCGGATTGGGAATTAAAAGCGGCCCGGGAAAGATATTCAAAGCGGCCCCTTTCTATATAATTGAAAATTTTTATTAACATTTAAAACTAAAATATAAAAATATTAAATTATTAAATTATTTTATTTAAACTTATCAATAATTTAATTATTTGGAATTTCTTGAACAGTAGCATTCTCTACTGCCATTTGTACGAAAGCAGCAGTAATTTCTTAGTTTAATGAACACCTCAATCTGGTTTAAACCAATTTTAAAGGACAAAAAATGGACAAATTCTATTAAACAAATATATTAAAAAAATTTTGAGAGAATTTCCTGGCTTTAAAAATTGCTCTGAATGTATTCCTATCTACCTTAACCCCTTCAGCATCAAAAACAACCCTTTAAAATCATTCCCTGATCTTCAATCAAGAAATGGACAATTTTTATTAAATAAATATAATAAAAAGTTTTTTAGCGAATTCCCCGGCTTTAAAAATCGCTCAGAATGAATTTCTATCTACTTTGCCCCCTTTAGCATAAAAAAAGTCGGCTTTCATACACCTGAAAATCATTTTTTCAATATTTGAATACCCAATTACTTTCTTTAATTTACAATTATTTTCTTCAAATCTCAATTATTATCTTCTATTCACAATTATTTTAATTAATTTTTAATCATGTTTTTTAATTTTCAAATATTCTCTTTAATATTCAATAATTTTCGGCTTCTTTCAATATTTTTATCAATTTTCAATTGTTTTCTTCAATATTCAATAATTCTCATTTTTTCAATTGTTTTTCCAGTTTTCAACTAATTTCTTCAATTTTCAAATATTTTCGGTTTTTTTCAATTATTCTTTTCAGTTTTCAAATATTCTCGTTTTTTCAATTATTTTTTCAGTTTTCAATTATTTTCTTCGATTTTCAAATATTGTCGGTTTTTCAATTATTTTTTTTCAGTTTTCAATTACTTTTTCAGTTTTCAAATATTCTCATTTTTTCAATTATTTTTCAGTTTTCAATTATTTACTTGAATTTTTAATTATTTCAGTCAATATTCAATAATTCTCGATTTTTTTTCAATTATTTTTTCAATTTTCACTTGTTTCCTTCAATAGGCAATTATTTTCCAAGAACTTCAATCCAGTTCAATTTTTTATAATCCAATTAAATTTACAATTATTTTCTACAATTACTACAGTAATTTTCTTTCAATTTTTATTCTTAGTTATTTCTGTTCTAAATTTTAATTTACATTCTTAACTTTTAAGATAATTCTGTTGAAATGTAAACTTTTTAATGTTGCAATTTTTCGAATTTTTTGCAATTGTCCTTTATTTTCGTCTTTTTTCAATTATTTTCTTTCATATTATTCAATTATTAATCATTTTCTTGAAATTTCAATTCAGTTCTTTAATTCTTTAATTATTTGTATCCAATCACAATTCTTGTCTTTTATTGATACTTTTTTTCATTTTCAATTATTCTCTCAATTTGAAAGTATTTTCTTCAAATTTTAATAAAGTTTAATTTTTCAAAAAGGAATTAAACTTTCAATTCTTTCTAGAACTATTCCTATCATTTTCTTTCTTTTTTAGTTTTTTTTTTATTTCATGTTTATCTTTTTCTGTTTAAAATTATTTCTGTCAGTTTTTAATTTAATAATCTTGCCATGTTTAGAATTTTTTCCAATTGGCAATTATTTTATTCAATATTTAATAATTCTCGGCTTTTTTCGATGATTTTTTCAATTAACAATATTTTTCTTGAACTTTCAATTCAATTTTTCAACTATCCTCTTAAATTCACAATTATTATTTTCTTTAATTTTGAATTTTCTTCTTCATTTTTCAACTATTTTTTCTAATTTGAAATTATTTTCTTCGATTTTCAACCAACTTTAACTTTTTGAAATCCCATTCAATTTCCAATTATTTGTTATAATTATTCCTACAGTTTTCTTCAGTTTTTAATTGTCAATTATTTTCTTAAATATTCACCAATCCTGGGCTTTTTCACTCTTTTATACTATTTATTTATTTATTGATATAGTAATTTGTAAATTATTTATTATCAATAATTTTTTTGAAATCTCAATTTAACTCCTTAATTCCTCAATTTTTCTGTCTAATTCACAATTATTTTCTTCATTTTTTAATTATTTTGGCAATTTTTAATATTATTTTCTTCTTATCAATTTGTGATTATTTCCTCAAATTTCAATCCAGGTCAATTTTTTAAAATTAAAATTTTTTTCAATTATTATTATTTCTGTAATTTTTTTCCTTTTTTAATTTCCAATTGTTTTTTTAAAATATTATATTTGTTCTTTAATTTTTTAAATTATTTTTGTCAATTGTCGATTTATTAATCTTGTCATTATTCCAATTTTTTTCATTTGTCAATTATTTTCGTCATTTTTTAGTTATTTTAGGTCGATATTATCAACTCGAGAACATTTTTGGATGGTCAAGAGATTTTGAGATCAATATCAATATGGCTCAAATATGATATCGTCTTGATATCGTAAAGCACTAAGAAATAATGGTCAAGAGAACAAAATAATTTAAAAAGTTAAAGATTAGTTATAAAATTTTTTGAGAATTATTGAGGATTGAAAAAATTGAAGGAGATAATTGAAAATTGAGGAATGTAATGGAAATTTAAAAAATGTAATTAAAAATTGAAAGAAGTAATTGAAAAAGTCTAGAATTCTTGAATATAGAAAAAAATAATAATTGAAAACTGAAGAATGAAATTGAAAATTGAAGAATGGAATTGAAAGTTGAAGACAATAATAAATAAGAATTGTAAAAAATAGTTGTAGAATTGAACAATTTAATTGAAATTCTACAATTTCTGTGATTGAAAAGAACATAGAAAGAAGCCGAAAATGATTGAATGTTGTAAAATTAATTGAAAATAGAAAAGAGTAATTGAAAGTTAAATGAAATTTAATTACATAAATTAAATTATTAATTAGACCTACAAAAATACCGGCCCGCCTGGCGGCGGCCCACCGGGATTTTTCCCGGTATCCTGAATGGCCAATCCGGGCCTGACCTCCTTAAACAACATCGAAAAATCTTTTTAAAAAAATGTACTTCATTATTTTTTGTGTCATATCGACTTAGCTTATATTTCCAAGCCAATGAAAATTTCTCAAAAAGCTTCTTTATTTATTTTGTCAACAATCCAGTCATATTAGAACGAGATATGTAAATACAAAGGAGGAAAAAAAGAATTATAATTTCACAACAAAAGCTGGATTTTTCATTTGAATTTCAAAACTAGCACCTCGATGACACAGAAGGGCGTAGGCGTTCAGTGTCGTAATACAGTCATTATCAGATTTTTAATGGCATATGGATGATGGGGGTTTTAATGCGGTAGTCTCAGATTCCGCAGACTCCATATGTACGCAAGCATTATAGAGGGTCCGAGATAAAAATGTCGGCTGCTTTCGTCTCATACAAAGGCAGCTAAATTTTCATAATGGATTTATGCGCATATGTTAAGATCGTGCCATTATTATTTCCTGGTGAAAAATCTGCCTATGTGTAAGTTGATGTATTTTTATTTCGAATCAAATACATGAAGAAGAAGGTTGGAGGCGTATGCGCAATAGAGAGGGGATTCGCACCCGATAATGGCAGGTATCTATCTCTCGTTAAAGAAACGACGAACGACGCCGACGTCGCTTCTAACGCCATCAAAGCGGGGTGGAAAGAA
Source organism: Ganaspis brasiliensis (assembly GCA_037103525.1). Taxonomy (NCBI): domain Eukaryota; kingdom Metazoa; phylum Arthropoda; class Insecta; order Hymenoptera; family Figitidae; genus Ganaspis; species Ganaspis brasiliensis. Next base: position 791,818 of record JAZKLR010000175.1, on the reverse strand, counting down.
AGAATTGCGCCATTTTGAAACATTCATGAGATAAATTTACATTCATTCCTTATTATTATAAAAACTAGGTGATTTTACAATTTAATCCGTTTTATCATATATTTGCATGAAATTGAAAGTATAGCTTAAGGGGACAATTATTTTTGCGCATTATATTATCTTCAGATATTAATTAGATTTGTAAAAATGTTTCGTCTTATTGTTTATAAGATTTAAAAGATTTAAAAGACAACTTTGAATTTGCACATTGTTTATAAGAACAAAGCACACTTTTGACTGATTATCATAAAGTCAACGGAAGTTGCAAAAAGTCATTTTTAACAATGAAAAATGGTGCGGGTGGTTTAAAGGGTTAAACAACGGAAGGCGTGGATACGCTCTTGTTTGCGCTGAATTAAAAGCCCTTTTGTCAACAAGCTCCATTCAAGAGTCAAATAAATTGTACCGCCTTCCGAAAAAGTGCTTCCATAATGCATTTTTTCGAGAGTACTTTACAAAGAAGGAACAAATTAAATCTTTATTTAAATCAACCACCATAAAATGTGTTATGGTGACTTTTAAATCTGTTCCGGAAACTGTCGTTAATTAAAATCGTAAATGGGTTATTTTTCGATTTTGTCTTTATTGGTAATTCATAATCATTATAATATCAATGATAAATATAGTTTTCACAGTAATTATAATAATAACTAGCAAAATAGTTAGTTTTCCGAACATTATAAAAATTAAACTATAATAATAAATAAAACGAATCGATAAATAATATTTATCTAATAAGAAGAGCTGCCAGTGGACTTGCAGATTGAAAATAGTGAAAAAAAAGACTTTTTAATTTAAAAAAGTGAGTAAATAGTGAGCTTTTAAATAAAAAAAGTGATTAAATAGTCAGTTTTTAAATAAAAAAAGTGAATAAGCAATATAGAGTTTGATATTACTGATATTAAATTGGGGGGCGCCAGCAGGAAAAATTCAAATTTAAAAAAAAAAACAATTCGAAAATCGCAAAAATAATTGAAATACGTAGAAAATAATTAAATAATGACAAAAATAATTAAATTAAAAAAAAAAGTTGTAAATGGCAAAACTAATTGAAAAATTGATTAAAAACAAAAAATAAAGACAAAAATTGAATCGAAATAATTGGGATTTGAAGTAAATAATTAAAAAATTTCAAAAATAATTGAAGTTACAAAAAAATAATTAAAGAATGACAAAAATAATTAAAATTTGAAACAAAAGTTTGAGACTGGTGTAAAAAATTTTAATTTTCGCACAATAATTGAGATGTTGAAGAAATAAGTAAAATGTAAAGAAACTAATTGAATGATGACATAAATAATTATAAAAGCTGGTTTAAAAATTACACTTTATAGACAATAGTTGAAAAATTGCAAAAATAATAGAATTTTCAAGAACATAATTGAAACTTGAAAAAAATAATTAAAAAATATCAAAAAAATGTACATGTGTAGAAAACAGTTGAATAATGACAAACATAACTGTAATTTAGAAAAAAATTAATGAAAAATGAGAAATATATTCAAAAATGAAGTAAAAAATAAAAAATTTAATACATTAATTGAAAAATTGTATAAAATAATTGAAAAATTAACGATACAATTAAAATGTGGAGAAGCTAACTAAATAATTACATAAATAATTGAAAACTGATCTTCAAAAGTTAATTAATTTATGACAATAATAAAAAGATTGAAAAACTGACATGTATAGAAAATAATTCCAAAATGTCAAAAATGTTTGAATATTGACAAAAATAGTTGTAATTTGAAAAAATAATTGAGAAATGACAAAAATAATTAATAACTTTAAAAAAATTTTAAATTTAAAGAAAATACTTGAAAACTTGATAAAACAATAGAAACATTGAAATAAATAATTCAAAACTGGTGTAAAAATTAAAAAATTATAGACAATAATTGTAAAGTTAAAAAAATATTATAAGTTTGAGGAAAATAATTAAAAGTTGAGGAAATTAATTGAAGTTTGAAGACAATAATTGAAATTTGAAATTTAAAAATTGCAAAGAATTCAAATTTGAAAAAAATAATTAAAGTTTTAAAAAAATTAATAAATTCTTGACAATAATAAAAATAATAATGAAAATAATTGAAAAGAGGTGTAAGAAATTTGAAAGTTCATGACAATAAAAAAATTGAATAAAATAATTGCAATTTGTAAAAAATAATTCTAAAATGGCAAAAATACAAAAGTAATTGAAATTTGAAGAAAATAGTTGAAAAATAACGAAAGGAATTGAACTTGTGTACAAATTTTGGATATTCCTAACAATAATTTGAAGATTGAAGTACACAATTGAAATTTAAAAAAAATAATTGAAATTGCAAGAAGATAATTGAACAATAACAAAAATAGTTGTAATTTGAAAAAATAGTTGATAACTGGAGCAAAAAATTAAAATTTTAAAGACAATACTTGAAAAATTGACCAAATAATTGAAATTTTAAGAAACTGATTGAATAATGACATAAATAATTGAAAGCTACTGTATAAATAAAAAATTTGTAGAGAATAGTTGAGAAGAGTTGAAGAAACTAAATGAAATTTGTTGAAATTAATTGAAAAAAATGTACAAATTTAATAAAATCATGAAAATAATAAAAATAATGAAAAAAATTATTGAAATTTGTAGAAAATAATTTTAAAATTGCAAAAATAATAGAAATATGAAGAAAATAATCGTAATATGACAAATATACTTGAATAATGACAAAAGTAAATGGAATTCGAAGAAAATTATTCAAAATTAACAAAAGTGGAATAGAAAGTGGTGATAAAAATTTAAATATTCCTGGCAGTTATTGATTATTTATTAAGGCTACCTCATCTGCATATTTTGTCTGTAAACTAAAATAATCTTAAAATTTCCTGATAAAAAGAATCAAAATTAATTAAAAAAAGGCAGGGACTAACTTTACTTTGGATTTTAAAACGTGAATAGAAAAAGATGAATAAAAATAAAAAGTAACCAACTTCACTTCAAGTTTTAAAACATGGACAGAAAAAAATGAATAAATATAAATAGTAACTAACTTCAGGAGTTTACGGAGATTATTATTATTTAATAGTAATTCCTTAATGCAATAAACTTAAATTTCTTTCTTAATTTGTTAAAAGTTGTTATAATGCATCTAAAATTTTGTTGGTACAACCAAAAAATTTTTGTTTCTTTTATAATAATGAGGCTGGTTACTAGGGTGTGTCAGAAAAACAAAAAATTCTTCTTTCTTTAATCTCACTTGTTAAAAACCTTTTATTTAGTGATAAAAAAATTGTAAATTTTTTGAAGATTTTTAAAAAATGATCTAACCTCAGTCCAGGATTTTTGAAGTAACTTTAATCATCAACCAATCCGAAAATGGGTAAAATGTCATATAATTCACCTACAGGTTTTTCTATCAAGGATTTTGAGGTCGCTGAACAAGAATCTGACGTTAGATTTTAAAAATTCAAAATGTCCGATTCAATATGGCGAACAATTTTTTTTAAAAAATAGATGGAATTGGCGGAAAACTTGTTAAAAATGGGTAAAATGTCATGCAATTCACTTACAGTTTTTTCTTGTAGCGTTTTTGAGGTTGTTGAACACGAATCTGAAATTAGATTTTAAAAATTGAAAACGACTGATTTTTAAAATCTTATATCAGATTTGTGTTCAGGGACTTCAAACCCCCTAAAAGAATAAACTGTAAGCTTAACTGTGTAATTTAAAACTGTAACAAAGTTCAACAGTAACTATTTAAAAACATTATTAGCCATAGTGAATCGTCCATTTCTGAAAAATCACCTTATGATAAGTTAGTCAACCTAAGAAAAAAGCATATCATAAGTTGCTTTTTCAAAATTACCATATCATAAGGTAGACGGTGTAACCAGCCTCAAACTTTTTTTCTGTCCGAATTGAACCGTTTTCCTCAACACGGTTCACAGTATCTATGGTATTATAGTTTATCCTTTATTAAACAAAGAAAATAACGATAGTAATAATAAAGAAAAAACTAATAATAAATAATTGCTCACCATAGAAAAAAATTTGTCATATTATTATATTCTTCAAAAATAGAACCTGATACCAATGGAAATGGCATCAAGTTGAAAAGATTGAAAAAGAGCAACAAATATGCATAATGGTGTATTTATTAAATAAGAAAGAAAAAGATGATACGATGCTGTTTGGTAACAAGATCAGGGTAGATCTTGTGTTTCGAAGAAAGGCTGCAAGTAGTGAAATTTGAAAGGAATAATGGTTCTCCACGATTCCGGTAGCACGAGCACCCGAGGCAGATTCGAGAAGGCTCCTTTCCGGCGTCGCCATTTTATCATTAGGGTTTCAATCGAGAACTGTAAGTCATTTAGATCCCCGTTACACTTGGCTGTCTTAAAAGGGTTTATGCTGGTAGCACTTGAAAGAACCCTTTGAAAAACATTTTTCAACTAATGGCTCCCGGGTCTTTGGCGAACCCTCCACGTTCCCGTTTTTCTAGTCCAAATATACATACAAGTTCTTTCTCTACTCCCTTGGTGTCTCCGAATCCACTCACAAATAATTTCCTATGTGCAGTCACGTGGTGTTCTAAGAGCCAGAGCAATTTTCAAAATGCACCTTCAACATTACCCCACCTCAAATAGACAAAAAAGCGAACCAACTAACATGGTCCCACACTGCACACAGTTCTCCGCGATATTCCATTTAAAAAAATGTATTTAAAAATATTGTCTGAATTAATTTTTTTCACACTAGTTTCAAACAAGCTTACAATTATTATCATCCTGAGTGACAATTTTTCGAGTGAAGGAAAATTGATGCTGGTTGCAAATACAATGGGCTTTTTAATTTGTTTTAAATCGGAAAATTAACAAAAAGCTGAGAATAAAAGCTTCTATAAAGAGTTTTAAATTCTGTGCCCCTGGGCATACTTAGAAAGAATTCTTTTTTTTTGTACTTGAAACGTTTTCTCTTGAATTAAACTGAAATGCATAATTCGAGTTTGCTAAAACGTGAAGCTTTTCAAAACATGGCTCACAGTGATTTAAGGACTAATTGACTAATTTTAATTAAAAAGTCTACTTTTTTGGAAAAATTTCTTTGTAGTTGAAACTAGAATTATTAGGAATCGAAAATATGTTATTATGTTTGTGGTTATCTAATTATTTTTGGGAGCAAAAACAGCTGAAAGTAAGAATTTTATGAACTCTAAATCTTCATTTGGTTTTGCATGATAATTTTTCATTATTTTTGTTCGAGATTTACAGTGATAATATTTTTGATTATAATTTTTTTTCTATGGATTATAACTATCCTCATCATATAACCAAAATGTACATTATAGAAACTAGACAATTTTATTGCTTTTTTTACCGAAAAATAAAAAAAAAAATTTGCGCTTACCTCTTTTAAGACCCCTGCATTATTTTAATACTTGTCTGAAACCTCCAACATTTAAAAAAAAATTTTTTTTTATTTGAAACAGATATATTAAGGGGCACTCTTTGACAAGAAGGCAGGATGTGTGACATCACATTATTTTTTTTTTGTGTGTTAAATGTTTATGTAGACTTTGGTTTACAAACTTTGTTTTATATTTTTTGAAAATGCAGTAATTTCTAAGAGTTCAAAAAATAAAAAATCTAACTTTTAAATTGTATAAAAAAAAAACTTAAATGATATCTTTTTAATATTTTATAAAATAGGAGGGAGGAAGTTATGTCAATTTAAAATTAATAAAAATTTGTGTGTCATTTTTCTTAGGGGTCATACAGAAATTACGTTTAGGGTTTGGGGGAGCGTTCGATAAAATCCTACGTTTGTTAAACGAAATTCAAAAAGATGATTGAACTGTTATATTTTAAAGACTGTATAAATTAATAAAATCTATGTTATTTACATATAAACATATTGTAAATATTTTATCAAATAAAAATTGTCTTTAACTAAATTGAAAAATGCTATTAAAACATTTTTTGACCAAAATTAGAAAAAAATTATTTTAGTAAAATTCAGGCGGAAAGGAGGGGGGTCCAGTAAAATCTGACGGTGTCTTACAATAGGGTGTGGGAGAATAAAAAAATTCTAAAAAATGACTTACATAATTTGTGTACAACCCCTCGTAAAAAAAAAAGAAGAAAATGGATCTTAGTAAGATTTTCGGGCGAGGGGGTCTAGAAAAATCTTACGGCGTCTTAACATGGGGTGGAGGAGGATAAAATAATCCTAAAAAATTGCTTACATAATTTGTTTATAACCCCCTGTAGAAAAAAAAAGTTTCTTAGTAAAATTATAGGGTGAAGGGGTCCAGAAAAATCTTACGTTATTTTACAATGGGGTGGGGAAGGATAAAAAAATCCTAAACAATGGGTTACATAATTTGTTTATAACCCCCTATAGAAACAAGAAAAAAATATATCTTCGTAAATTTTTAGGGTGCGGGGGTCCGGAAAAATCTTAAGGTGTCTTAAAATGAAGAGGGCGGGATAAAAAAATTCTAAAAAATGTCTTACATAATTTGTTTTTAATCCCCTGTAGAAAAAAGAAAAAAATGTATCTTAGTAAAATTTTAGGGCGAGGGGGTTCAGAAAAATCTTACGGTGTCTTAATATTGGGTGGAGGAGGATAAAATATTCCTTAAAAAATTGCTTATATAATTTGTTTATAACCTTCTTTTGAAAAGAGAAAAAAATGTTCCTTAGTAAAATTTTAGGGTGAGGGGGGCTAGAAAAATCTTACGGTATTTTACAATGGGGGGGGAAGGACAAAAAAATCCTAAAAAATGTGTTACATAATTTGTTTATAACCCCCTGTAGGAACAAGAAAAAAATGTATCTTCGTAAATTTTTAGGGTGCGGGGGTCCGGAAAAATCTTAAGGTGTCTTAAAATGAGGAGGGCGGGATAAAAAAATTCTAAAAAATGTCTTACATAATTTGTTTTTAACCCACTGTAGAAAAAAGAAAAAAATGTATCTTAGTAAAATTTTAGGGCGAGGGGGTTCAGAAAAATCTTACGGTGTCTTAATATTGGGTGGAGGAGGATAAAATATTCCTTAAAAAATTGCTTATATAATTTGTTTATAACCTTCTTTTGAAAAGAGAAAAAAATGTTCCTTAGTAAAATTATAGGGTGAAGGAGCCTAGAAAAATCTTACGGTATTTTACAATGGGGGGGGGGGGAAGGACAAAAAATCCTAAAAAATGTGTTACATAATTTGCTTATAACCCCCTGTAGAAACAAGAAAAAAATGTATCTTCGTAAATTTTTAGGGTGAGGGGTCCAGAAAAACCTTACGGTGTCTTAATATGGGGTGGAGGAGGATAAAGTAATCATAAAAAATTGTAACATTATTTGTTTATAACCCCCTGTAGGAACAAGAAAAAAATGTATCTTCGTAAATTAAATAGGATAAAAAAATCCTAAACAATGGGTTACATAATTTGCTTATAACCCCCTATAGAAACAAGAAAAAAATGTATCTTTGTAAATTTTTAGGGTGACGGGGTCCGGAAAAATCTTAAGGTGTCTTAAAATGAGAAGGGCGGGATAAAAAAATTCTAAAAAATGGCTTACATAATTTGTTTTTAACCCTCTGTAGAAACAAGAAAAAAATGTATCTTATTAAAATTTTAGGGCGAGGGGGTTCAGAAAAATCTTACGGTGTCTTAATATTGGGTGGAGGAGGATAAAATATTCCTTAAAAAATTGCTTATATAATTTGTTTATAACCTTCTGTAGAAAAGAGAAAAAAATGTATTTTCGAAAATTTTTAGGTTGAGGGGGTCCAAAAAAATCTTATTGTTTCTTAAAATGAGGAGGGAGGGATAAAAAAATCCTAAGAAATAGCTTACATAATTTGTGTAGAATCTCTTGTAGAAAAAAAAAATGGTCCTTAGTAATTTTTCAGGGTGAGGGGGTCCAGAAAAATCTTACGGTGTCATACATTGGAGTGGGGGAGGATAAAAAATCTTTAAAAATAGCTTACGTAATTTGTTTACGACCCCTTATATTAATTTAATAATATTTCTGAATTTCAAAAAAATAAAATCATTTACGCATTTTTAGAAATCAAAAGCTCAAATAAAACTACCATCATAAAAATCTTGAATATACTTTTCTAAATCAAATAAGACGCTTTTAGCCTAAGAGAATATATAGTTTTTCATTGCTAACGCAAATCTCTGGGGGAGAATGTAACAACCATATATAACACAGTACAGATATCCTATGCAAATTACTCTCAGAAAGTCACCAGGAATCACGTAATTCTGCTCGTTAGTTCGTTATTTAAGTGAGATTCGCGATGCTCACAGTGCCGAGTAAAAGGTCCCATCCACAGGAATTGAGTGCGATTTGATATTTAAATCTGATAATCTCATTTTCCCAGATACAGAATCGCGTCCGCCATCTCTACGACGCTGCCATGTTGATTTTTGCCCAGTCGGCATATACATATATACACTCCCTCCATATATAAAAAGGGATTTCATTGAAATTGTGACTTTCTTTTCAATTAATTTCGCACACATGTCATAGGAAAAAGAAAAAAAGAAAATAATTATCGTCTTAGACAAAATAGAACCCAATTCCAAATCATATATTTTTCCCCCCCGGTTCATCAACCCATTTCTCATTTTCCATTTCTCTTCAATTTCCTCGGAATTCTCTTCCCTTACACAGAGACTCTAGTCACAGTTATTACGACTGTTCCCACCTCCGGTTTTGATATCCCCACCCCACGTTAAAACACCCCCGAAGGGCTGCCACACACAAAGCACACATCTACCCCATTACGGTACAGCCACCCCTAAAAGTGTATACCACCTCCTCAGGCGGATTTCGCGCCAAAATCGCGTCCCATCAAACCAGAAATCCGCTATCTCCGAGAGAGAAGCTCATTTTCCAAAAAAGTCACTATTGTTCTAGAAAACTGGAAAATAGTAGGCGGCACGTCGCCTCTTTTTGTAGGTACATTTTCTGCATTAATTAAAAGCTCCAGCCTCCGGGCCACAGTGGTACGGCCATCTTGGCTGTCGGCACGCCCCTCGTTCTTTGTTTTCGGATTTTTTTAATGATTTCTCCTTTGCAAAGAGCACAAGGGACTGCAACAGCTTAGGTGTGGAAAGAGAGAAAGAGAGAAAAAAAACGCGTATATTCAGTCGCGTACCAACCTCCGCCGGGACATAGAAGGTGCATTAGCAAAAGAGTGAGAGTAGATGGGCACACTTATGGAAATCTCGCTGATGTAGATGTGTACTTAAAAAACAGGCATAGGCGGTAATCATCGCAAAGAGGCATGACACAAAAAGGCAAGCACCAATGCGCGTTTGTTCACGGCAAGTTGTCGTTTTCAAAATAGTTAGTGATCCTTTAATACACAGCCTCAACCACAATTTATCTCGTTCTTATGATTACTCTATTTTTTTTTCCTTTAGTATTTCACTAACGCCCAATAAAAAAAAATTGACTGCCCAATATGGGCCGTATTATATTGTCAGTACCACAATATATGGAAATTTCGTATTAGTTTGTCAGAGCTGGACAAACAGTACGAGTCGTATAGTGGATTTAAGTCAATTTTTTTGTTGTTTGAAAAAATTATATTATGTGCGTCCGCATATGATAACCAGGCACTTTTTTGGTACGTTTATTTAGTTTTTTTAAGTTCTTCCCTTTTTGTGGAACGGGATTTTGATTATAGATTCAAAATATTCTTTTTTTTTGTATTTATTTAAAACGTAATTTTTCTTTATCAAAGTGATTTTTAGGGTAATTTATAGCTAATTTAAAGCTAATTTTGTTTTGTCAATTTGTTTAAGGTAGTTCTCTTAAATCAAAACAAATTTTGTCATTTTTTACATTCTCATCCTAAATAAAAAGGTCTTAAATTTGTGCGATTTTGGACTTTTTTTTACTTATTTTGTGATGGTTAATTAATAGCGCCAACTTCAAGATGTAGAGTCCCTCTTTTGTATTTATTTCAAAAAATGGATACAGCGTCAAAACCTGGATTTCAAGTGACTATTTTTTGAAATTTAGTAACGCAAGCCATATTTTTAAAAAGGGATATTATTGCTTGTACTTTAAAATATAATTTAGTAGTTTTTATGTTTAAACGTAAAGAAAATTCATTGAATAGTTAGCAAAATTGTATTCTTTAACCATGTCTTCTACATTCTACAATGTTAAAAGATTGAACTGCATTCTCAAATATCTTAATAAGTATCACCGCTTCCTACTTTTAAAACACATCATTGCATTCATTTAATGTTCTATTATATGATATTTCAATTAGAAAAATAATTAAAGACAATTTTTTTTCTAGAGCACTACCTTAACAGTTAATGTGAGAAATTTAATAGAGAATTATTATTTTAATACTGTTTTCCACATAAATACAATATCAATTTTAAGCAATTTGACAAAGAGATAGTTTAAAAATCGCAAAAATAATGTTGTATTTGGTTTCTTGATTTTTGCTACTTTCCCACGAATTTTTAATTGGAATTTTTTGAAAAAGTGATACTACACGGAAAAAAATAATTTTTCGAATTTTACAAAACTTTTTCGTACCCTTGGATAAAGCCATTTACAAAGCTTAGTTTCTGGGGATGTGCAGAACAGTTTTGTAAAATATCCTGAAATTTCAGCACAAAGTGCAAAATGATTTATAGTGACTGCAAAGAATTCCGTAACTTGTGCAGAAAGTTTAAAAAATTTCACAAAACTGTTCTACATATCATTCAAAACTGAGTTTTGTAAATGACTTTATCCAAGGGTACGAAAAAGTTTTGTAAAATTCGAAAAATTATTTTTTTCCGTGTACAGAAAATTCGTAAGTTAAATTTGCAATAAATTTTATTCAAAGCATTACATTTTTTGTATCTAAAAGTTAAAATTCACTGCTTATTGATCAGCAATAACAATATATATATATAGTGCTCATTCCATTTTAAAATAGATTTTGACATATCACGGATTTTATTATTCAAGTATCTGGATTTTAATGGGTTTTCGTCTGCATTTATAATTTCTCTTTTTTGTCCATTTACGATTTTCGTTTTTCTGCTCTCAATTTTTCACCTTTTTTTCACTCTTTTATTAAATTTTTTCCAATACTTGTTTTGGTTTATTTAGGTTATGAAAAAAAGATTTTTTTGTGCATCGGTAATTATTATTTGCGTTTTTCAAAATCCCAGTACTCGGTTAATAGAATTACTAGTCTTTGTAAATTAAATTGATTCTCTAAGTCTGAATAAGTGGTTTTTTACTAATGAATTAGAGAAAAATCGGTCACTATTAAATAGTGAATATTTCAGTAATGTTTAGTAGAAAACCGATAATTAATAGTGAAAAACTACTATTTTTATAGTGAGATTTCTACTAATTGAAACAGTGAAATTTACTATTTTAAATAGTAGAAATTTCACTATCAAATTAGTATTTTTTCACTATTAATTATCGGTTTTCTACTAAACATAAGTGAAATATTCATTATTTAATAGTGACCGATTTTTCGCTAATTCATTAGTGGAAAACCACTAATTATTAAAAGAGTGACTTGAAAAATTGAGTAAATTTACTAACTTTCTGGTTAAATTAACTAAAACTATGGTAAATTACACTTATTTTTTATATTAATTTTGCTAATATGTAATTGGATGGCATTTTAATTTTCTCACTGTTCTTTTTGACAATTTTACAATTTAACATTTTTTCTTAAAAAGAAAAAAAATCTGTTGCTGTTATTGTCTTATATGTGTCTGTTAAAAAAATTACAGCATAGTATTTCTTTAATTATTACAGTTTTACACCTAATTTTATAATAGCGACAAAAATACTAAAAGAAACCATGGGTAAGAAATTGTAAGTAAAATTCAATAAAAAAATTTGCTACAATTATAATTTTAATTCCACAAGTATTAGAAATAAATTAGTAGGATTTGCAGAAAAATTGTTACAACAATTATATAGAAAAACTATGCTGCCTGATGAACTTTAATTTTTTTTTATCATTTCTTACAATTGATTGTTTTTATTTTTTCATCTTACTCTCTAAACTTAAATGAGTAAAAATCTAATTTATAGCTTAAAGTTTATTATTATTATTTTTCACTTCAATTCGATTTAATTGATCTCTTAAGTTTAATCAATGAAATTTGAATGATTTTATATTCAGTGACCAACTGATTTTCAGTAAAATTTCTCTGATTTGAACAGTCGATCATTAATTTCAAATCAAAAACAACTTCAATTATTCAATTTAAGCGAGTGACATCGTGAAATAAAATAAATTTTAGTATAATTTAATTACAAAGATCTGTCAAATTTAACTGTTAATCAGTAGAATTCACTAAATGGATACAGTTGAATTTATCTGATTTTCTTTTGCTATTTACTAATTGTCAGTTAAATTTTCTCTTAACATTATTTTTTATGTATTATAAGAATTATTCTTATTAATAGTATAAAGATTAACTTGGTTACTTTTTTTTGTTCCATGGAGGGCTAGCTAAAAGCTTGTAAATGTAAATATTAAATAAATAAATTTAACTAATTGAATGATTGATTTAGTAACGCATTTATTGTTGAATACTAAAAAAAATAGTTAACAAGTTTTTTTAATAAATTTATTTTACAATTTACGAGTAAACAATATCAAAAAGTAAAACTTTTACATAAGAAATTCGAAACTTTAAAATTAAATGTAGGGAAATGCAACTATGAGTGGACCATCTTTCTAATTTCTATACCAGCAAAGACGAAAAAAAGGCACACGAAAAACATAGTGCTGAGAAAATTTATAAAAATAAAAATTATTACAGGGTAAAACACGCAGTAATCAACCAGTGAGTTCATAGTCGGACGTATAACTTTTGAAACGTTGTAATTTATTAAACTGATTTGGTCACTTTTTAGAAAATTGCTTATAAGAAACTTTTTTACTTCATTGCTAAATTTGAGATGTTTTATCACTTTATTTCTAAAAGAAAATGAATATTTGACCGAATCCTGATACCAGCTAAACTTATCCTATTTTCTGAATTTGATGACTAAAAATCATAAAAAAAACTTTTTATATATACATTCAATATGCTTGTAATAAATAAATATTCATATGTACATTAAAATTCTGTACAGTTTCTATTTATTATTAATAATTTTTAGTAGATTTTAGCTTGTGGTCCACTCTTGGTTTCAAATTTTTTTATTTAAGAAATAGTAACTTCGGAAAATGCGTCTAAAAATTTTGGTTAAGGGCATGTGATGGATTATGACGTCACTGGTATAGGCAAAATTTGTCCGTAACTTTTCTCTTAAAATATTAAATATTTTGTCATAAAACTTGGTAAAATTACTTAAAATGACATTAGAAAGGTCTCTGAGTCCCAAGTTTGTTTGAATTTTGTCCCAAAATTAATTTTAAGATAACTTTTCGAAAAAATGCAATATTTTTTAAAAATCACTTTTGAGCCAAAATTCAAACAAACTTGGGTCTAAGAGACCTTCCTAATGACATTTCAAGTAATTCTACCCAGTTTCATGACAAAATATTCAATATTTTAAGAGAAAAGTTACGGACAAATTTTGCCTATACAAGTGACGTCATGCTCCTTCACATGCCCTTAAAGCCCAAATATGTAGCCTCATACAGCTTTTAACTGTGAACGATAACTATATCCAACTATGTACAGAGGTTTTCAAAATTCTTTCATTAAAAAAGCTAGTTTTTGTATTATAAAAAAAGTAAATCACTAATAAAAACATTTCCCTAGCCATCGTCAAAAATAATAATTTTTTTAAAGTTTCTTATTTGAAAATTTAGCTTTTTGACATTTTTTCTCCAAAAGAAATGAGTTATTTGGCATTTTTGAAATTTCCTTTTTGTATGTATAGAAAAAGTGTCGTTTGCTGGGAATGCTCTAATTGTTGCAATATTTAAAAACGAATTATTATTTGTGAAAGTGTATAAAAACGATCAAAAGAATTGCATACAGCGCAATTAAAATAAAAAATTCCTTGACTTTTCTCTGATGTCTCTCCGACTTTTTTATTCACTTTTTGAAATCAAATTTTAATAATATCCTCTATTGTTTTCAGAAATATAATATTCTTGAATTTAAAAAGAATTCTCTGACTTAATCAACAAAACTTGTCTCCTCTCTAAATCTGAATTAGTTAAAAAACTACTAATTAGGGTTAAAAATCGTAAACGAGTTTTCTCTTTTTCAATTAGTAAAAAATAACTAATGTAATTAGTTAATTGAAGTCTACTAATTCTTTTAGTAGTTTAACATAACCTAAAAATTACTTTGACTAATTAAATTAGTAGTTTTTACTAAATTATTAGTAAAAAATTACTATTTGACATGGTAAACGAGTTTTCACCCATAAAATAGTAGTTTTTAAGTAATACAGATTTAGAGAGTAATTCTCCTGACTTTTCACTAACCACTGTAACATTAAAGTTACGGGAATTTTAAAATATTTTTAACAGTGAGATAGTATACACTGAATGAAATTTTAAAATAATATTTAATATAAGATTTATTGAAAGGAGACTATATTTAAGACCAATTGGGAAAAACTAACTGGTTTACTTTTAATTGTTACAGTGAAGAGAAGAAAATTTAATAGTGACTATGTTAATGTTCAAAATTTAGTTTTCATATTTAATATAGTCACTATTAAATTCTCATTTCTTCCCTGTAACAGTTTAAAAGTAAACCAATTAGCTTTTTCCCGTAGGACTTGAATAGTTTCCTTTCAATAATCTTATGTTAAATTTAATTTTAAAATTTCTTTCAGTGTAATATTACTCTCTAAATCTGAATTAGTTAAAAACTACTATTTTAAGAGTGAAAACTCGTTTGCCATGTCAAATAGTAGTTTTTTACTAATAGTATAGTAAAAAACTACTAATTTAATTAGTCAACGTAACTTTTAGGTTATGTTAAACTATTAAAAGAATTAATAGATTTCTATTTATTAATTACATTAGTTATTCTTTACTATTTAACTACTTGAATTTAACTACTAAATTAGTAGTATATAAAAAATAATTTAGTATAATATCTAAAACAGAATATAAAAAGTAAAACATAAAAGTTAGAAGATAAAATAAATGTAGATAATATTAAATAGAAACTAAAAAGTACTTTCTAAATCTGAATAAGTGAATATTCACTTATATTTTAAGTTAAAAGTCGTCTACGTAAAAAAATAAGTGCATATCCATAAGTGAATATTCACTTAATCAGAGTTAGAGAGTATTTTTATTTTCTATTTAATTTCTATTTAATATTATCTACATTTAATTTATAATTCAAATTTTCCCAAATTTAGCGGAGCTAAATGTCCGATATTTTTTCACAGTTTTCAAATTTTAAATAATTTAATCCGAACATTTAATTTATCTTCTAATTATTATGTTTTATTATTTATCTCCTGTTTTAGATATTCTACTAATTATCTTCCATATACTATATCCTCTACTGTGTACATTATTTATAATATTACATCTACTACGTTTACTGTTAAAAATATTTTAAATTACACGTGACCTTTATGTTACAGTGGTTAGTGAAAAGTCAGAAAAAGTCAGGTGAATTAGACAACTTTTGTTGATTAAGTCAGAGACCTTTTTTGAAATCCAAGAATATCATATTACTAAAAAATATAGAGGATACAATTAAAACTTGATTTCAAAAGGTGAATAAAATAGTCAGAGAGACATCACAGAAATGTGATGACAGAAATGTAAAACACTATATATAGTTACCTTTATATAATATATAATATATCGTCACGTGAACGAGTTCTCACTTATTCAGATTTAGAGAGTAGATCATAGTAAATTAAAAATAAATTGAAAATGTAATCCCGGCAAGAAGAGGTTGATTGAAATGAATAATAACGGTTCCGAATGTCGTGGTATTTCAAACCTTTTTAATCCAATCTATAATGTCTACTTTGAACTTTCATGTTTTAATTCTTCTAGACAGTATTCACCTGGACACACTCATATTCATTTTAATTCCTGACCAAAGACGTACACATTTTAATTCCGATAAGGTAGTAAGAAATTTAATCAAATTAAACCCGTTTTATCCTTAAAACGTATGGAACCAATATAGAATTCCGTTTAAAACGTAAAATTTGGTAATAGTTTAACTAATTTTAAGCAAATAAAACTAAAACAAATTAAAATGTTCGGATATATGATCAACATGAATATCGCTTTCTATTCAAAGCAATGTCATTTTTATCGTAACAATTTTTATTCATTTTAATCTACCTCATTGTGACGGGATGGTAATTAAAAGATAACATAGTAAATAGAAACTAACTCCAATTTTTAAATATGCTATATTCTATTATGCATGCCACTATTGCAATAAATTTCGTTTTTTATTTTAACAGTTCTTTACAAATGATTTTTTTTTAGTTTCTTTTTTTTTGTTATTAAAAGTGCAAGACCCTTTTTGAATTTTTCCAATTTTCCTGCTTTGCGCTTTTATAGTTTTCCTCTTTTAGAATTTTCCTCCTGTTTTTCATTTTAGTTTTTTTTTTATTGAAGATACGGAGTAGTAGGATTGTATAAGTATAAAAGTGCTGGATTGAAAGGAATGGTGCGATTTTGTTCTTGGAGAATGACGGCCTTTTGAAACTGCAAAACAAGTCCGCAATTTTCGAGGTGTAAGCAGTGTAAATGCATTTTAAGCTCGATGAGTCTTTAATTAAAACATCGTTAGCGCTTATCCGCATTTCGGGGTCTTTACCCTCTTGCTTCATTCTCGCATTGAAGTTAACCGTTGAGTAAAATTGCGGGAATTAATGAAAACAGAGGAAACGATAGGCGGGTACATCTAATTGAGAATTAGATTATAACTAAGATGAAATAGGTAAAATAGTAGTTTCTACAGGAAAATAGAACTAATTGGGTCAATTGGTCATTTCTATTTTTAATTTTTCAAAAGTAAATTCACACAAAATCCATTTTTGTGTGTTGTTAAATTTCATGATCATAAGAAATTTGTTAATATGTGCATTTATTTTCTTTTAATTTAATCTTCATTTTTATAGGGGGATGGAGCATACAGTGGAACAATCCATTTTTCTGAGAGATAATTGTAATTATTCATTTCATGGCTGTTCTGATTAAATTACTAACCATTTTCATCAGCCTTTTTTAAATCCAAAGAAGCAATTTAAATTTTGTAATTATCTGAATTAAGAGTTAAATTTTCTGTAAAAAAGTCGACTTAAAATTTAATACGAAATTACAAATTTCACTTGGAAAAACTCTTACTATTTGCTGATTTATATTCATATAAAATTATTTGGGGTAAGATTTAATATCCGAAAAATAATTAATAGGAATGAAATTAAATCAGAGTCGAGAGTTGGTTTTTATTTTCCAGTAAAATAGTTTAACATTTCATATGACCTATTTCCATATAACTATTAATTAAAATTTATATATTTGCAGTTGAAATTAAACGTCGGCAATTACAAAATAAAACAGTTTTTCTAAATTTTCCATTTCTTAAAGTGTCAGAAGTTAAATAACAATTTTTTATTACAATTTTGAGAAGACATTTTTTTCCAAATTAATATAAAGAATATATTTAAAAAGTTGGTATAATAAGATCGGTAAAATGTTCGGATTTTAACAAAAATTCTTGTTAAATGTTAGTTTAAAAAATATTATATATTAACTCTGTTTAACTAAATTTTTGTATTTAAAATTTATCGCTATTTGAATCAATAAATTTTATCTTAACTAAGTAATTGTTTATGGTCAAATATTTGTTTAATCCAAGTAACAGTTTTTTATGTGTCATTCAATTTGTAACAATTTTTAATTTAATTTACACGAAGAATATTACGTTAAAAAATTTACAGCGTAATAGTTATATTATTCTAATTTTTAATTAAAAGAAAAGTATGTATTAAAAATATTTTGAAACCTAGTCTTCTGCTTTTGAAAACAAAAACAGTTTTCCAGAATTTAAGTTTCTGTAAAAATTAAAATTAACAATCGGTTAAAGTGAAAATTAACCTGTTAAAAAGTTTTCGTGGTTCAAATGACTAGTTTCAAACTAGTGATTCATAAGGTGTAAAAATATGAATTTTAATTAATTTTAATAATCCAAATTTGTCAACAAAATTAATCTTAGTGTTTTAAATTTATGCCCAAAATCTAATTAAGTTAAGGTAGCAGATATGATGCTTTAATTAACACTTTTAACAACATACGGAATTTTATTCGTCAATTTAAATTGCGGTTGGAATTTTAGTTGTCAATTTTAATTTTCTTGGAATTTTAATCATTAACTTCAAATTTAGTTGACTTCACTAATTTCTTAATCAAACAATTTTGTTTACAAACAAGTTAATTTTACCACACTTGTTATGTCAATTTTACGAAACCGCAACAAGCAATCACAATAGTTAATTAAGTGACAATTTTACATAAAAATATTCAGTTTTTAATCCGCTCTTAACAAATGAAACTTTAACTGAGAATGCACTTTGACAAAATTTCAATTTATATGCAAGAAATTGAATTTTCTCGATGCATTTTAAAAACTTTTCACTAGAATCTAAGAAATATACATATAACCTGGTCTTCTGCAGAATGTATGTAATAAAAAGAGGGGCATCTGCTCTCGACAATGTTTGGACACGTCGATGACAACTTTTGTCCACTGGGATTTGAATGCGGATGTCAATCGAGTTCTCGAAAGTATAATAGAAAATATTGTAAATACGAAAGAACCATGTATATATATATCTAAACTATTCGAAGCGACGTGGTTTAAAAAAGAAAAGTGCAAAAGACGGAGGAAAAAAATTCCTTTTTAGTTTCATTTTATCTTTGATTCTCTCGATGACTGACAATTTCCACATGCATTTCTTGAAAAGAATCAATGATGGAATTAGAATTTTAATTAAAGAAGTTCGATTCAAAGAAGAGTCGGCAATTTACTTAAGTACTTTTTATATCCCGAGCGGAAATTCAATTGTGGGCCTGACCGCAGCCAGACCCGTGTACGTCGGGCCCAGATCGGGGAAATAGTGCCACTGCCAGATTGGGGTGAAACGCACGGCCAGACCTGGCTGCGGTCGGATCTCAAAAATCAAAATTTCCAGCCGTCGCTCGGTCGGTACAAACGTTCGTTGCTTTATCGACATATGCGTCTATTTCTAAGGCAGTATATGCGTTTGCTTTTCAGTCTATATTTATATATCTTTTTTTCTTTAAAATAAATAAAAGAA
This sequence comes from Ganaspis brasiliensis, assembly GCA_037103525.1. Classification (NCBI taxonomy): domain Eukaryota; kingdom Metazoa; phylum Arthropoda; class Insecta; order Hymenoptera; family Figitidae; genus Ganaspis; species Ganaspis brasiliensis. The sequence goes on along the minus strand of JAZKLR010000175.1, from coordinate 772,508 downwards.
GTGAAATGTAATGCGAATATTCTTTTTACTTTGATAAATGACAAATATTTAATTATACTGTACATTTTTTAAAATTATAACATACAAATATACTGTAATAAATTTTAATTATTTAAAATTATTAGATAGACAATTAAATAGAAATAAAAGCAAATATAGATATAGCAATTTTTTCGAATTTTTCAGCAACGTACTTATTCCATTCAAATTTTATTGTCTGACATGTAATTATTAAATAACATTTTATTTACATTTTAAACGCAAGTAAACGGATGAATACGAATATTTTGAAAAATCCTAGCGGCGCTGAGATTCGATCCCCCTAAACCTAAACCCTAACCTAACGCTAAACGCATAAGTCAAACGCATGACCATGGAGCCACTGAGGCTACGAGATTTTCTTTACAACGACTCGGTGATCTTTAATTTCGAGTGATCCGCACGTACAGATGAACCCTTCGCAGTCTTGCAAGTTATAAAACATTTTAAATGAGCAATATTTGAAACGTAAAATTTGTTATTTTAGGATTTCTTATTTCTGAAGTAAGGTATTATACGATTTTACTGTAGTATTTCTCCTTTGTTTATATGGTTCATTGGAAATCTCATAAATTTTCTTAGTCTTTTGAATTGTCTCTTAACTCGTTTTGTGACTTCCATTAATTTGATTTCTTAGTATTGTACTGTGGAAATCTGTAGATCGTATCCTTCACTATAATAGCAGGTATTGATACTAATGACTTGTGGAATTTCCACAATTTGTCTCGCCCTATAATGATGCAATATCTGTACTTACGATTAAAACGATTTAAACCAAATCAAGTAAATAATATACAAGTTCATATTTATTTAAAACAATATTTCTATCTAAAACAATCAAATTTCTTTTTATATTACACTACCGGCCAGAATTGTGGGACCACCAATTTTGAGTGTAATGAAAAACATCTAAAAACATAAAAAGTATAAAAGCTAAAATTTTTCTCTTACTGTTTTCTAAAAGTTTATAAAATTCCGAGTGAAATGAAACTAAGAAGACGTGGTTTCATTAATATTTTAGTTAGAAAATCTCGAAAAATTGTGATTTGCAATAGTTCATATAAATTAAAATTACTTCTATCTGAAATAATGAACATTTTTTAATGTTCTTAGGCTCATTTTAAAGGTAACTTTCTGCAGAAACGAACTATTAAAAGTGAACAAAAGAATTTGAAAAATTTGATAACAGTTTTTTATACTAAAAAAAGTTTTGTAAAATATATGATATTTGATACTACACAGAATTACTACAATTTTTTCTATAATTTTCTTCTGTTTTTAATTGGCAATTTATAAGTCTCCTTCAATTTTAAAATTATTCTTTCTTTTTTAAAAATTATTTCTTCTATTGTCAATTATCATCGCTATTTTTCCATTTTTTATCAATTGTCAGTTGTTTTACTTAATATTTAAAGATTATCGCCATTTATTAATTTTTTTTCCATTATCAATAAGTTTCTTCAATTTTAAATGCAACTGTTCAAATATGATTATATAATAATTATTATAAATATCTTCTCAAACTTCAATTCCATTCTTCAGTTTTCAATTATTTTCTTATAAAATCAATAGATCTCGGTTTTTTCAATTTTTTATTATATTCTATAAATCATAATTACATTTTTCAATTACTTTCTTTAAATTCTAAATATTTATTTCGATTTTCAACACATTTGTTTAATTTGCAATTATTTCCAAAAATTATTCCTATAATTTTATTAATTTTTCGAATTTCTTTTTCATTTGTTAGTTATTACCTAATTTCTTAATTATTTTCTTTAATATTTAATTATTTTCGTCACTTTGTAATTTTTTTTCAATTATCAATCATTCTTTTCCAATTTCAAACTAATTTTTTAACTTTTAATTTAATTAATTTTCAATTTATTTCTTCAATTTTTAATTATTTACCTCAATTCTCAATTATTTTTTCCAAATTTCAAATTCTTTCTTCAATTTCAATTATTTAGTTTAAATTTAATGTTTATTGTTTAATATATTTAATTATTTTATCAGTTGTTAAATAATCTTGCCATTTTTCGAATTTTGTTTTTAATTGTCAATCATTTTCGTCATTTTTCAGATTTTCTCTTCAATTTTGCAATTAGGGTGGATTTACAGTTATGACGCTGAAGTGCGCAACGTTTCTGAGAAACGAACAAAAAGAATAAATTAGAAAAAAAATATTTTTAAAAATTTTCTGGCCAAATAAACTTTTAAAATTGTTTTTAGTTCTATTATATATCTAATTCAATGAATAATTAACCATATTTACCCATACAATTTTAAATATAATTTATAAAAATTTTGTTCGTTTCTCAGAAACGTTGCGCACTTCAGCGTCTTTTACAGTTTTTGGACAACTTAAGAATTTTTGAACAATCTTATACATTCATTTTTAGAATAAATACATATTATGAATAACTTGGTTATGAACATATTTATTTAAAAATATTATTTTGGATGATTATGGATTCTTTTAAGCTGAATAAATAATTATCCGCAAATAATCAGTTATAATCTGTTGTTAGAGTCTAACTAAAGTTAACAATTTTTGTTAAGTGGATGCGTAGATTTTGACAATATCCATTGTACTGTTAAAATTTTGACATCCTAGTTCATTTGCAATTCCAATGGATGGCGCTACAATACGTCATGACGTCACCCCCTATCTGGGCCCGATCCTAGCCATAGATTTGTAAGTGTTCTGGCCCGTTTCGGGCTACAGTGGTCGGGGCCCGATCTTTACTGGGGACAAGATATGGCAATTTCCGCACGGGATAGTAAGAAAGAGATATATAGAACTTTACGCCGTTTTAGAAATCTAGAGACTTTTTTCCCTTTAATTAATGAAAGATAGTAAGATTAAACGGCTTTGAAAATTATTGAAATAAAACGAGAGGTAATATCGTTAATGGCATTGGAAATTTCTCCGGGAGTCGATTCAATTTTTTCTCTAGGGACAAAAAATAAGGGGAATCATTTTTTAAGCCTTCAATCACTGATTTTAAAAATACTTTTTATGGATTCTGTTAATTTGTGTAATTTAAAATATTAATCTTTGATTAATGTTGCAGTTTACAATAAAATTGTATTTATATTTAAACTTTTAGAGACATTAAAGTTTGCTTGATAATTATTCGAATTTTTATAATACAAAAGCACCTGTGATATTTTTTCTCAAAAAAAGTAGTGTTTAAAAAATTGTTTATTTAGGATATTTATTGTTTTATTCATATAGTTATTTTAATGAAATTTATCTGTCGTTAAAGATTGTAATATTAGGAAATTACTTGATTTTTACTTATTTTGTTAAATTCTTAATAAAACATTTAAATATTATTAGAAAACTTTATAATTTTTATTTTTATTAAAAAAAGCATTCATAATAAAATTTTATTGATTAAATCGGTTTCATAAATTCTTACTGGCTTCTTTGTTGTGTTACGAATGCAAAACTCGCCGTGCGACGGAACGACTTTCACACCTCCCGTCGGCACACAAACTTCTTAGATTAAAACCAGTTCAGCATGAATAAATTCCGAATGAGTAATTATACACCAAACAAACAAATAGATGCTTTCATAAAAAAGAGGAAGCGCAAAAAATCTACAACAGGCACAAAACAACTGAAAATTATTTTAAAATAATATTCTCGACGAAAGAAAATTTCTACCCCTTTTCATAACTTTATTGATATAATAATTTTTAAAATATTCTCATTTTTGAAATTTGTTATAATTAAATACAAAAGTCAAGCTTTTATATATTAATTGTATTTTCTGTATATTTTTTTGTACTTTGGAAAATGTAGGAAAATTCCGACAGTTTTGCTTTGTTTTAATTTTTTGACTATTAACAAAAGCTTGTACTCGAAAAAATTGTTGTGTTTTCAATATTATAATTTATTTCTGGTTAAACTGCTAATTAGGTTAACTAATAATTATAATTAATCATTTATCTAATTAGTAACAGTAATTAGTCAATTGATTAATTAGTACATTGCTAATTAGCCAACTGGCTAATTATAAACTAATTTCTACTAATTAAAAGGCTAAGTTGAAATTAGATATTCGAGTTAGTCAAAATTGTTACTAAATTCAAAGTATATTATAATTTTATATTTTACATTGTTTAAATTTAAAACATAATTGAAATGATGAAATTTTGTCCAGGGAAGGAAAATGGAGGTAGAAAGAAAAATGTAATGAAGAAAATATTCGTATCAGATTTTCAAAGTAGCTGAGAAGAGTATCGTAGATGAAAACCAATTTTTCAATTTTCCTTTCAAGACGTAGGATGGTACGCCAACTTGTCGCGTTAGCTCGAATTTTCATAGCACCTTCTCCCAGACACCTCTGAAATTCAATATTGAAATAGTTAGGTACCTACTCAAAATGAAATTTGAAGCTTACGGTTTCGCAGCTTGTTGCATCTTTGTACGACATGCGCGAAATTCAATTTGCTTTTCCTTCTCCCTAGTTATATTTCACTAAATTGTATAAACTCCTCCAAACTGGTGCATAAAGTCAATTACTTAATATAAAAATTTTATGAAAAGTAAGTTCTTTTCATTAATTCGTTAAAAGTGGTAAACTTAACTGAAAAATGATTTTTTAGTTTTGTCAAACATTATTTTCCAATTTAAAACAATTCAGTTATACAAAATCTGCTTCTAGCCAAAATTTAATTTATCAAAATTTCAGACGAAGCTGGTTTAAATTATTCGAATCTCAACTCTTTGGAATTTTAATCTTCGACAAAATTTCAGACTTTAATTGTGGTTAATTCCAATCAATTCAATGTTGGCAACATTTTAAATAAACTAATTTTGAAATATCTGATTTTTAAATCAATTGTGTCAAGTTTGTACCAAAGTCGGATTTACGAATATTTCAAGAAAAGCGTGTTTATCGAAATTTTAATCGATTAAAATTTTTATATATCACCTTGTCAAATAATACAAATTTCAATGTTGTTTACATTTAATTCTGTTAAATTTTAATTGATCTAAAGCTGAATTTGTTTCAAACGAATTCAATTTATTCAAATTTCGACTGTTTCAAAATAAGATTATTTTATCTCACTTGAATAATAAAATGATCAAGAATTTCGAGAGATAGGAATTTTAATTTAACAAATTTGAATAACGAAATTATCAAGATTCAGTGCAAATTTCGATTTCATGAAATTTTATACGTTACAGACTTTTATACATACTAATTTTCAAACTATTAAAATTTAAATTTAAAAACATTTGAAAAGAACCAAAATTGATTCGAATTTTCACCAATTGAAAATTAAATTTACATCAAATAATTAGAAAACATGAATATGATTTTAAATTCATTGGTTAAAATTTTCATTTTGCAGACTTTCATTAGGTATAGAATTATCTTATCCGAATGTTCACTTTCCGAATTTGTTTTCAGTCGAAACTGTCAAACTTAAATAAATCCGAATTTTAACTTTAAAAAAATGTTTAGATTGACAAATCTATATTTTACAAAATTTTCATTTTATAGAATTCCTTTTCAACCAATTTTTTATTAAAGAATTTTAATTTAACCAATTTTTAATTTAGTAGAATTCTCAGTTAATAGAATTGTGAGCGAGTCGAATTTTTAAATTCCAGAATATTCATTTTACCGAATCTTCATTTGTCCGAATGTTTATTTTCTCGAATTGATATTTGATAGAATTCTTAAAATCCTGAATTCTCATTTTTCCGAAATTGCAATCATTAGAAAATTAAAGAAATCGTTTACGGTTCAAATAGAATATTTTTTAACCCTGAAATTAAATGCACATATTTCCGTTTCTGTACAGTTGGAGATTTAAAAGAGATTTTTCAAAATTACTTCAAATTTAAAAATTTAAATTTCTCTATTTCTATAAACCCATTAAAAATGGAGTGTAAAATATTTTTCCGTGGAGTTTCAAAGTTTACTTTTTGGGTCTCAAATGCATGAAAAGAAATTTTTAATATTCATACCTTATATCTTAAAAACAACCTTTCATCTGACGTGTAAAATAAAATTAACATTTTTAAATGAAAAAGTCAAAAACGATTTTTATGAAAAGAGATAATATTTTTAGATTTTTCTTTAAATTATTAATTTTTTTTTAGTAATAATGCCATTTAGATGCATCTAAATGTTAAAAATATCGCCTCGAAAATTTGGCTACAAAATGAGACTAATTGAGAACATTCTATTTATTTATTTATTTTATTTATTTATTGAAGTACAAGTTCCTAGAGCTAGGCAGCTTACGAGAAACAGAAATATATACATAATTAAAATTTGAAATTTGAAAATGGCATCTAAAGTGAAATTTTCATTTTACATGTTATTCTGCAAATTTTCAAAATCAAATAACAATACTTGAAAATTGATACACAAAGATCTTTTGAGCCATTCATTTCGTTTCTGGAGTCTGATTTTAAATTTTAAAATTGTCAGATTCAATATGACGGATGATTATTTAACTGATACGATTCGCATGAAATTTTTTACTCTGACTTTTTTTGTGATCTCTAATTAAGAATCTTATGTGAGTTCTTCAAAATTTTAAACCTAAAAACTTTCTGATTACAGTTATTAGGTGGATTTGTTATATTTTTATGGTGAGTACTCCATATTGAATCCGCCATTTTGAACTTTGGAAATGAGACTTAAGAATTATAAACAGCGACTTCCAAAATCACCAGTAACAAGTTTAAACTGCTAATAAATAGTTTCAAGAGAATCAAATAAATTAAAGAACGTGCGCCATATTGAATCCTTTATTTTGAATTATAAAAATCGAACTTAAAATTCGTCCTCAAAAAACTCTGACAAGTTTTAAGTGAATTCATTCAAATTTCCTATGTTATTCCGCCATATTGAAACCGCCATTTTTATTTTTAAAAACCAGACTTAAGATTCGGAATTAAGAACCCCATAAACCTTTAAGTAACAAGTTTTGAGCAATATCGTTCGATTTTAAAAATTTCACACACTGGGTTAATATTCTGCAATCAAAATTTCACTTCAGACGCCATTTTTGTTCGTTATTTTGAAATCGAATTTTCTCAATAGTCATGTTTTAAAGCCTAAACATTTTTGACGCGATTTTTGTAACATTTAGAGTTATTTAGAAGTAATACTTCTTTTAAAAAATGCATCAAAATCTGGTGTAATTGAGTTAAATATAAAAAAAAAGTTCTACAATTTTTTTAGAATATTCAAGGATGTGATGGCTAGTATGCAAAATTTGTCTGTAAAGTTTTTTTAAAATACTAAATATTTTTATACCGATCTTTGTAGATTTGACAAAAATACCATAAGGAAGATCCTGACTGGAATCTGTTTGAATTTCGGTTTAAAATCGATTTTTGAAGAATTTGCTTTAAAAAAACCCCTGATAATTCAACAAAGTTTTGAGTCTAAATATTCATCATAAGGAAAAGAAACCGGACAATTTTTGCCTAAACCAGTAAAAAAGTTCTACAAAATTTTGTTGCAAAATATCCAGTATTTTAAAAGAAAATTAACGGACAATTTTTGTCTAGATCAGTGACATTATCTATGACATATCCCCAAAAGGATCTAAATTTTAACTCAAGCAAAAACATAGATTAAGTTTGATTTTGGATTAAAATTAAATACAGTTTAAATTTTAAATCAATTTAACTTTTTTCCAGGTAGCCTTTCAGCATAAAAAAAAAGTATTTGACGCAATGTGAGAATTTGTTGATGTGAAATGACAGCAACTCAACACCAAATTTTGAATAACGATTAACAACTCCGCGTAAAAACATGATTTCTAAAGACCTTCGACTTAAGCCTCAAATTTCATTTCAATTCATGATGATTATTTGTGCAAGTTCGAAGCAAAATCAGAGACAGGACGTTGGAGTGTGAAAACTCCTGCAAAATAATCAAATAAATCTTCTCCCCTGTAGACACACCCCCTCGTTCTCTGCTGTCACCAACTCTATAACCTCAGTGAGGCTTTCTTAATGTTGAAGCTAATTTGAAAGTAGAATTGAGTTTTGAAATTTGAGCGGACGTTGTTGGTTGGGTACAAAAAATGCTGGGACCGTGATGGTGCCTTTTCACGTCCCATTCTCGCGCCTTTCAATTCTCCATTCGGTATAACCAAACCACAGTTTGTATGATATTCTGAAATTCGAACGCGTATATTTCGTTGACCCGTCTTCTTCATAGGTAACATGTTTTTTCACGTGGTACACTCCAACTTGGCTGAATAAAGTCCATATAATGCACCGGTTTAGTCATGTATACCTTTCTAACAAGATTTCCCTTTATATATGAAAGAAAACAGGAAATTTTTCGGATTAGGCTTCAACAAACATCTCAAAATAAACTGCTGTTTTATCGGAAAATCTCATATTATGACAGGTATTCAATATTTATAATAGTTAACTCTCTAATGGTATATAAGTGGAAAAAATGTCATGTAGCTGAAATATGGATTTTTATCTAATGAATACATTTGTTCAATTAAGAGATATTTTTTGTTTTCATTTCTAATAAAAGTGGACTGAGAGAAAACATTTCTTCCGACAATGCAAAAATGCATTGGATCAAATATGAATTATGTTATTATGCTTATAATCGGTTCTATAGTATAAAATATTATAGACTCAAGAATTTGAGGTTATGTTAAACAGTATTGGGCATGACAGAAGAAGACCAGAGTTTACTCCAAATATCTTATTCTTGGAACAAGCATAAGTACGATTTGTTTCAAGACAATCAATGTTTACATATTTTTATTCTTGGCAAAAGAAATCTTTTTTCTCATTGTGTTAGATTTTTTGTGAAAAAATTATTCATAATCTACTATTTAATCATTTTTCACTCCCATAATAAAAACTCTCTTGAAAATTCGTCGATCCGTTTTTAAAAAAAGTAATTATTTGTGTTAAAGAATGAATTTTTTAATAAATATGATAAATAGATATTATATTGATTTATTAATAACCATACCTCTATGTTAATAACTAAATGTATTTTTTTTTTAAAGTAGAATTTTGTGTAAAAAAGAAATGCTGCACTGTAACTCAGAATAGAATTTTTTATTCTTTAAATAGAATGAAATTTAGTGTTTACATATCCTAAAATATGAAATGTGACATGATATTAATGAAGGAGACTATGAAGTAAAAAGTGTTAGGTTATGTTCAGTGACAGTTTTACCTTCTACCTTGATTATAAGTTCATTTTTGATTCTGCTTAATCAAAATAAGTTTCTATTAAATATTTTGGATGAAACCAAGACTTAAGCATCAACTGTTTGCATTAAGTATTTGATCCCCTTTGTGTATTTTCAATTTAAAAATCACAAATATAACCTAAAATTTATTACTTCTTACGTCCCTTTGTTTATATCGCGTCACAAATCAATATTTCTAACAAAAAATATTATTCATGTATAACATTAAAATATTATACATATACACAAATTATAAATGTCGAGCATTATATTCCTGCACTGTTTTTAATATGTTACTTGCAAAAAGAGGATGTAAATGAGAAACTATATTTATCCCAGTTTCTAATGTTAACATCAATAAAATTGATTTGATATTTTAGGATATGTAAATACCGAATTTAATCGTATTTAAAAAAAATTAATTTAAATTCTATTTAAAAAATAAAAATGATTATTTTAAGTTAATTTGCAACATTTATTTTTTCTCTAAAATTCTATCATTTGACATAATATCTAATTATTATATTTAACTTTTAGAAAATTAATTTTGAAACTCAAAAAATTACTTTTTTAAAAAACAGCTCAACGAATTTCGCTAAGAATAATTTTACACACTATTTTTAGACTCCTGAATCGAATGTGATAAAAAAATTTAAATTAAAAAAAAGTAGCTGCAGGCCGTCATATATAAGTATATGTAACAAAAAAAATTCTAATCTGGTAAATATTTTAAAAGATAATAACATTTTCTGTCACCTTTGACAGATGATTTTTCTGCTCGCAGGTAAATAATTTTCTGTCACCATTATATGATGCGCATGCGCATAATTAATACCGCGCATGCGCGGCGTCATTTGCGACATAAATTTCTGTCACCGTTTCAGAAATTATTTTCTAAATCGCAATTTAGTAAATTATTCTATGACAAATAAATTATAACGTAAAAATTTCATGAATTAAAAATATTTTTACAGAATTTTCTAATTTCAAATAATTATTTTGTTTGAGTAAATATTTTTATGTATAATATAATTGTTGATTGATTATTGAATTAAAATCCATTTTTTCAGTTTATATCTTAAATTGCGATCGCTTTGAAAATTATTTTTTTCTGGTTGAAAAATTAGGAATTCATAGCCTGATTATAATTAAGAGTGTCTTGTTTTTGAGAAATTGAAAATTACGAAACAGAACCGATGAAAACAGTGAATGGGTTTATTACTTTCGTTAACAACTGGCTCAACTATACATATTATCTCAGTATCCATAAAGTAAAGCCTTCTCTGCTTGTCTCGTTTGAATAATTAAACGTATTGATTATATACTTTTATAGACAGTCGAGGACAGAAACACTCTTGAGGAGTTATTTCAATTATATTTTTTTTTCATTAAGACTCTTGTAGTCATGATGCAATGACAATCATTTTTTCAAATTGCAATTACAAGAAAATAATTTAATTGAATCAAAACCAATTTTATTATCAAGATGTATTATTTTTTAATTTTATTTTATCCGATCTTTCTGTTTTTAATAATTTTCTTTTGGTTAATTGAGTACTTTTTTTTATTTATTATGCAGAATGGAAAAGTAACTTCAATGTTGAAAATATTTTGAAATTCACGAAATTTTTATGTTACAATAAAACTGATGTACACAATTTTCTCTATGCCGATTCAGAAAACAATTTTTGACACAGTGCGAGAAAGGGTTTGTATTTTTTTGACACAAAATTTTTTGTGTCAATTGTTATATTGTACTCCGAAGATAAATGTTATTTTGGACTCAAATAGCTATTTAAAATCATCATATATATTATATTTTTTTAAATAGAGTAAAAAAAGAAATATGGTTATTAATTAAATTATAGAAAAATTAACTAAGAAGATTAATTCGGCTTTGTCCACGAATTTCGTATCAGGTTTTAGAAAGAGGGGGGGGGAGGAATATCTTATTTTGTTACGTAACACATACAAACTATTCAATCTATACATAGAAAAATGCAAAGTACTTAATAAAATATAATTTTAAAAAATAAAACAATATTAAAAAATTGACAAATTCCGCAAAAGAGAAGTTTTTAGATTAAAAATTGAAGACATAGATAGTAGTTCAATTTTTCAAGGTAAATTTCAAAGTTTATTTAGAAAAATAAATATGTTAGACCGTTAGTTTAAATTTAAACATAGCAGATATAATGATGTTACAAATAATGAAAAATATTAATATAAAGAAAAATATTATGTAAATTAATTTTTTTATTTATTTCTTAGGTTGCACCTAATGACATAAGTTGCTTTAATTATATAAGAATTATTACTTTAACAGTGATAAATTTTGAAAAACAAAATTATGAGGAGATTTGCAATTTGTTACATAATTTAGAAGGAGGGGATTTCTTCTAATTTTACTTCCTTTGACAAGGGGGAGGGTGGGGGTAAAAATGGGCTGAAAACCTGTTACGTAATTTGTGAACGAAGCCTTGATATATCTCAAAGATTAGTAAGTTTAACTATTTTTTTAGTTCAACCTAAATAAAAACCTATAAGTCCTTTTTAGTAAACATTATTAAAATTAATCACCTAAAATGTTGGTTATTTTGGCCAATTTTTATAAACGGCTGTAAATAATTTAGCTGTTAATTCACGAAAGTCATTCATTTTGAGACTATTTTTATACTTAAGCGGTGCGGTTCAGACACCTCGTGTGCAACGAACTGTTGAGATTTGCATTTTCTTAGCATACAAAGTACTCAGATTCACAGGAGAACACTTAGTGTATTTTTATGTGTATGCTTTTTAAAAACTGGCGTTCATTCTGCTCTAATGTACAAAAGATGCACTTGCGTCGTTTGACTAGGAAAATGGCTATTATTCTTCATATTGCTATTGTCACTTTTGAGTTTACATTTGTAAAACTTGGTGGATCCTCCTGTACATCTTTTTTGCCTTGATAAAGACGTAAGTTCTCTATTTATTCACAATAAACCCTCAAAAAGCTTAAATTCTGGAAATAATCTAGCTACTTTGTCTAAAGAAACTTTTTCAAGTCATAAAAAAGACAACGCATTTGTATTTTAAAAGACACCTTGTATATTTCGAGATTAGTATATGTTTCGAGATCAGCTGCTGTAAAAAACATTATATGAGCTTTTTTATAGGATATTTTTCACAATTTAAAAACAATTATCTATACAATTATCTCAGTGTTTGCTTCATCCAAAAAAATGTAAATATTTACATTAAATCACGCAAACCTTCAGATTATTTTAAATTGAACAATTCACAACAACATACATTAATTTTATTTTCGATTTTTCGCTTATTTATTGTATTACAAGTTTATTTTGTCCTTTTGAAATTAAATAAAGAAAGTGATGTTTAAATATATCGCAAAGCCTAATTGACTTTTTTAGCATATTTCCTATCATTATTTTTCAAAAAACAAACGATAACTATATTTTCACAAAACGTTTAAAAATGAAAACAACAGCGTATAATTATTGATTGAAATTTTTGGAATATTTTTCATATGGTTACCAAAGTAATCCTTTTAATGTAAAATTTACTCTCACTTTTTTGCTATAAGTTTATTGTTATTAAAGTACCTACCTTCACTAATAAATTAGTAAGTTGCTGTGATCTGATTAATTAAACTAATAGTTTTTATATTTGGAATTTATAATTCAATAGCATGTAATTTTATCCATTTGTCACACTTAAAACTAATTTTAAATAAAATTCAAATATGAATTTATAAAATGTAAAATACTTTTTGTAGAGTGAGACTATTCAAGAACTACAAAAAAAGTTACTTTTTGTTACTTTTAAACTGTTACAGTAGAAAAAATAAAATTTAATACCGGCTATATTAAATATTCGAAATTATATTTAATAATAATTCAGTCACTATTAAAGCGGGTCCGTATCATTTTGACACAAATTTTTTCGGGCAACTTGTTATATTGTACTCCCGAAGATGAATGTTATATTTTACTCCTTCTGAAATCAAAGATTTTTAAGTCTTATTTATTAAATACTTGATTTTAACACATTAAATTAATATTAAAAGACTTAATTAATCCAGTAAGTTCAATTATTGAACAATTAAAACTTAAAAATCTTTGACTTTAGTAGGAGTAAAATATAACATTCTTCTTCAGGAGTACAATATAACAAGTTGCACAAAAAAATTTGTGTCAAAATGATACGGGCCCATTAAAGCTTCTTTTTTCCAAGTAGCAATGGGCCCGTATCATTTTGACACAAATTTGTTCGTGGAACTTGTTATATTGTACTCCCGACGATGAATGTTATATTTTACTCCTACTAAAATTAAAGATTTTTAAGTTTTAATTATTCAATAATTGAACATACTGGATTAATTAAGTCGTTTAATATTAATTTAATGTATTAAAATCAATTATTTATTAAATAAGACTTACAAATCTTTGATTTCAGAAGGAGTAAAATATAACATTCACCTTCGGGAGTACAATATAACAAGTTGCCCGAAAAAATTTGTGTCAAAATGATACGGGCCCGTAGCAATTTAAAAATAACTCGGGCTCGTATCGGGCCCGTATCATTTTGACACAAATGTTTTCGTGCAACTTGTTATATTGTACTCCCGAAGATGAATGTTATTTCTTACTCCTACTAAAATCAAAGATTTTTAAGTTTTAATTATTCAAAATTTTAACTTACTGGATTAATTAAGTCTTTTAATATTAATTTAATGTATTAAAATCAATTATTTAATAAATGAGAGTTAAAAATCTGTGATTTTAGAAGGAGTAAAATATAACGTTCATCTTCGGGAGTACAATATAACAAGTTGCCCGAAAAAATTTGTGTCAAAATGATACGGGCCCCTCGTATCATTTTGACACAAATTTTTTCAGACAACTTGTTATATTGTACTCCCAAAGATGAATGTTATATTTTACTCCTACTAAAATCAAAGATTTTTAATTTTTAATTATTCAATAATTGAACTTACTGGTTTAATTAAGTCTTTTAATATTAATTTAATGTATTAAAATCAATTATTTAATAAATAAGACTTTAAAGTCTTTGATTTTAGAAGGAGTAACATTTAACATTCATCTTCAGAAGTACAATATAACAAGTTGCCCGAAAAAAATTGTGTCAAAATGATACGGGCCCAATAACTCTATATTAGTTTTTTCAGTAGTTCTTGAATAGTCTGATTTTCTAAATCTTATATTACATTTTAAAAATTCAAGTTTGAATTTTATTTAAATTTTTATTTCAGTGCATAAACTAATAGTTATTACATTATGATTTTTATATAGTAATTTCCCTACCCAGAAAAAACGGTATTATTACTTTAAGAATTATTCTTGGCGCCTATTTAAGAATAAAATATTCTTATATTAAGGATATAATATTCTCAAAATAAGAATAATATTCTTAGAATAATAAGCACATTCTTAAATTAAGAAGCATATTTTTAAATTAAAAATATTTTTTTATGCTCTTAATTGGGCCCGTATCATTTTTACACAAATTTTTTCGTGCAATTTGTTATATTGTACTCCCGAAGATGAATGTTATATATTTTACTCCAACTAAAATCAAAGATTTATAAGTTTTAATTATTCAATAATTGGACTTACTGGATTAATTAAGTCTTTTAATATAAATTTAATGTATTAAAATCAATTATTTATTAAATAAGACTTAAAATCTTTGATTTCAGAAGGAGTAAAATATAACATTCATCTTCGGGAGTACAATATAACAAGTTGCCCGAAAAAATTTGTGTCAAAATGATACGGGCCCCTCTTAATTTAAGAATATGCTTCTTAACTTAAGAAAGTTCTTCTTATTTTAAGAATATTTTTCTTTTTTAAAAAAATATTATATCCTTAATTTAGGAATATTTTATTCTAAAATAAGTGCCAAAATATTTTTTAAAGTAAGAATACAGTTTTTTCAATGTACTACTTTGCATTCACAGAAAATTGTTTTGGATTAAATTAATCTGCAATGCTCTTTTTTTATACCAAATGGAATTTAAATAATCTGAAATTGGCTTAAAACAATCGCGCTGCAGATTATCCCAATAAATAAAAGTTTTCAGTGTTACGGACAAAAAACATTCTTTCATAAAACTACTATAAAATCGTTTGTGTTTTTTTTATTCTGTAAATTAATTTCCCTTCAGAAATTCTTCATGTAAAATACTTGAAGATTTTCATGGGCTTGGAGGCATAAAAAAATATTAACAAATTCGAAAAAAAATGCAAGACTCTGTTTTTTAACAATTCCTATTCTTACAATATAATAATTCAAAAAATTGTGCTTTGATATTTATTTTTGAGCCATACTATTGTACATGCTAAATTATACCATACAGGGAGAAAAACTCCTTGACTGTAAAGGTGAATTGACAGTCTCCTAAATTTTACCATAATGTCTTACAATTTTTAACAGATTTTCTAGTACAAATTGTGGGAAATCCGGTAAAAATTTTAAGACAGCATGGTAAAATTTAGCTAACTGTCAGTTATGACGCTTTTATACAAATCCCAAATTATAATTTATCATTAAATATAACGAATACAAAAAAAATTAGAATTTATCTATAGAAAATTTTGCTAAAATTTCTTTTCACGCTATTAATTTTTAACAGCACGGAACTTTTTTATAAAATAATGTTTAATCATATTCTTTGAACGCAAACTTGAAGAATATCTAGAAATTTAAAAATTGAGTAGCGAATAAGAAACGTTTGACAATTTATTGACAAAATCAATAGCTATTTGTTTAAGCGAGGTCTCGGCAATCTTTCCTTTCAATAATTTCCTTCTTTTTTACTATCGTTCGTTCTGTGTCTGAACACAATGCGAATTCGTGAGATCCTTCTGTTGAATTCTTGCTCGAATCTTTTCTGGCCCTCGAGGGATCCTCCTCGCCGGTTTACTCTTACTCAAGATATTTGATTAGTGGACGGATGACTTCGTCATTTAGATAACTACTCTGCATAATACCTCTCTCTTTGGCTCGTGCCTGCCTCTTTGGAAGGGATATGAGTACCAGCAGGTTTGGGAAGCTCCCACCGATCGAACGTCTGACTATCACAATGAAGAAGAAACCCTTTCGGGAAGGAGAGCCTACGAAAGAAAAAAGCAGAAAAAAAATTGATGCGCTCGCTCTGACGTTTTACGCGTAACACCTACATATTTTCACAGATACGTGACATCTAACGATACATATATACTGTCACATTGAAAAAGGTGCATGTGCCGGGATATTCCAGCGTTCCTAGGTTGGAGCTCGTTCGATTCTCAGTGTCTGGAAATAATTAGAGGCCGAGACCCGGGTGTTGCCACGGCAACCGCCAATCAGAGGGCAAGGAAAAATTTTCCTTTTATATCTCGCGCGCATTTTTCTCTGTCTCACCTAAACACCCCTCTCTCTTTTTTACTTTCTCTGTCTCACTTAATCTCTGTCGCACACGTCGCCCGCGGAGCAGATAATGTATGCAGCGACACGTCGAAACACACGAAAAGGTATGTGTACACATAGGAAGAGTGAAATGTCCCTTTTTGCACCCTCTAACCACCCCTGCATCGTCGTTTGAAACCATCCGACCCTTCTGCAATCGCGACTGCAAGAAAAAACTCATCGTCACTGCATTCGGTTCCGTTTGCTCCATTCAGTGTATGGTCAGGGATCTTCCCTACTTCTTATTTAGCTTTACAATATCATATTTTCAAGTTCACACTGCAGAAAATTAATAGTCGTTACATACCTTTTGTGTATGTGTGGGGTTTACTTTGAATTGTACAAGAGAAAGATGTTTGGTTGGATTAACAGGAATTCTGGTTGGACTAACCAGAGTTCTAACTTGACTGGGATTCTAGTTGTTACAACTAGAATGATAGTTTAGGTAACTTAGATTCTGCTATGCTTACTAAAATACTAGTTGACGTTACCTGAGTTCTAGATATGCCAAACAGAATGATATATGGAAAAAAATCACATGTAAAGTCTACTTAATAATTAGTTAAAATGTGCCTTAGTAGATGAACTCAACTAGTTTATTAACACCATGCATTTGTTATATAACTAATGGAAAATAACACAGGCACACAAAAAAAATAAATTTCTCTGAGCTGGATATGAGACCAATATTTTCCTATGTATTTTGATGCGCTGAATCCGAATCCACCATCAGAATTGACCCATCACGTCACGTTTTGACCCTAATCTCAAAATCAATAAAATGACAGTTTTTGTTCATTATAATCTGAACCCTACTTAACTTTAATGCATGCCTAGGGCCAATAGAAAGCTTGATTTATGACCTTTAAAATGCTTTTTTAAAAATTGTTCTATGATGATTTTTATGAAAAACATACCATATTTCCGTTAAAAATCATCATAGAACAATTTTTAAAAAAGTATTTTAAAGGTCATAAATCAAGCTTTCTATTGGCCCTAGGCATGCATTAAAGTTAAGTAGGGTTCAGATTATAATGAACAAAAACTGTCATTTTATTGATTTTGAGGTTAGGTTCAAAACGTGACGTGATGGGTCAATTCTGATGGCGGATTCGGATTCAGAGCATCAAAATACATAGGAAAATATTGGTCTCATACCCAGCTCAGAGAACTTTATTTTTTTTGTGTGCCTGTGTAATTCTTGTTCAATATTGTTATCCTAGATTGGACCAATAATGGTAGAAGCTTGACATGTAGATACTAATGTCTATCAATATCACTAAATGGTTTTCCAAGCATGGTTTCACTTATCTTTCTCGTAAGTGAGTTGAAGCTACTGAATGTATAAAAGAAGCTTCATCTTCCACTCAGTACACGGGAAGTTAAATTTAATTTTTCCGACAACAAAAAATAAATACCAAAAATAATGTAGATACAGCAATAAAAGTAAGTAAAATATTGTTCAAAGGTAGGTTTGTATTAAAAACTGGGGACTTTGTGTAAAAGAAAAGACCGTTTGACAAAGTAAATTATGTACACTTTTGTAAACTGAACAAATAACTATTAATAAAGATAATTGTCAGGAAAATTTGTCATTTGAAGGAGTGTTGTATTAGCTATAGAGTCCATGAAAAAAGATAAAGTGAAGCTTTTGTAAACTGAACAAATAATTATTAATAAATATATTTTTAGCTATAGAGTATATGAAAAAAGACAAAGTGAAGATTTTATTTCAGATGTTTTGGCATCAAGTGTATGCCTTCATCAGTGAATTTATTGAATCTGTAAAGAATTGTTACAAATAAACTTTCAAGAAGTCTACTATACACAATATGAAATTACGAAGTTTAGTAAAATGTATTTGAAAATATGTATATAAAAAGATGAAATTTCTACATATATTACACCATCCGACATGATTTTTCACACACAAAAAATCAAACATTTTCAGAAACTAGGACCAAAAAAAAAATACCCTTGTCTGGACGTTTTGCTAGATCAAATCGTTTGTGGCTTATATAGGGATGAAAACAACCCTGAAATGAAAAGTGACAAGATATATTTTAAAAAGTATTAATTTTTTATGAAACTTGATATCTAGAGGTTTTCGGGGTCGCTGATTACGAATCTGATGTCAGATTTTCAAAATTCAAAATGGCAGATCCAATATGGCGGACAACTTTTTTTAAAAATAGATTCAATTTGCCTCAAACTCGTTACTCGGAGTACATTAGAATTGTGAGTGTTCTTGAATAAAAATGAATTGCCCTAAACGTAATTTTTTTGTTGTTGACATGTTGGATCCGCCATTTTGAATTTTGAAAATCTGACGTCAGATTCGTAATCAGCGACCCCAAGAAACCGCCGAGTAACGAGTTTCAGGCAAATTGAATTAATTTTTAAAAAAGTTGTCCGTCATATTGGATCCGCCATTTTGAATTTGGTAAGTCTGACAACAGATTCGTAATCAGCGACCCCAAAAACCCCTAGATATCAAGTTTCATGAAAAATTAATATTTTTTAAAATATATTTTGTCATTTTTCATTTACGGGTTGTTTTCACCCCTAGAAGCCACAAATGACTTGATCTAGCAAAAATGCCAGACACGGGTATTTTTTTTTTGGTCCTAATTTCCGAAAATGTTTGATTTTTTTGTGTGTGAAAAAAAAGTTAAATTTTGTCGGACGGTGTTATAGTAATAGTAATATTTGTCTTATGTAATGTAAAATAAGGAACAATGTTTGTTCTATAAGTGTTTATTTTTAACCAGAAAAAATTCCTAACATTAAACAACCCCTAGTAAAACAATGTACACATCAAAATATACCAATATTGTAGATAATAAGTAATAAGAAATAAGACGTAGAAGAGCGAAAATAAAATTTTTATATATAAAATAAACGAAAAAAGAATTGAGGTTCAGATAAATTGAGTAACAGTATAAATATGAAATTAAAAAGTAAAACAGTAATTTATGATTATATTACCAATAAGTGATATAAAAACTACAATATGACTGCTTATCAGAAATTGATCCAGGAAGGATGAAAATATTAACACAAATTTATATATTATGCCTCGAGCAAAGATTCGCCAACAAGGATTTGTTGGCCTCATCAGGCTAAACTCGCAAAAATTCTAAAAATTTTTTAACTTGTCAAAAATTAAAATTAAATTGTGTTCTTTAAAATTATTTTTGAAAATCAACCGGACAGACAATAGTTCTATCAATTTTCGGGAAAATATATTTTTTATGTGGGCCAATAAGTTTGTTTTTTAATCTAGAATATTTTTTCCAAAGGAACTATGGTTCAAAAATAAAAATTAGAGAAGTTATAGAAGTTGTAGAAGGAAAACAATTTTTTAATGTCAAAAAACAGAGAAATCATGAATTATTTTGTGCGATTTTTTGGTGAATTATGTACTTTATACAGGTCAATCGATTCGTTTTGCAACCAAAATTATGATATTTTTATTCGTTAAGTTGTATTTTAAGTATAAAGGAATTTTCGCAAAAGACGATTTTTTTCTATGAAAAGTGTTAAAAATTTTGGATTGTGGGTCTTTACATGTCAAAAAAAGTAAACGCGCAAGTGTTCCTTCAATATTAGTGCTATTTAGCCAAATTATATTTCTATACTAGAGGTAATTCGACCCCTAAAGGTTTTTCATAAAATTAAAAATTGTGAGAGTTTAAATCATCAGTTTAAATTTTGATGGTACCTACTTATTTTTCATTTATCGATAACTTCATTATTCTTAAACCGATTTTAATAAATCCAACGCCAATTATTAGGGAATAATATGTATTTTATGCTAATTGTAGATCGAAAATTTAATTTTTTAATTTGGACCAGAAAAAAGTGCAAATAAAAATGTATTTGCATATATGATCAATTTTGACCTTTTTTACTTTATTTATTAAAACACAATATTATTTCTTATTTTTCCATATTTATAGTTTAAAAAAAAGAAAATCTTGGAAACTTGATTAGACCCTGATGTATCGGCATTTTTATAATGTTAAATTCCTCCAATTTTTAGAGAGACAGTGTTGAAGTTTGCATCGCATACATTTATTTTTTATTGAAATATTTTTTCGCCTCTTTATTCATGAGAATTTGAGGTATACGATCTTAAAAAAAGAATGATATCTCAGAACCAAATAAAGTTTCAAAAATATGTTTTATTTTTTAATTAAAGATGGAAAAATTAGGTATAATATTGTGTTTTAAAAAATAAATTAAACAGGGATGAAATTGATTAAAAACAAAATAAATGTTTTACTTCAATTTTTTTCTTTTTACATTAAAAAGTTTAATTTTTTGTCCACAAGTGACATAAAAATATACAATATTCGCTATAATAATTATTGATGTTGGATTTATTAAAATCGGTTTAATAATAATGAAGTTATCGATAAATGAAAAATAAGTACCATCAAATATCAAATTTCTATATAACTCTCACAATTTTCAATATTTTGAAAAATCCTTTGGGATAATCTAATTATAAACCGCAAATTAAATGTCTTAATTCGCAGAGAAAAAAAGTAAAAGGAAATATTTATTTACTTTTTTGATAGACTGCGTTCCTGTTTAATATATTTTTTTAAAACACAATATATTTCCTTACTTTCTATCATTAATTTAACAATAATATATCTTGGAGATTTTATTAGGTCTTGATATATCGTTCTCTTTACATGATCGAACCTTACATTTTCATGACTAAAGAGGCAAAAAATATTTCAATAAAAAATAAGTGACTCTAGTGCAACTTTAACACTGTCTCTATAAAAATTAGAGGAATCTAATCTTATAAAAATGCCGATATCTCAGGGTCTAATCAAGTCTCCAAGATTTTCTTTTTTTTAAACTAAAGATGAAAGAATAAAAAATAATATTGTGTTTTAATAAATAAAATAAAAAGGGTCAAAATTGATCAAAAATGCAAATAAATTTTTATTTTTACTTTTTTCTGGTCTAAATTAAAAAATTAAATTTTCGATTTACAGTTGACATAAAATACACAATATTTCATGATAATTGGCGTTGGATTTATTAAAATCGGTTTAATAATAATGAAGTTATCGATAAATGAAAAATAAGTATCAATCAAAATTCAAACTGCTATAACTCTCACAATTTTCAATATTTTGAAAAATTCTTTAGGGGTCGAATTACCTCTAGTAGGGAATTATAATTTCGCTGAATAGCGCTAAAATTAAAGGACCAGGTTTACTTTTTTTGACATAGCGTTAGGTATTCTCAAAAATCCCTGTGTCCAAATTTATATATTTATGAGCTTAATAAGCCTTTCAAATTTTATTTAAACCCTTTAAAGCGTTCTCGAGATATTCTGAGTAAAAGTCAAAATAATCAATTTAGTTGTTATGACTTCGGACGCGAATTCAGTTCAGAAAATAACGTAAGATTACACTAGCGTTCATAGTGTCCTGGACAAAAAAAAAATTTGTGGGGCTATGTAATTTAAGTGGTTAAAAATGTATTATTTATAAAATAGAATTAATGTTTGAAATTAAACGTTCCTTAAATATAATCAACTAACCGAACAATTGCTTCTTTTATTAGTATTAAAATTATCATTTACTCTCTAAATTTAAATAAGTGAAATTTCACTTATTAGATGTCAAAAGTCTTCCACTCTTTCAAAAAGTGTATATGCACTTATAATAAGTGAAAATTTCACTTATCATAAGTGCATATACACTTATTGTAAGTGAATATGCACTTTTTGAAAGAGTGGAAGACTTTTGACATCTAATAAGTAAATTTTCACTTATTCAATTTTAGAGAGTAGAATATTTATAAAATACATTTCTGAATATTTTCGAAAATATGCAAATAAAACTGTGACACCTTAAAATATTAAAGATCACCCAATACTTACTTTTATTTAATCGTTTAATTTTTATATTTCCACCTTTATGCACTCTTTCTCATATTTTAAAACCATTCTTTTAATTACAAATTTTCTTCCCTATTCAGACAATAATTTCTTTCAAGAATAAACAATGACAAATGATTCGTTTTGCCACAGGTCTCATAGTAGAGGTAAGCTCAGAATTATAAAATTTTAAATTCAAACCACTCTAGCTTAAGTAGAAAACGTAGACAACAATGGTCGCTTGAAGTCAGTTAAAGTAATGAAGCGTGGAACTAACGAGTTAAGCTTACCTCAAGCGGTCATTTTCACTTATTTCTTTAGCTACCTAAAATGAAAAGAAAAATTTTAATTCACCCTTTTCAAGTAAGAAGAATATGACGGGTCTTAACCCTTACGAGTATAATTTGATATTAAAAGTTTCCAGAACCTAAAAAGAGGTATAGAAAAAAGAATTCTTTGCGACCAAAAAAATTGAAATTAACCGCATTCCTTAAATTCAATAAAACCGTTAGTCTAAACTAAAGACAATTTTTGATAAATTGAAGGTATTGAGTTTAAAATGAGATCAAATTCTCAGATCGAAAACGATCATATATAGAAGTTCTTTTGCCAGTAAAAACAAAGTGTGGGTGGTATGAGGTTTTTGGGGGATATTGTCAGGGGTTTTTATTTTGGTTGAGTTTGTCAGTGAGCCTTATTGTTTTGGGCAAAACCCTACCTGTTTTAATTAACTTATTCAGCCTACAGCCGGCAGGATATGTTATGTCGCCTTCAGGGTCGAAACGGACATTTAAATGGTCCACTACACAAGCAAAAGGGGATCTTCTTTCGTTCTGCGATCGCTTCTAGCCCGGAAATACGTCAATGGGGTTCTTCTATCATGATACCCCGAACTCCGTAATCTATACTCAAGAATAATCCTTCTTAACTCAAACTTATATATTAGTTTTCAAGTAGCGATCCTTATTCCCACTTATAAACAATTTCACGCAATCAAAATATTTTATTAACTCGAATTTAAAATACATAACATTTTTCTTTACGATTATTCTAACGTTCTTTTATATTTTATACGCAATATCTTTATTTTTAAGGGCATGCGATGAAGAATGATGTAAAATATTAAAGGAAAAATTTGTCCACAAACTTTTTTCTAAAATACATAATATTTTGACTCTAAACTTAGTGGAATTACTTATCACATCATTAGGAAGTTCTCTCTGACCCAAATTTGTTCGAATTTTGCCTTAAAATTAATTTTTAACAAAGGTCGCTGATTTTTTGAATTGTTAAAAGGTTGATTTTAATGTAAAATTCAAACCTGGGTCAGGCAGACCTTCCTAAGGATATATTTAGTAATTCTACAAATTTTAGTATCAAAATATTTAGTATTTTAGGAGAAAATTTGCGGACAAATTTTTCCTATACCAGTGACGTCATTCTTCATCGTATGTCCTTAAAAATAAAGATATTGCATATAAAATATAAAAGAATAATTTATAGTAATTATTGACATCCTGTTATGGTAATTATTATTATTCGAATGGTAATTGTTACCGTATTGTCAGTAATTGTTATCATATTAATGGTAATTGTTACCATATTGATAGTAATTGTTATCATATTGATGGTAATTTTTACCACATTGATGGTAATTGTTACCATCCTGATGTCAATTTTATCCACCTCTTTTAATTAAAGAAAAATTGTAAAACCAAGAAAAACAAAGACTTATCATTATTTTACCATTATCTTATTATTCATAAATAAAATATTATAATCATCTTTTTTTGTCATTGGACAAAATAATAGAAATGAAAAACTGTCTTTTTCCTATCGATAAAGATAATAATCGTTTTGTGGCTAAATGGCGATTTTGAATTGAGAGGTTCTCAGATTTCTTTGGTCAAAATTTCTTCTGATCTGAGGCATTTCGCTGAAGGAAAAGAAGGCTTGAAACTTGACACTCATCCCTTCTTGGCAGCACGTGAGAAGAAACGAGGACGTAAATACGTTCATAGAAATCAAAAAAATGGGAATGAAAGGGATGTGTTTCAAAACATGTCACATTCAATATCAGTGGCATGCATCGATCCGCCGGATATCTCCTTCTTTCTTGATTATGAATCTGTCGTATTTTATTCCCGAAATCTCAGCTTGTATTGTCGAACGACGCGTGTCTATTTTCCTTAAAAAAAAAGCCTTGTGGTTCTTAGGGCTTTGTCTTTGCTAGTCCTTCCGATCGTAAATTTAATCCTTTGACAAGTGTCGTGAAAACAAATCACGACTTTTGCAGTTCGAATCACGTTCGACGTGTTAGGTCGGATGTGAAAAATCTTCCAGTTCTAAACTCTATAGAAGCGGAAATCACATGTATAAGAAAAAAAAACAAATTAAACTTCAGGAAACGTTTCGAAGATTGAATAGAAGATGAGATTTAAGGAGGTTTTCTCAATTTACAAACTAAAAAGTCGTTTTACACCCCATATCAAAATATTATTAAAATTAATTTCACCAAAATTTTGAAAGATCCAGTTGTACATTTTTCAGAAAAAATTACGTTGAGCTAAAATTTGTTGTCAAATAATAATTATTTAACAGTTTATGTTTTTTTCTGTGAATTTAATGAACAACTGCAATTTTCGTCCAATTCTGACAAATAATATCTCAGTTTTCTCTACAACTTTATTTGTCAGATTTTGTTAAATAGTATTCGGTTTGAAAAATAAGCAAAGAGCAAATTTTATTTGTTTAATAACTTTTAAACAAAACTTTTTGTTTAACAAAACCCGACAAATAAAATTGTAGAGAATATTTTAACGAGAAAAATAAGCTATTTTTCGTCAGAATTGGATGAAAATTACAGTTGTTAATTAAATTTAAAGAAACAACATATAATGTTAAATAATTATTGTTTGACAACAAATTTTAGCTAAACATACTTTTTTTGGAAAATGTACAACTGGGTTTTTCAAAATTTGGTAAAATCAATTTTGATAACAGTTTTATTTGATGGGAAAAGTCATTTTTTGTTTGAGGTTATGTCAATGGCAAGAACCTCCTTAAGGCTTTTTCAATTTTTTTGTTTTATTAATTGTATTTTTACGATACTTAGAAAATAAAATATTGTGATTAATATTGAAAATTAGTTAAGGGGGGGCACCACCCCTTGTTTGGACCCCCTTAAATTTTCATGACCTTCGTAAGCTACATTTTTCATGGTTGCTACAGAACCTGGAAAAACTGAAAAACCTGGAAATGTCAGGGATTTTTTAAAAAGGTCTGGATAACCTGGAAATGTCAGGGAATTTACAAATCCAACCTGGAATTTCATTCATTTTAGTATTTTTTTAAAATTTTTCCATACATAATCAAGTAGTAGTAATTATTGTCATGAATATTTAAATTTTCTACACAAGTTTTAATTTATTTTTGAAATTTTTCAATTATTTTCTTACAAAATAAAATTACTTTTGTCATTATTCAAGTATTTTTGCTATTTTTCAATTATTTTCTACATATTATTCTATTATTTTTGCCATTTTAGAATTATTGTCTACAAATTCCAATAATTTTATTCAATTTTTTTATTGTCCTGAATTTTTAATTTTTTTTCACCAGTTGTAAATTATTTTCTTCAAATTTCAATCATTTTCGTCATTCGTTTTATTATTGTCATAAATTGATTAATTTTTTATACCTGTTTCAATTAATTTTTACAATTTTCAATTATGATTCGGAAACTTGAATTATTTTCTACATAATTAAAATTTTTTTGACATTTTCGAATTATTCTCTTCAAATTTTAATTATTTCCTTCCAACTTCAATTACTTTCTTCAACTTTCAATTTTTTTCCTCAAACTTCGAATATTTTTTTTAATTTTTCAATTATCGTATTTAAATTTTTATTTTTTACTCCAGCTTACAATTTTTTGTGTCATTATTCAATTAATTTCATTACATTTGAATTATTTCGTCAATATCTCAATTATTATACTTTATACTCAAAAAAATTTTTTTTTTTGATACCACTTTCAAATTCATTTTCTTCAAAGTTAATTTTTTATTCCTTCTTCAATTATTTTTTGTAATTTCAATTATTTTCTTCAAATTTCAATGATTTCGTTTCAATTTTCCAATCTTTATCTTCATTATTTAATTTTTAATCAATTTTTCATTAAGACATTTTACCATTTTTTTTAAATTTGAATTATTTTTGTTATTTTTAAATTATTTCCTTTAAAATTTAATTAATTTCTTCATATGATTATTATTATTTATTATGAAATAAATAATTATTTAAATTTCTTTAATATTTTCAAATTATTCTCTTTAAATTTCAGTTATTTTTTTCAAACTACAATTAATTTCTTTAACTTTCAATTATGTTTCTAAAACTTCTAATATTTTTCTCAATTTTACAATTATTGTCTATAAATTTTTAATTTTTATACCAGCTTTCATTTATTGATTTTATTATTCAATTAGTTAATTAAATTAACTAAAATTAATAACTAATTTGCTATTATTGAAGAATTTTTAGATTTATACGATAACAATGATTTTTTTTTTAAATTGTCCTGGAATTTTCCCAAAATTTGTTCTGGAAAACCTGGAAAAGTCATGGAATCTTTAATCCAGACTTCTGTAGCAACCATGAAATCTTTTTCCTGCATTAATTAAGTCCTAAAAACATACAAGGAGGTTAAAACTATAAAATCTGAACTTTTAACTAATAAAGAACTTAGTGTCTTAAAAAATTAAAAATTTTGAAAATTTAATTTCTTTTTCAATTTTTAGTATTTTTGATTGCCAATTTGTTTACAAGCTTTTTTAATGATTCTTTTAAATCTCTCGCACGGATTTTCCAAAATTTAAATTTTCAACAAAATAAAAAAAATTTAAAGTTTTTAAATGATCAAATAATTTTTCTTCTTTAATTTTAATGATATACTATAATTTTAGATGTAACATTATGACAAAAAAAATTTTTACCTCTAAAAATATGTTGATATTTCATGCATCTCTCTTTTTAAATATTCAACTTCTTCTACAATTATAATTACTTTTCAATAATAGCTTTTTATACGCTTTTTTAATAATTCTTTGGAATCTCTCGCATGAAGTTTAAAAAATTTTAACTTTGTCAAAAAAAAAAATTTTAATATTATCAATAATTAAGATACTTTATTTTTGATCAATCTGTATGTTTTTAGGACCCAAAAGTTGCAAGAAAAAAAATATAGTTTACTAAGGTCATGAAAATTTAAGGGAATTAAAATAAGGGGTGGTTCCTCCACTTAAAAGACACTGGCACTGGAAAAAAATATTTAGTAAATGTTACTAAAGTGTTTTTCAAATTAGGAATTTCTGGTGATCATTAAAATATAGAAATAATTACATGTGAACTGTATTTAGCAGAAAGTTATTAGTCAGAAATTATGTTACAAATGAAAAAATACACAGCTTAATTAAAAAAAAAATTCGAAAAATTTAAAAGTAAAGTAGTTTTTTTTTACTGTTGTTCATTATTCTACTACAACCTAATAAGCTTGGTAAATGTTTTAGTCATATATATTCAATATGTTTACTCGGAATAACCATCACAAAAATAAAAGGTTACACAAATGACACATTTTTAAGTTTAAAATTTTATAAAAATGAAAACATAGATCTTAAATATTAAAATTATTGAAAAAGTATTATTATATTAAATAATTGTATTTAATTGTTTTTAAAGTTTATTTTTCATTTGTAACATAGATCATTAGTTCTACTAAAGTGACTGATAAAATTTAATTTTTTTATTATTTAGTTTAGTTTTTAAATTGTTCAGATGAACAAATAAATTCTGTATCAAGAATCAGAAAAAATTCAGAAATTCTTGCAAATTTCATTAAAAATTTTTAATACTTATCTCTAGCAGTCTGTTTCCATCTTAAAATTGAAGAATTCGAGGTAAAAATATTTAATGTAAGTATTGAAACTAAAGTCATGACAATAAGCAAGCGACGAGTATTTGTTGTTAGTATATTTATTAAGAAGCTAAGAATAAAATGTTATAAACGGAAAGTTTAGCATGTGCTGCAATTCTGATACAAAAGTAAAGTCATTATTTTATGAATATTTGTTTATTCGCAGACGAAAAAAAATAAAGTAACTTTTACTATTTACAAAGTAAAAAATAAACTGACTGGAATTTCTGCGCATTTCTAAAAATTTCCATTATTTTCGGAGTAAATGTTTACTATTTCTAAAGTACCTTTTTGGTAAAATAATAATTAATTATTTTACTAAATATTATGTTGTAATGGGTAACTCCGAAAATTCTAAAAATTGATAGATATTATGCGCAGAAATTCAAGTCAGTTAATGTTTTACTTTGTAAAAATTTAATTTATATTTTTTACCTTGCAAAAGAAGTATGCAAAGAAGTCACAAGAAGTAAAATTATTGTAATTACTTAATCACTTTCTTAAAATACTAAATATATTATTTTCTCACGTAATTCTGTAGATTTATCTACGCAATAATAATAGAAATATCTGCATGATATCAAGTTATTTAGATTTTGCCTCCAAATTAATTCTTTACCAAAAATCAACAAATTAAAAGAAAAATTAATATCTGAGCAAAAACCAAACAAACATAGGCCAGACAGACCTTTCTGATGTTACATTTTAAATAAATCTACAAAGTTTTGTACAAAAATATTCAGTTTTAATTATTTAATATTCTATTTTGTTACATAATTTCCAGAACAATAATGATTCTTCTGATATTTTTAAAAAATATGTCTTTGTAATATCTGTAATAAAAGGTTTCCACATAGTTTAATGCAAAAAAGGTTTACTTTATTTTATAAAAATAAAACATTTTGAACCAGAGTATATAATTGCGAGCCTAATAATTGTATGAATCGAGGAATGAATTTATTTATGGTATTTCGAATTTATATATAGGTATAAAAGTTAATTGTGAAAATATATTTCTTAATAAAAATGACTTTGGTTAATAATTAATTACTATTGCAACAAAAGACCAACTTTCTAACTGTATTAAGAAAGAATTTTGTATTGGGTACTAATAAAAATTGACTAACCTGATTAGTGATTAGTTAAATTTATTTCCATGGTTGTATGTCTGATTAAAATAATTATATTGAATTTTTTCAACATGTTAGATTTATTTTTTGTTACTTGCTAATAATTATATGATAGATTTTTATTTACTGAGAATTAGACATGTTTTACAAAAACAATAATTTCTAATTAGTTATACTTGTTTTCTTACTGAAAACTAATTTTTTTTGCTAATTACTAAAATAAGTGTTTAAGTTTGAAGTAAAATAATTTTTAAGAGTACTTTATTTTAATTTTGTGTATGTCTTATTCTTGGCAGAAGGCAATTAAAATTATTTATTAAAATTTATTTTTGAGGTCATCAAATTTTTAGAAATTTTTTAAAACGTTTTTCTGTCACTCTGCTCATAAAAATTAATTAATTATTCTAATTTTATCTATTATTGAAAAAATGCTTTTCTTACAGAAAGTTCTGTCGATTTTTACTAAAACTTTTTAAAAATAATTGAATTGAAATTGAAAAAGCTGAAAATACACTGTAAAATCTTTGGATAGTTATATTTTGTCTAAAATTATATATTGACACTATCACTCGTTCTTTCATAAATGGTTCTGCTTTTCATATTTTTTAATATTTTATAAATCTTTTGCTGTTTTTCGTCTCACATAACCATTAATTTTAAAAAAGTTTTTACTAAGACTTTAGTAATTTAGTTTTAGTATGCAACAAAAATAGTTTAATAAACAAACCTTCACAGAAAAATTTAGCTGCTATTTTTGCTGCATGTAGTTTTCTGCTGAACGAAATCCTTAAGATCAACTCGAATCCTTTCTAATAATGTACACTAAAAATTCACACTAATAATTCACACTAATAATTCACACTAATAATTCACACTAATAATTCACACTAAAGATTCACGCTAAAAATGCACATTTTTTAATATATATTGTAAAATGTCTTACTATTTTGATTCTAAATTTACATAAATGGTTGACTTTGCGCCGATCATATGTTCAAATCATATGTTAAAAGACAATAAAAATTTTCAGTGTAACTTCTACATTTTGTCAAAATCAAATGTTAAAATTAAAGACTTCAAATATTTTTTACTATAAATATTTTAATATGAAATAATCGCGCCAACAAAGCTATTTTATTATCAAATTTAGTAAATCAATTTTAAAATTCCTATACTGTATGGAAAATGTACTACACTCAGAAAAATCATTGACTGATACATCCACTTTTTATTGGATGAGGGAAAATTTATTGTAACATCTATTTAAAATATCAATTCAAAACGCACCAATAATGGACCTTAGTTCGATTCACTTTGAGCTTAATGATAGAACGTCCAACGTCCTTCCAGCAGGACAAAAAAGCCTTCCGCGAGTACGTACGAAATCGTGTTATAAAATTAACATGGATTCAGATAAACAAAAAGTAGTATATATGGTTGGAAAGGTAAAGAATCAAGCTTACAGCGCATGTAAACATGGAACTTGTAAATTCAAACCCCGAAGCTTGGTAGCTAAAAGAAGTTAAATTTTCCAAAAATTCACATAATTTTTAGTCACAAAAAGACGACGCGCGGTACTGCCGGCAGGACGTTTTCGTTTTTTTAAAAAGACTACCTAGCCCTTGTACATAAATTTAAAAAATCGATATTTACGTCATCTGAAAGCTTGTTTCATTACCTAAAAAATCATATATCCATTTTTTACGTATCTGCTTCCATATTGATTTTATAGAGCGTTTTCCGAGGGACTCGCGCCTGAGCCATTTACCACCGGCCGCCATTACGTTAGTTATAACAATATTTACAAAAGTAATAATAAACTCAATTCCTTTGATGATAAAGATGATGAATTATGATGATAATGATGATGGTGATGATGATGATGATGATGATTATATGAAATTAAAATATTTTTTCACAAAAATGAATTGTCCTTCCGGAAGGACGTTTACTGTGTGAAAGCGCGTCCTACCGGCATTACGCAGCCTTGGACGTTCTATCATTAAAGTCATGTGATGAGGAATGACGTCACTGGTATAGACAAAATTTGTCCGTAATCTTTCTCTTAAAATACCAAATACTTTGACACCAAACTTTCAAAATTTACTTAAAATATCATTAAGAACTTCTCTTTGATCCAAGTTTATTTAAAATTTGCCTTAAAGTTAATTTTTTAAAAAATTAGCTTATTTTCAGAAAATTAAAAAATTAATTTCAACGCATAATTTAAACAAACTTGGTCCAGAGAGACCTTCCTAATGATATTTTAAGTAATTCTACAAAGTTTGGTGACAAAATATTCATTATTTTAAGAAAAAGTTTACGGATAAATTTTTCCCATACTAGTGACGTCATTTTCCATCACATGCCCTTAAGCTAATAAGTATAAAAATAAATCATGTTATATAAAGTTTCAAAAGTTAAATTCGTTTTAAAAATAATTGTAAATACAAAATTTCTTAATTTCTCTGTACCAATTGTCCAGCAAGGACTATATTCACATAAACACATAATTAAACGGGAAAAATATTCTATGGACAATTGTATCTATATTTGATAAGAGAAAATAATAAAAGCGAGATAAAAGAAAGAAGAATAAAGGAGGAATAGGTCCCCCATATCTCTTGCTTTTAAACAGTAAATACATTTTAGTGATGTGGTGGGTAATGCGTAATATTTTTAATTGGATCTCCACCCTCTATCTTTCTCGCGCCCAGTTTCGTACGTCCAGTGCACTCGGATTATTTTTCTCTCTCTTTTTCATTTGAGCACGTGCCTCTGCACTTCTCACTCTAAAACCACCTTTTCTCTCCTCACATGTGGGAGAAAACGCTCGAAGCTCTTCGTTGACGGAACTTGCAATTATTTCCCCAGTCCTTTTGGATTGTTGCTTTCTGAAATTCCTCTCTCTTTCTCTCTTGCCTTTGCTCTTGCTCTATTCCTTCTTTCTCTATCCAACTTTGATTCTCTTTTCCATCACAATGCCACACTTCTTTGCTCATTTTGACGTTGCATTCAATCCGTTTCTCATTCCTAGTTACTTCTTCTAATGATCTAATGCAACTTCCCGCAGGCATTAGACTTGGCAGCGACCAAGAAAAATATTTTTAATTATAAATTTTCTTAAGTACTTTTTGTCTCAAAGACCTCTTAGTAATGTACAGAAAAAATTCACAAAAGCAAAAGTAACTCTGAGAATAGAAGATTCCAAGGAATGAATTACTGGATTTTTCATTACTGCTGTGCTTTACTTTTGTTCAAAAATCGTTTACTTAAAAAACAGTAAAGTGGAATATATCATCTCATTTTAACTAAATTAATTTGCTAATTAATTGATTTATTTTGACAAGTTAATTTTGCTTTCTTATTTATAGAGAAAGCTTTGTAATCGTTACGATTTTTCAAATATCTCTTTGATAATGAAAGTTCGTAATATGAACTGCTGTGAATTTTCGTAATGAGAAGAATTGAATCATTTCAAATGTTATTAATAAATGAAAAAAGGGAAAATATTTTTATATGCTTTATGAGTGTAAAAGTAATCAATTTTAGTTAATTGTAATAATATAATGAAGGGACTTATTCTTTTTCATAAAATTAGTAATGAAGTGGCCGGAAAGGAGAACTCTCTGTACTGTTCTCAAACCGAAGTCCCCTGTAGTGGTGCGTGAATAGCTGCGCGAGGGGACTTGCGCAGTAGTACAGAGTGAGTTTTTCTCCTCTTCCGCTCAATTGTAAGTATAAAATAATGATTAAAACTTCTTTTGGATAAGTACAATAAGGGAGCCTTAAAAATAAAATAAAAATGGGTAAAACATTCAGTAACATTGCCGAGTTTAATTAAGAACATAAAAAACCGCTGCTAAGTTGCGTCCTAACCCAGTCATCACGCAAAATTCACAAAAGCTTGCTGCATGCTTGTCTGCTAACTGGGTAAGTATTTATTTTGAAAGAATACCTTTTTAATGTCCTTTTATGAATACATTGCTTCCTCGCATAAATATTACTTAATTTGTGTATTTATATCCTTAAAATTAAAAAATAAGATAAATTACATTTAAAAATAACAAAAAAAAAAAAACCCTAAAAATTAAATTTAAAAATCACTAAGCTCTGATTATTAGCTCGCAAGGAAGTTTTAAACATGACAATATGTCGATAGAAAATAGTTAGAATTGATCTATCGGGATCAAACGTATGTCAAATAATCGCATTCGATAATTGAAGGGTAAAACAATACTTCTTTTATCAGTAAGCAAAATTCTTAAAATGTTGTTACAAATTTCTTTTTTGTACATATTTTGTATGAAAATGCCAATTTGTCATTTAAGATTTTAAAACCAAAAAACACACCAAAACCAGAAAATTTAAAATAAAAAATGAAATGAATTTTAAATAAGAAGTTCAATTTTCATAAATATTAAACAAAAACACAATTGAGTGGCAGAGGATGATTACAAACAAAAATACATTTAAATAAAATAACGTTAGTCAAGCATATAATCTTCCGTCCATGATTATTTAATAATATCATATAAATATTTTAATATTAACACAATTAGTAACGCAGAAGCCGATCAATATTTCAAAAAGAAAAATAATTTAGGAAAAAATATTAGAGATGTGTGAATCAGGAATTTTAAACCTCGAATCGGATCAACTGAAATTCGATTCGACTTCGAACGAATTTACATTGAAATAAAGTGTTTGATTAGATTTCGAACAATGTTTGATTCCAAATCTTCGAATAGTTCGAATTCAAACCTTTGCAATTCGATTTTATTCGGATTCGAACCTTTGCAATTCGATTCGATTCGGATTCGAATTATTCGCACATCTCTAAAAAATATACGCACTTCTCAGGCCTGAAATTATCCTTTAACAAAATATGAAAATACGTTTATAAATAGAATATTATAATAATTTTAATAAGTCAATTACCATAAGAATATAAATTAGGCAAATAAAACGATGAACAAAAACAAAGTCAATATCTATAAAAAGAATAATAGAATTTATTTTAAACTACACTTTAACTGAACTGAAAAAAAAATTTGGTAAAAATTCCTGTGCTGTTCACTATAAAAGCGTCATAATTGACAGTCTCCTAAATTTTACCGTGCTTGAAAATTTACAAATATATAAATTCAAGAGCTCATAATTGACTAATCAATGAAAATCTACTTCTTTCGGAGAGTTTTTTAAATAATAATAGGAACAGAAATTTTTTTTGCCAAAACTAGGTGCCAGGAAAATGAGAATTGTCAGAATGCATAATATTTTATCGAATTTTGACAAAAACTCGATAAATAACGTTAAATCAAAAAATCCAGAAGCTAATTACCTTTTTCCGAGAGTTTTTTGAATAATAGGAACAGAAATCTTTTTTAACAAAATTTTTTCTTTTGCCAAAACTAGGTGCCAGGAAAATAAGAATTTGTTTTTTGACTGGACACAACATAATCTGAAAAAATGTAAACACGACTCTAATTTTTAAAGCTTATGTGCTCTACTTTTAGGATGACTGATGAGCGAAAAAAAAAAAATTTCATTTGGTACTTAATTTATATTAACAATAGTCAAAAATTCCATTTTTTTGTTGTAAATTTCAAACTGATATATTTTTCAAACAAAACGAATTTTTAAAAATTGTTGTACGATTTTTTTTAACAAAGATGCAGGTAATTGTTTAAAAACACAACACTTTATTTAAATTATGCATAAGTCCAGAACGGTTGATTTTGGAAAAAAAAATTTAGAAACAAAAACGTGCCTTCTTATGTGTAGAATCAGAAAAAATATTTAGAACCAAAAAAAAAAAAAAAAAAAATTACCATATTTTCAGTTTTTTACAATTTTTTTTTAATTAGCCATAAGTCTAGAATGGTTGATTTTGGAAAAAAATTATTTAGAATAAAAATGTGCCTTCTGATTCTAATCAGAAGAGCACATTTTTGTTCGTAATAATTTTTTTCAAAATCAACTGTTCTGGACTTATGCATAATTTAAAAAAAGTGCTGTGTTTTTAAACAATTACCTATATCTTTGTTAAAAAAAATCGTACAATAATTTTCAAAAATTCATTTTAAAGGTGATAAAATTACTTTTTAAACGCATTATCTGTCAATAAAATATGATGATCTGTTTAAAAAAGACATCAGTTTCAAGTTTACAAAAAAAATGGATTTTTTTTCCTATTGTTAATATTAATTAACTAATGATAAAAAATTTTTTTCTTTCGCTCATAAGTCAACTTAAAAGTGGAGCACATAAGCTTTAAAAAAAGTCCTCATTTATTGTTAATCTTTATTCGTTAACAAAATATAAAACTTTTTGTAAAGACTTAAATTCTGATGGGTGAGCAAATCCTGCTGGGCGGCACTGTATATTTTTTAAATAAATAGTAGATTAATGTTATAGTTATTTACATGTTAGTAAAGTGCAACTATCCAAAGTTAGTACTGCACTATAAATTTGTTTTTTAATAATTTTGAAAGAACTTTTTTTCAATCTATAAAGTTTTATTTTCAATGAAGGACATGCCATGAAACTGAGAATTTCACTCTTAAATATGTTTTTTTTTAAAGAAATTTAAAAGAGAATTGAATGTTAAATAACTTATTAAAAATATCAGTAACTTGGAATAAATTTAACAAAATTGTTTTGTTTATTTAACTACTTTTTAGATTTTGTTTTAAATTTTTTGGTCGCTTTGTTCTGTAGAGAAAGTCGTGGAGTACGTTTTTTAGATTTCTTAGAAAAATAGTCGCATTCCAAAGCAGACGAAAGGTTTTTTGATTATAGCGTCTTATCTTGAGTAACTATAAAAGCATGATACTGAAGCGTGCCTTGTATATGGGCGATTCTTACGTAACTGCCCTACTTGGCAGCGTTGAAAAAATACACCTAAATTAAAAATATATTCTGAAATGTATTAGTGAATTTTAAAGGTATACATGAGAGTAACTGAAAACCAAATATACATAAATATATATTATAACTTCTATTATATTGCACTATAATTGCTGAAATTTCAGCTCCGTGGCGTGTCCCTTTTGCCAAATGTTAACTTTAATTTAATAATTTTCGGTGAAAATGTCATTCTTATAACTCAGCCTTTTTCAAGCATAAAGTGTCTATATTTATGAACAATTTAGGTTTATATTGCACTTCATAATACCTTTTTCATACTTAGAATCTGTAAAAATATTTTGTCCCTCAATTTTTCCAATTTTTGAACGCAATCTATAGACTTATAATTAAGGTGTCATGTGTTTAGTTACTACGCCTTCTAATACGTTAAATCTCAATTTTGATCCATTAGCACTAAATCACATGTGAAAAAAGTTTTAAAAAAGAAAAATTTTAGCTTAAAAAAAAATTATTTTTGTGAAAATCGCATGCGTACAAAAAAAGCGTTCAGTTCCATGTCATTACTGTTATATTACTGTAACAACTATTTGATAGTATTGTTACCATTTTCTTTAAGTTTTCATGTGAAAAAAGCGATCTGCAGAAGGAATAGATTTATTTTGCAATATTGTAGAAGTGAGGTTAGAATAAATGTCAAATTTCAGCTCCATGGTATCACGTAAAATTTCAGCTCCATGGCCTATATGAAGTGTTCAGTGTACTTCATGCAGAGAAACTTTTTTATCTGTGGTGGTTATTTTAAAATATTATTTTATAAAGTAGTTTAGCAATGCCGGATTACACTGCTCGATCTCGATTTCAAATTATTCAAAAAATAAAACGAAATATTCATTATTAAATATTGTATTTGCTGTTCTTTTATAAAATTTTATATATGTTAACTAATATCTAAAATACTGTTAGAATATTAAATAATTTATGAATTTATTATTTATTTTCGTTTTAGCAAAATATCAAATAGAAATTTTTATTTTGTACAATATATTTGCAATAAAAGGATGCGGTTCAGCTCCACATGGCAGCCAATTTTAAAAAATTTGCTATTATTTTCGTATAAATATATAGTTGTAGTAAAATCGTTTAAAATATACTTATATTACACCCAAATAAGACAAATAAGTGCAGTGAAACATTGAATAAAAAAATTTTTTTTTTTACCAAAACTTATCTTCAAATCGGGCAGTTACGCAAGAATCGACCATATGCTTTGAGCATTGTCAAATCTGGTTTTTAAATTTTGTACTGCCCAAAAATGAGCATCCTTGCTACTGTAGAGAGTATTCGTTTCTTTGCAACATTTTTGTGTTCAATCGAAGAGATTTTTTGCAGTTAAAATCCGATTTTCCGAAGAGCATTGAAGACAGTAACGGGCATCATTTCTTTTCATATTTGCTCCATTTTCGTCACATGGTCCCTTGCCATGAACAGTAGCGTGGAAGTGTCATTCAGCTATATGCCAAAATCTATTTGGTGATTTACAAAATTTCCAAAATTATTTTTATTTTTAAAGTCCTGCCCGGCACCGTCAGTATAAAGTAGTACAGCTTTTTAGGGTTAAAGTTCGATTTTAAATAATTGATTATAATACTTTAATATACGTAAACGGCAAATGTATCATTACTTAAGTTATCAGAAATTATTTCAATGCTGTCGTGTTTTAGTTCCTCACATTATTTATAATAAACCATACTGTAAATATAGTAGCTTGGTCGTTATTCCAATGAAAGAACTGAGCAGTATTTTGTAGAACAAAAGCATAATTTTCTGCAAAATCACAAGAAATTATAAATTTATTTTCTTGAATAGAATTCTTTAGGCTTTTCATGAATGATGAATGCTCTTTTGCATTAAAATGATGCGACTTCAATTAAATCAATTTTTGGCAAAGTTTAGTTACAAAATCATCTGCACTCATTACAATAGTATTTAAGAAGCACCTGTCTGTTTGTGTCCAATAATCAAATTTAATTTCATCTGTTTCATATTCTTCAAAGTATTCAATCAAATTTTCTTTTATTTTTGATTCACCGGCGCAGTTTTTACAGTTTCCTAAATAACAAGAATTTGTTAGACTAGAAAAAATGAGAAGATTGAGGCAATCGTAATAGCTTTCTAAAATTACTTCTGAATCTTTTACCAAAATTTGAATATCTATAACTGAGCAAATTTAGAGAAGCTAATATTAATTTCTTTATGCTCAGACTTGAAATAGGAGTACAACTCCATTAGATTGCAGAGTATTAATCTTTTTTGGATATGTTCCTGAATACCATCATTTTTGCGAACAGATACAAAGTCTTTCATTCCTGGTAATAAGCTACTTTTATCATCTTGTTGATAACATTCTTTTACAAGATTTTCAATGTCAGAATTTAATGGTTTTCCTTTTTTTTGGGCGGGAAATATCCAAGATATATCCATCCGGATCGACAATTAGAGATGGTTTTATCAGATGACGTCCTTTGTAGAGTAAGTATGTCTGTCTCAGATTTTAAAATGTACTCGCTTCCTGTGTATAGACATAAGTTCCATCGATAAACGCAATCGCAACAGGAACATCGGGATTAGGATTATGAAGTCTGTTGAAAAACGAAGTCACGTTATTTTGTATATATTGATTACCTGTAATAGTGTTTAATTCGATATTTTCTAGAACAAATCACAACATTAGTGACTGTCGCATCGTAGAGATAACAAGTGCTTGCCGGATTGGGTAGTTGAAGATGACTTTTAAAAAATCATCAGACAGGTTTTCTCGCAATTTGCAAAGAAATGTGAGGAGATGCTTTTTAGTTACAGTACGTGACGTATTGCGATTTGTTTTAGGTGCAAGGACAACATCACAGGTAAACAAATCATTAAACTGCTCTCGTATTATTGGACTTCAGGTGTTAAATTATAAGTATGATTCTAGTGTATATGTTTGGGTCAATCAAGTTTATCTATATCTATATTTATCTTTTTTCGATCTATTAGAAGATAAATTAAATTTAGCAATAATTGATTCTAAAACTTCAGTACCCGCTTCATGATATGAGTCATTGCAATCTGTTTTAGAAGAAAACATATCTGACACGAAATCATTATCCCTATCATCAAATTCTTCTTTAGTATCCGAAGAATCAATACTAGGAGCAACAGTATTACAAGAAATTAGATCAGAAGAAGCAAAATTAGGAAAAGGAGAATTTGAATCGAAATTTAAATCATCTCGGACATTTATTTTTTTATAGGGTAGAGGGACCAGTTATTAGCCATTTAGTGGTAGATCATCGAATATTAATTAATTTTTGAAGAATTACGCATGTATTGTTTCCTCATAGAAGAAGCTTTGTGACTTTAAGATTTTCGATTTTCCACAAATGGTCTAATTCGACTCATTTTTATCTAAAAAGCGTAAATTTTCATTCTTAAGCAAATGTCCAGATGCATGTGTGTATGTATGTGTGTGTATGTGTATCGCGTTTTTTGTGTACAAAATATCTCCAGAACGCTTGAACGCATTTCAATAAAATTTGGATGACTTATTAAGCTCATGAATATCTAAATTTGGACACAAAGATTTTTGAAAATACCCAATCAAAATTTTTTGAGCACCTTTTTTCATAAAAAAATATCGTTTTTTGCAAAAATTATTTTTCTTTACTCAAAATACACCTTAATAAATGCAAAAATCATATTCCTTATCGCAAAACGAATCGATTGATCTATATAAAGTTTATAATTGATCAAGAATTCGTAAAATAATTGATGTTTTTACATTTTTTTGTATTTAAATTATTTTTTTTTAATGAATTCTCCAATTATCTTATACGTTGTAAATTTCTTGCTTCCTCTATGAGGAAACCATGAGCAAAAATATTTGCTTATTTGGAAGCGAAAATTCCATGAAATGGACATAATTGTCATCTAGTTTATGAAAGATATTAATTGGAACACATAGATTAAGTCTTTCTGTACATATAAAAATTTGTGTTGAAGTTAAATACTATATATTAAAAAAAATATATATATAAGAAAAAAAATAAGGAAAATAAAACACTTGCTCTAGTTATTGGACTCGAAAAAAATTGGAAATCCAGTTATTAGACCCCAGTTATTGGACTCATCAAATTATAATTACATTTAGAACATATGCACTTTGATTTAGTTAATAATTTTTTAAAATCATGTAATAAAATAATTAATGTTGATACACAACTGATGTTCATATGTAAAATAATCTTCTGTTTATAATCACAATACAAATTACATTGAATCTAATAAATGGAAATGCTAAAAACTATGCTCCTGTTTTTAGACATTTCATTATTTTGAAAAATATTTCTAAAAGCTTCAGTTTCCTTGTTTGCACAATTAATTTAAAGTATACTGAGTTTGTACATCATAAATTTATAATAAAAAACAATAAAATGATAATTTTATACACTCTTGAAATAAGTCATTTTCTTAACTTTTTGTTAAGAAAAATGTCGGAAAATCGCAGATTTTATATTCCGTAAAATTCAATAATGTTTTTCCTAACTGTCGTTTCGTTTTGTAATAACATTTTTTTGTGTCATTTAAAAAAGGTTTCAGCTTCTTTAATAAAAAATTTTAAAAACAATTTGTAAGTCGTATTATTCTGTAATAGTGTAATCATAGAAAACAAAAATTTGTCCGATAAACTGGAACGTGTCTAATATTTGGTACCTTTACCCTACATCTCTTTTATCTACATTTCGCACAAATTTTCGAATTTTTTGGTAATGTCGGAAATCGTTCTCGAAATTTACTTGAAATGTAACGTAATTCATTTGACGTGTGTTCCATTTTTCCTAGAGGATTTATGCATTTAAATTTAAAGCTCAGTCTTTTTTCATTTCCGCCATTACAGCAAAAACAATATTTTCAAGCAGATTTTACTTAAAAATAACTAAATGACGCCGAAAATAAAAAAAATACTTAATCTTAACTTAGAAAAACTTACCTTGCAACGCAATATTTACAAAATAAATCTCAAAGTTCAAAATAACTAAAAAAAACTATAATAACGAAATAACTGAAAGCAGAACATAAAATAACAACAGAAAATGATCATAAACTTGTTTTGCACAAGACCTACCTTGAATCACAATATTCACAAAATAACTTGCGAAAGTAAACTTTATAATAAAGTAGTCATTCAAGTATTTAATTATTATATACTTAATTTACAGAAATTAAAACCCTTGGTTTTCTTCCCCAAGAAGTATTTCCAAGTACGTTTTTAATATGAAATTATTTATAGTCTATTTAAATCAAAGTTAACAAATTAACATATTATTTGAAAAAATAAAATTTACTTCTATTAATATAGAGTTTCTAAGAATTAATACTTGTAATTATTATAGGTGTTATTAGTATTATAAAGTTTATATAATTATTATTTACTTATTTACATTCTATATATATATATATATATAATAAATAATAAATAAATAATTTTTAATGGAGATTATACAATATTCATTTTTACCGAATCGTATAGGGCACACTTCAGTATCATGCTTTTATTGTTACACAAGGTAAGACGCAATAATTAAAAAATTATTCGTCTGCTTTGGAATGTGCCCATTTTCCTGAAAAATGTGTAAAAACTACTCCACGATTTCTGCAACAAAAGAAAACGAACAAAAAATGTGATACAAAATCTGAAAACTAATTAAATATTCTATAAATAAAATTGAGAACAAATTTTCTAAATTTTTCTTAAGTTAATGCTATTTGTAAATCGTAACAGGTTATTCAAGAATATGCAGATAAATATAATTATTTTACAAACATGCATGTTATTCAAAATTTTCTTAAGTAACAGTAATGACACTGTAACAATTTATTGCTGTTTTAATATTTAATTTAAGAATATACATAAAATTCAAAACTGAATCAACTTTTAAAAATAAATTTAAATAGAAAGAAAACAAGAACTTGCTCTGAACAAATTCAAGATTAACCAATAAATTGTATATTTATCGTTATCAAATAAACTAACTGATAATTTATTAAATAAATCTGTGATTAGAGATAATTAAGAAAAATACACTACGTTCATATAAGATCGATATTTATTTCCAATTGAAGTGAATTAATTATAAGAATTTTGTCAAACCAATTAACGATCTCAATAACAATGCCTAACGTCTATACCTTATCCGTGGTGACGTCACCTTACCATTATTTTCGAAATCATTCACAAATACTACCTTTCAATAACATCAATTAGACTTATCAAATTAATAAAGCGCTTAACAATCAGACAAGACAAATTCAACAATAAATAAATTAGATAAAGGTTCATAAAACATTCAAAACATACATAATATATCAAATCTGCGACTTGCCAACAAAATAATACAAATGTCAAAATAATCAGAATTATTATAAATGGATTAAAACAATAAACAAATGAACAATCAAATAGAAATTTGTTCAATCAATCACACCTGATTTAATTATTTCAAAAGTGAGAATAATACTCAACAAATATTTTGGCGAGACTGGCTGAGAGAGAGGCAATGGTAATCCTTGGCACAAGTACAAACTCAGGTACTGTTTAAATCTCGAATCCTCTTTTCGTCCCAGATTTCAGATCCTCCGTCAAGATGACTAT
Organism: Ganaspis brasiliensis; assembly: GCA_037103525.1. Taxonomy (NCBI): domain Eukaryota; kingdom Metazoa; phylum Arthropoda; class Insecta; order Hymenoptera; family Figitidae; genus Ganaspis; species Ganaspis brasiliensis. The sequence continues at coordinate 729,189 of JAZKLR010000175.1, read as the reverse complement.
ATCTTAATGACTGTTTAGTGATCTCCTTTCATTGGACATTTGAGTCTCATAAACAGTTCAAAAGTGCCTCCCTGACCCGTGCCCATAATTTACGCCACACTTTATCAATTAAAAATAAAGAGAAACCATTTAACTCAAATTTACATTAAAAAGAGAAATTCGAAAACAAAAGCAGAAAATTTAAATACGAAAATATTTAAACAAACGTACCTTTAAGTGTCCTCGGCGAGTACTTAGAGCGTGGCGCAGATCTACAGCCAGTCTCGAGGTGTGACGATTAATCAATGATTAATTGACAGAACCCCAAGACATTGGCAGCGATCCCCATCATCCACTACCATTGACACGCCGATAACTCTTATTGGACACCCGATACACGTGATTACCCCTTAATGTCTTTGTCATATATTTAGAATATTAAATCAAAAATTTAGCGGATCAGGCGAGAATACGAAATCTTCGTTAAAATAAATTTACCAAGGAAAGCCATCGCCTCAACACATTATTCTGATGACAGTTTCAAGTTTCTACCATTTTTCCTTTTTACAATTTTTTTAACATAAAGTTAAATTTTTTTTTCATTTAGGAAAAAAATCTTAGATTTTCAATGAAAAAGAAAAAAAAATCCATCCAAATAGGTCAAAAATGAAAAATAAATGTTTATTTTGAAAAATGGGGAAACATTTTTTTTGTTGAAAATTTAAGCAAATTTTGTGACTATATCTTTTGCACATTTAAGTTATTAAACAATAACGATTTAGTATTAAATTATATATTTCTCGGTTAAATGCAGGCTATCAAAAAAAAAAAAAATCGAGTGTCCTTAAATGAATTCAAAACTTTCCGAGAATTATATTTTTGGGAAAGAAAAGAGTTATTTTTATAAAAAAAATTTGTAATATTAAAAATTGTTTATTTACACTCGCTTTTAGGCAATCAAACTTTTCTCTCACATCACTTCTCTACAAATTTTTAAAATTGATACGATTTTGATTTATAATAGCTTATTTTTTCAGAAATAAATTATCTACAAATTAACGGAAGCAAATTTTAAAAAAAACTGCACCGGTTTTTTAAAATGACTATTTGTTTAAAAAAAATTGCACTTTAATTGTTTAGCAAATAATAATATTTAAAAAACGGTGCAGTTTTTTTGAAATTTACTTCCGTGAATTGGTAGATAATCTATTTCTGAAGAAAATAAGCTCTTATTAGAAATCAAAATCGTATCAATTTAAAAAATTTGTAAAGAAGCGATGTGAGAGAAATGTTTGATTGCCTAAAAATGTGTGTAAATAAACGATTTTTAACATTGCACATGTTTTTCCTATAAAAGGACGTTTTTCCTTTCCAAAAATATAGCTTCCAAAAACTTTTGAACTCTTTAAAGGACACTAGGATTTTTTTCCTAATAGCCTGTATTTTTTTCAGGAGTAAATTTTACTATTTCTGAAGTAACTTTTTGTAAAATAATTAAAATTTACTTCGGAAATTGTAAAAATTGACAGATATGCGCAGAAATTCCGGTCAGTTTAGGTTTTAATTTTAAATAGTAGAAGTTACTTTATCTTTTTTTTCAGTGTAATGAATTCAATATGGAGAACCAATTTTAAAAAAATGTTTAGAAAGCTACTTTCTCGGAGGTTTTTTTGGAACACTAATTATAAATCTGGTATCTATTTTTAAAATTTAAAAATAACGGATCCAAGATGGTGTTCTATTCTGTAAAAATTGTTATCTAAGTTCGTTTAAGACTTTATATAACTAGAAATATCGTGAACAATTGTTATTCCAATAAGAACTTACTACTCAGTCAACAACTTTTACTCGTTAAAAAAAAAAAATGTCTGCAAAAAATTTTTTTTCTACGGGTATAGAACAAATGGCTAAGGTTTGAGCAGATATTGTACTAAAATTTTTTCGCAGTGTTCCTTTCGAAATTTTTGCAAATTTTGGGAATAACGTTTCATTACGTTTTTGGGGCGGCTCTACCAGATTCTGGGTTCTGATTTCATTTTTATCCATATGCAAACCCAATATGGCGGCTTTTTGCAAAAAGTACCGAAAACTCGACACTTTTTTTTTAATCACTATTTTTTACTGAAAACACTTTTTTAATGTGTAATAAAGTTGCAAAAAATGGCATAAGCTGTTGGAAGTGGTTGAACTTAGTGGTTTTTGGGTCTCAAATTACAAATCTGTTAATAATTTTTCAAAATTGAAAATGGCGGATCCCATACGGCTGAACATTTAAAAAAAACCCGATAAATGTTTTGTACAGAGATTCAAGCTTCTTTTGCATTTCATGTCCGTTCTATTGGTTCCATCATTTTATTTTTATCAAAATAACTGATTTCAAAAATAGGTGACTTCATATACATTCGAAAAACAATTTTTAGAAAGACTTAGGCACTTTTTTGCGTTTTGGTCCACCATATTGGATCCGCCATTTTGAATTTTGAAAAATTATAAACACATTCGTAATTTGCGGTCCAAAAAAAAACCCTTATGTACCTAGTCTAATTAATTTTGCTATTTTGCTAAATTTTATACAGTAATGTTCAGTTAAAATAATGAAATATTTTCTAGCTATTTAGTTTTGTTTTTTTAATTGGTAAATTGTTTCTTCTGGTAAATTAGAGAGGATTCAGAGTTCCAAAGAACCTTTCTTTACCAATTTTAATAAAAGTTCGTTTAACATTTTGTTCACAAGTTACTTAATTTTTTAATTTACTACTTTTGGTAATGTTAATTTTTGAACGTATTTAATGCTACATGATCATTCAACTGATTGAATTATCATACATTTTACTACTAATTTTTTAAAAAGTATTTTCATCCCTTAATACAGTAGTATATTTAAAGCAACTTTTTTTATAATTTCTTTTTTTTAGAAATAAGGGAACGTTCACAAATTACGTAACGTTTTTTCGGGAAATTTTGACTCCCCCCCCTTCCCCCATGTTACACGTCGTTACATACATTAGCGCCATTTTTTCTGCTGGTCGTAACAAACTGCTTGACCCCCCCCCCCCCCCCCCTAAAAAACGTTACGTAATTTGTGAACGCTCCCTAATGATGTACTAATTATCCTGAAAGTTTGCAATATAGTAATTTCCTCAGAATCTTCGTCTGATTGGAAAAAATAATTTTTTGCGGTTTAAGATCAACTATTTCTTCTACTATATAACATAAAATAATTGGTCTAAAAAAGTGACGTAAGAAGTTTTTTATTTATTTTTTTTTATTTATGTTTATTTATGTTTAATTTCTTTACCTTTAAAATTATTTCTTGTTAATAAATAAATAAATAAATAACTAGCTTCAATAAATAAATATAATTACTTATTCCTTAAAAAAACTTAATTAGTTTAATCATTTCACGCCTGCTCAGAAAGAAAAACCTATTTTGTAACGCGATTAGATTTACCGTTGTCACTAAATTTAATAAAGTTGCCTTTAAATATTCTTAACGAGGTCTAGATTATTCTAATTAATTTGTACAGGTGTATCAACAAAACCATGACTTTCATAAAAAAAAAAAAGAACTGTTGAGTATTCAATTAGAAAACCGTAAAGTCGAGTCCAATTTGAAAATATCTTTTAGGGCTTCTAGCTTCTATACCACGTTTAGATCAAATCTATATAACTGTATAATCCAAACAGGGGTTGTTGATCAAGATTTCGCTCTAATCGTTTGGGTGAGAATCCTACATCTGCTTGGAATGTTTTCGCACCAGCCGATATTTAGATAAACATCGTCCGTGTCAAAAGTATTAAAATTGCGTTTTTTTCACATTCGAAACACAAAAGAAACATCCTGAGCCCATGTCATTCTCAAGATTTGTTCACTTTCTGATGAAACCAGAAGATAAATACGAGAAATAGTTAAACGGTTCCGGAAATGAATCCATTAAGGGCTTAAAAGATCCTGAAACATTCTTTTTGATATTTTAAATTGAAAAAATATTTCTTGAACTCTAAATGTGTAAAGCAAAAAGAGATTGAATACAAATCACTAATATTTAAATTTAATATAGCATGAAATCCTTATGTAATTTGAATCAATCTTAAACTCAGTTAATGCAAACAATTTAACTAAATTTTTATCAATCCTAACTTTTACTGAACAAAACTGCTATTAATGAAAAATCTATTTTTATTCTAATTCTTAATTTAATTTATTCAAAATTTAATTAATTTTATATTTTATTTTAAATTAATGGTAATTTAATTCAGTCTTAAACCCAATCGGTTTTATTGGTTGAAATGTTAACGAATTTTTCATTTTATTTATACACCCTGACGAAAGCATGGTATTAAACTTAAATCAGTTTCTTCTGAGGCATTCAGAAATTTGTATCCGAGCCAATCAGTTTTTATCTGAATCTAAAAATATATGCAACTTGCCGAAAATTCTTTTCGAATCATTCCGAACTAATCTGTTTCATTCCGAAGCTAAATCTTAATCCCTTTGAATTCTGTCATTTCAATCCGAATCAATCCGTTTCAAATCCGAATAAATCCGATTACATCTATTTTTAGATTCGACCATAAACTGATTGATTCGGAAACAAATTTCAAATTGCCTCGGAAAAATGCTGATTAAAACTTATACAATCGGAATAAAATTCAATCTGATACTTTTGTAATGGCAAATTCAATTTATTATAATGTAAATCAATACAACTAATTGCTCGTGAATTTATATATAAAAAATAAATTAAAACTTCAATTTATCCAAATTTTAATAAGTTTGTCCAAGTTTCGATTCAAATTTCAATCAGTACAAATTAAAATCAACTCCTGTTTTTTTAGTCCAAATTTTAGTAATGAAAGCTTCAATTGATGGTTAATTTATTTTTTATAAATTTAAATAAAATTTTAAAAAACAACTCAAGGAATTTAATAGGTAGATTTATTTTCAAAAAATCTTATGGATGTTCAACCCATTGACATAACCACAAAATTGAAAATGTTCTTTCACAAAAAAAAAAAAAAAAAATTTTTAAAATTAATATCATCCAATTTTGAAACGTTGAGAATTTTTCAAAGATCAAAAGAAGCTATTATTTGTCAAAATAATGAAAATTAGAATAGTTCACAAACTTGAAAGAAAAAATACAAAGTGTTAAATAATTTCTGTTTCATAACAAATTTTGTATCTACCTAATTTTTTTTCGAAAAATGGACTGTATTACAATGTAATGATTATTGGCAATGGCGGTCGTGACACCACAAATCAATAATGGCTTACAGAAATAGGCAACTTTAACAACAAAAGAACGTAAACAAAATAAATTTTTTAAAATATATTATAAAAATAATAAAAAAACGACTTATTTTAAATAAAAAAATTTAATTTACGCAATTAAGCCTCTCCGAACAAATTTTTGTTTAGCGTAAGAAAGTTTTAAATGTCCGAAATTATTATTCTATTTATTAAATAGCTTACTTTATACCAATAATATTGTCCATTCTTCTAAAAAATAATAAAAATTTATAGGTTAGGATTTTTGATAGGTCAACAGTTGTATCATTTATACTGAATAGAAAATGTTAATTATAAAAAAACAAGTTTTAAATTGTTCTTTTTTCTTTTCCCTATCTATTTAAACTCAAAATTAAATATGTCTTTTTCATAAATTTAGAAAATTATACTTTTTTCTCCTTCTACAGAATTCTTGCGTGTTTGTTTACTTTTTTTACCTTCTTCTTTTAATTCAAATTCACATCACCAGATAGCGTATCGAAGTTTAGCCATTTTCAATAATACTATTTTTATTTTATGTAAAAAACCATTTTTCAGTTTCAGGTTATGTCAATGGGTTGAACGTGCTTAAACATTTTTAAAAAAATTTCAATTCCAATATCTAAAACATTTATAGAGAAAAGTACTACTCTAAAAAAAATTATTATTATTTATTATCTTACATAATTATATTATAAATATGCATTTATTTATCCATGTTATTATCCTAATTTTTTTTCAAAAGTACAAAATCTTGTAATATTTCCTTGAAAAATAATAAATTTTGAATTATTAAGTAAATTTATAGGCATCAAATCATTAAAATATTATACAATATTTTACTAAATTCACAAACATAAATCAAAATATTTTAATATTAAATAATTTCTTTTAACCTATAAGAAACAAGATTAATTTGATCGAATACCGTCGTATTTGTAACTCGCAAGAAAAATACTTCAATCAATAACAAAAACATCATAAATCCAATCTTTTTCATCTGTTTATGTAAATCAAACAATTTACATTTGAAGTAGAGAAAAAAATTTGTAATTTTAATGTGAAATGAAAATAAATAAAGGTGGAGAAAATTCGGAATATTAACAGTTTTCTAAAGGATCCTTTTTCATTTTATTTTGTTCGTTTTATCCACCATTTTGATTCAGTGAGAACATTAGCCCAGTTTTTAGGGGTTGGCCCTTGTAGTCAGGGTCTGACCGTTGCCACCCCTCTGCTTGTGTCCTGACATTTATTTAACAAGGTTACGTCGTTACGTTGTTATACTAGATTAGGGGATCTCCCGGCGTGAATGCAAAGGACTTAACTACCAATAGAATTGTCCCACACTGAGTAAATGTTTTTCATCTTCGTCATTGTGACTGTCACGTAACGGATTTTATTCATTCAATCTACATCATTCGAAAGAGCATTTTCAACTGTGTCAAAAAATATTAGACATTAGGGTAATCGCACATATAGTTGAAAGTAATTTAAGACCGCCCATAAATAGAAAATTTTTTATTATTGTTCATGACCACTATATCTATAATTACTGTGATTGAATTTAATTCCAATTAACTGAAAAAATTGTCGTTTGTTATTTAAATTGAACTTCTATAGAATTAAAAGCCGACAATATCTAGACAGGAGAGAAAATTTTAGTTCAATGAACAATATTAATTTGTTAAGATGTAAAAAATTTGTTAAAACTAATAAATAAACAAAATACAAATAAATAAAAATTAATTAATATATCAAAAAATCAAAAAAAAATTTTATTTACATTTCGTGTCACTGCACGATAAAATTCTATATCAAGGAAGTCAAACATGAGATATCATTATCACTTAATTTTCCTGCATTATTTTACCGAATATACGGTATCGTTAGTCTGTACACTCATATTATAACGAACCTCTTTACTTATATTTTTTTCTCATTAAGACCGAATTTTAATACCCCAATCGATATCTCATAAACATCATTAGAGTTCTAATCAAAACAATATAAATTAAAAATAGTCGTAATTCAAAGACAGTAATTTTTAAAATATCAATTTGATTAATTTTTTAAATAAATAACTGATTTTATAAACTTTTTTAACAACGATTTTAAAAAATTAATATAATAATTAATTTTAATCACCTAAGAATTGTTGGCAGTTTGCTGTTATTTCAAAATTTTTTATTTGATTCTTAAAAATATCTTATACGTTCGACAAAATGCAATCTAAACATTTTTTTTTGTTTTCGTATGTTAATGCTTTTTATATAAATATTTTTATTCTAAACTAATAAAGAGCATAACTATTCTGATATTTTAAATTTCGGAAATAAAAATTTTCTTAGATCACAAATAATATTTTTTTATGAAAAATTAATTCTCAGGAAAATTTGTCTGGATAAATTTTATTAAAACTTAGCTCATTAGCCAAATTTTTTGTCTACTCGATGTTTCGATACCAACGTTGGTATTTTCTTCAGGTGTAAATCTATTAAATACATAAAAGATTTTTTAATATAATATAACCTAATTTAAAACTGTTTCACAAATTTTCTTTAAATTTTCTTTAATATAATTTTCTTTAATAGATTTACACCTGAAGAGGATGCCAACGTTGGTATCAAAACGTCGTGTAGAAGAAAAATTTGGCTAATGAGCTAAGTTTTAATAAAATTTATCTAGACAAATTTTCCTGAGAATTAATTTTTCATATACAATGATTACTGGATGGAATTGTTTTTATTTAATATTTTTTTTATTGAGTAATTTTTTCAATTCATTTTTTAATTTAGTATTTTTTTTCTTTTCGTTATTAACTGTTTGTCTGTGTTGAAGCTCATGTGAGTTTAAATGATCTCGTATTATAAGAACATTGTATGCTTTTTATGCTATCAAATATTTCATACAAAATGTACGGATTTATTCATTTAGTTCGTAAAATTAAATTTATATGAATCTACGAATCTTAAAAATGAAATGAATGTGAGTGATGCGAATGGAAAGAAAACCTCACATTGAGCTAGTCTATATTAGTAAGTTTCTTATTTCTAAATAAGATAAGCGATTTCAGCGAACTCACGTGTCCAAAATTTGTTTAGTTTATCCCTTCTCATTCTAAATCTTTAGAACAAAGAGCCTGTTAGATCACGCTTCAAAAAAGCCAGTCCGATATTCGACGTTGTAACGAATGGTCTTCAATTTCATTTTTATATAATTAAATACATTTTAACTTAAAAGGTTTCCACAATTCATTTTTTGACCTTTTTATACGTAATATTCTTTCCATCAAGTAAAACTGATGGAAAAGTACTAAAACATTAGTACACCTTTAAACAGTCTGTCTGTCTGTCTGTCTGTCCGCCTGTCCATATTATGAATTAGTATTGAAAATTCTGCTGTCACCTTTAATTTTCTTTTTCTTCTCATCACTATATACATTATACACTATACATAAGGATGCCCATGAAAAATAATTTTTTCTTCTATATCGTATCTGATACCAATAAATTATCTTCCTTTTTATGAGAAGATATGTTTCCTGTTTCTTTTAGATTTTGTAAAAATGATTTTGAGGTCGCGACGAGTCATTTTAGATCAAAAAATGCGTTTTTATAGGTTTTTTATTTTCTTAACTTATAAAATAGGTTAATAAAAATATTTTTCTGTGAAACATCACTTCAAATATACCATTGAATTAGTCGAAATTTATTCCGCATGAAGAATAATTTGTTTGGAGAAACTATAAAGCCTCAAATCTAAAAATGTGTCATTTTTGTCCATAAATTAAGAAAAAAAACTTTTACAGATATTTAAGAAGCATTTATATTATTTTAGGCTAGATATATTAATTTTTGATAGATAAAAGGAAAAAACAATTAAACCGATAACAGTATAAAAAGAAAAGAATATGGGATAAGTTAAATTATACGAAATGTTACAAATACACAAAAAATTTAATTTTTAAACCAAAAAAAGCGACAATTATTTCAGGAATTAATAATAATAACAATTTTTCGTCTTTATTTGCCTTCTTATCACTTAACTGAAAATATTTTCAAGTAAAATTCTAAGAAATACAACAAAATTAAAATTTATGACTTTATTGCACCCTAAAATCAAATTTTTTTAAATTGAAACTATTAAAAATTGCTTTTTCTACTTTAAAATTATTATTCGTTATAGGAGATAATTTTGGACTAAAATTGAGTGATAAATTTGAACAGATATTCCACAAAAAAATATTTTTAGCAACCTATATTATTTGTCGCGACCTCTAAATTATTTTTAATAAATCTAAAAAAATAGGAAACATATCTTCTCATAAAAGGAAAGAAAATTTAGGGGTAGGATACAATATAGAAAATTTTTTTATTTTTTATGGGCACCCTACTATACATATAATAAATTAGTTTAACACAATTCATACACATTATCTTAAACACCATACAAATGATTTAAAATTGTTTAAAATTGTTTTTAAATTTTTTTTAGAATTTCATTCTTTCTAAAAAGAGCGCACCAATCTGATACTAAAAGAACAAGATGAAAATTATATTATTTGCTTTCTCGCATAGACGAACCAAAGAAATGGAAAACAATTTTTAATTACATGAAAAATAAAAAATCACGATTAATTATTTTTCACCCGAAAAATTGATCAAGGTACCATAAAAAAATTTTCTGTCAATCCAAGTAAGAAAATAAACGTAATTTCTTTTTTTTTAAATTTGAGCCAAATCAAGCAACGGTACCTTATCACATGTCTCTAGACAGCCAAATTTTCTCATATATTTTGACATGGGAAAAAATAGCTTTTTCGTAAATTTGCTATAAAATCGATAAAAAATCATATTTTTTAATGGACGAACGATATTTCTCTTCAGAAATTTTCAAACTTTATCGTATAATTATTAATTAAAATTTTTTTATTTTTTAGTTGGACTCCAGGTAACAACTTTTTTTGCAATTTTTGGGATATTTTGAAGTCTTTCTAAAAATAATTCATACAATTTTTGTAATAAATAAGTATCAGAATTTCATTTTTTGAACATCAATGAAGAGAAATATATCGTCTATGCGCGCGTTGAAAAATATTAATTTTTAACGATTTTATATCAAATTTACGAAAAAACAATCTTTTTTTCATGTAAAAATACAAGGAAAAGTTCAATTGCCTTCAAATAAAAAAGTATTGTCATTCAAATCATTTATTATTCGTATTAAATAATTTAGTTTACTTGAATTAATAATAAAATAACGTTATTCTAACAAATGATTGCTTTTTTTAAATGAATTTATCACTTGGTGAAGTTGTTAATTTTTAGGAAATTAAATAATTGTTTAATTAAATAAAGATAACAATTATTTTAGTACAAAATAATAAATTGTTTTTAATAAATTATTATTTATTTTAAATAAACCATTTATATTATTTAAATAATTATATATTTTACTTAATTAAGATTTATTTAATTCTCATAAACGTGAATAAAATAACTATTCTTGTTTGAATGGAATATATTATATTTTTTATGCAAATAAAAAATACTCGTTTGAAATAAATATTTTTCAAATAATTTAAATAAATTAAATCAGATAAATTTTATTCAGTGCATGCAATACTTAACTTTCAAACATACATATTAATAGTAGTTTATGCGATATTGGCTGGATTAAATTTTTGGTACTACGTAATACATAATTCATTCGTGCATATTTATTTTTCGATTACAAAGATTTTTTTAATGAATGTATTTTTTCAATTTTTGTGAAAGTATTCAAATAATCTTCGAGTGTGTACATAGGGAACATTTAACATAAAAATAATGTTACCATTACAAATAAATATGTTTTAGTAATGGTTATTTTAATATTTCTTGAAATTTATCTTACAGTCAAATTTATTATTTTACAAAAGCCTTTAAATTTTAAAAAAGGTTATATATTTTTCTTAATCTGAATTTATTTAATTTATTAACTTATTAATTTATTTATAACTTGAAATAAAACCAAAGGAAGTAAAGTTTACCCGTAATGAAAAGACAATATTTTTTTTTATTATTGTAACTGAAAGAACAGCATTTTTAAATTTAATATGAATAAAGTTGTCACACATTGCATAAACTATATTTAAATAACTTAAATAACAATTTAAACATTCAAATAAGACTAAGACGACTTCTGTGCGGATACAAGTTTTATCCCTAAAATTTGTTTTATAAAAATTAAAGTCATTTGTAGAGAGGCAAGGATAGAAATATGAATTGAAATTGGCAGATTAAGTTGGAAAGAAAAACATTAAAAAAAAAATTATATTAACTGTCGAAAAAGTATATTTTTCTAGTCTTGTAGTATAAAATACCATTTTTACTGTTATATCCTGATTTACCATTGAAATATTGTAAAATACATATTATAATATTGAGTATTAAAATCAAAAGTTTTTCCGAGTAGAAAATATTTTTCGCAGTGCGGCCAAAATCATTAAAAACATCTAAATAAAAATAAAGTATAATATTTAATTTTGTAATTGCAATAACTGATTGCAGTAATAATTCGCAAAATAATATGTATTCTTATAAAGTTTATTTTGATTGAGAAAAAACTTATTTATGTTTGTCTTTGTTCACCGTAAAGAGTGAATATGTATTTACGAAAATATTAAAATGTAAAAATGTATTTATCGAAGCAATTGCAAATATGTTTTTATATATGCGCCGGCAAGTGGCAGCACTAACAGGACCCTTTAGTCATCATGCGCAAACTACACGCAACGTCAAAAATCAACCAATAAATTACTTAGAAAATAAAATTTTTTAAAGATTTTTTTAAATAGATAAGCAAATTTTTTAAATTTTAAAATAGAAAAATTCTTTTTTACGTTCCATTAAAAAGAAAAAAAACTAAAATGTAAGTTTTTTCTAAATTAAAATAATCATTTTATAGTTTTTGTTTGAAAATAAGAAAGAGATTGTAATTAACTGAATAAAATAGTTAAATAAGATTAAGAACTTATGTAAAATGTAACGAAATAAAGTTTATATCGCACAAAATATGAAAGGTATATTTATTATTTGTCAATAATTTCTTTATTATTCCTATACCTATATGATACCCTATTTTAATTTATTTTTTATTATGAAATTTAATTTTAGTTTTTAATTGTAGTTTTTCATAAGAGTGGTTAAAAAGATCAATACAATAATTCTTCTACACAAATAGTGAAAAGAATTAAAACTTGAAGAGAAGATTAAAATTAATTATCACATAAAATATCACAAAAATAATTAAATTTGCATTATTGTCTTAAAATTGACATTATTCCTGAAGAATATTAGGTATTTATTTATTAATATTACAATAATTGTATATTAAGGACTTGCCCTTAAAATAGTGGATCTAATAACTATTATTTTTTTCATATATTCATGTCCTTATTTTTAAATATAAGGGGCTGTTTTGAAAGACAATTTAATACTCTTTCGATCGGTTTTTAAATTTTTAAAAAATTTTCTCCATTTCATGATGAAATTCCTTTTTAAAATCTAAAACTCTTGATATCTCCAAACACCCCTCTTCAAATTTCCTTGGAACCTATGTGAAAAGAAAGCCAAGGTTTTATTGGCAAAGAAAACTACCACCGCGGTCTGCGAGGCGCCACTTGTATCAAAACAAAGATGGCCGACATCAGTGTGTGTGTTTTTTTTAAGGCAGTGCAATGTAGCAGTTGGTTTTCGATGTTTATTTTTGTAATAAGTTATTATTTTCTAAGTGTTATCATTAAAAATTGTGTAAGATGTAAGCTTTAAAATCTTAAAGTAGTTTATTTTCTTTCTGCAAAGCTACACCGTCATCTAGAAATATGATAGAAGGCAAAAATGTAGTTAATTCTGGCATGATAATATTGTGCCGAGTCAGTAATAAAACTACGGAAAACTCGAAATTTTATTCTTTGTGCCTTCAAACCAGTGCATTAAATTCAGAACCACATGGTGTTTTTTTAATTAATAATATTAAAAGTGAAGTTTGTATAGAAAATAAGATGACTTATTCTTGTAAAGCGGGAGAAATTTCGGACTTTTTGTTCAAATTACATTGTTTTCACACAAAATAAATAGTTATCACTATTTTAAAACTATCATTCATTTCTAAAAACACTTCAAAATCTTGTTTTTTTTAAATACTGAACTCAGTGTATAAACATTGTAAAAATGTAAAAAATAACGAAAATAACTGTCAACTGAAAACAAAATTCGAAAAATGACTAGATTAATAGACAACTGAAAAAAATAATTGAAAAAAATTAAACAAGAAATATTAAATTTAAAGAAAAGAATTGCAAATTGAAAAACTGAAAAAATTTATAAAATAATTGTTGGAATTAATTGCACATTTAACAACTCGATTAAAAATCGAAAAAAATAATTAAATATTGAAGAAAGCAATTAAAAAGTGAAGAATTGAATTTAAATTAAAATAATATTTTTAAAAAATTAATGGAAATCAAAATTGAAAAATGGAATTAAAAATTGAAGAATGGAATTAAAAATTTAAGAAAATAATTAAACAATTAAATTTAAAATTAAAGAAACTTAATGATACTCGAAATAATAATAAAAAAGGCGATAATAATAATTATAATAATAATAATAACAATTGAATTGAAATTTTAAAACAATTTTGATGACTGAAAAAAGTAATTAAAATAATCCGAGAACTATGGAATATTGAGAAATTAATGGAAAATCGATAAAAATAATTGAAAATTTAAGAAAATATTTGAGAATTGAAGAAAATAATTAAAAATTGAAGAAATAAATTGAAAATTAAAGAATTAAATGGAAATATCAAGAAAATAATTAATATTGAAATAATAAAATTACAATATGACGAAAATAATTAACTATTAAAAAAAAAACAATTAACAATTGAAAAAAAATCGAGAAATGGGGAGAAAAATCGGGATTAGAATTTTTTTTTAAATTAATGAATAATCATAAAATTGAAGGAGAATAATAAATTGTCAATTAAAAACTGATGAAAATTGTGCATAAAATTGTAGTAAATAAATAAAAATTGAAGAATAGTATTGAAATTTCAATAAAAAATTTTATAATTGAAAGAAAATGTACAAGATGACTAAAATAATTAAATATTTAAGAAAATAATTTAGAAATGAGGAGAATAATTGACAATCGAAAGAAAAAATTTAAATCTGTCGAGAATAATCGACAACAGAACATAATATCTACAAAATTAAAGAACAATTATAACATTTAAAGAGAATAATTGAATATTGAAGACTGTTGAAAATTATAGCAACATAAACATTGAAAAACATTGAATTGTTTCTGGTCTTTTACAAATATAAATTTTTGCAAGTACAAAAAAGATTAATAATTTAATGAAATTTTTTATTCAAATAAACTTAATATTTTAGATAAATATGACTTTCATTCTATTCAAATTAAAATCGCTGCCGACTTCAAGAAATAGACAAATAAGTAAAAGTAAATAATAAATGTTTTAAAAGATCACAAATTTTCTATGTTTATATTTCAAAAAGAAAAAATAAATAAAAGGAGAAAATATTGTAGGTAGATACATTAACAAAAGTGTAAATATTTTTGTTGTTAAATATTTTAATTAGTACAGGAATTACAAAGTTACTCATATTTTAATATTAATAAACTTCAGTTATTTTAATCTTTTAATTCTTTAAATTTTAATTAATAAAAATTTGAACTATTATAAACTTTATATATTTTCAAAATCTAATAATGCATATTTAAATTATTTTAAACATTAACCATTATATAAAAACTTCTAATTACACAAAAAAATTTAATTGTATATTAAAGCTTTAATCAGTCCAAATTTTGAAAATAATAATTTGGTCTATAATTTGAATGAATTGAAAATGGGCCTAATGGAATTTGAAATTAAGTAGAATTTATATTTACAAAAAAAAAAAAAATTAAAACTGAAAAGTTTAAATGTTTAATTACTAATAATCAGAATAATAAAAACGCAAGGATTGATTAAAATGTAGATAATTAAAAGCCTAATAACCAATACAAATTTAGATGAATTCAAACTTCAATAACTTAAAACTTAAATATATATTGATTCTTAATTACTAATTTAGGTTTTCATTAAAAATAATTATTCCAAAATTTTAATGATCTCAATTTCCAATGATCTAAATATCAATTATTAATTTAATCACAAGAACATTTTAAGTTAATTTATATTGATAGAATTATATTTCAATTTTCTAAAAATTTTAGTGTATGGAAATTTCAGTTCAATATTTTAGGGTAAACTATATTTTAATTAATTCATTTTCTGTCAATGCAGTTAAATTAACTCTTACGAAAGTAGACTCTAATTATTTTAATTTAAAAATACATTTTTTCAAATGTAACTGATTTAAAACAAAAAAATATCTAATTGACAAACTTCATGTGCGGACAGACAAGAATGAATAAAAGAATGAATGAATCTTGCGGATTTTTATTATAGATTACAATTTACATAAAATAAAAATTCATATATTTCGAATTTTTAATCGTTTACCACTTAGATACATATAAATTTCCTTAATTTTAATAATCAATCAAATTTAATTTGAATCAAAGTTAAAATAAATAAAAATTTGGTTTTCTAATTTAACACTTTGTTCCAAGTTTCTTGAACAGCGATCCTACTATTTCGACCGTTTCCCGAACTACGTCAACACCGATAACTTACCATCTGCCAATTATTCAGAAATCTCTTCACAACATTTTATTTATTTAAATAATAAATACAAAATTAACCAAATTAACTAAACTTTATTAATTTAAAAAAAAAAAATACACGAAAAAACAAATGAAAATAAATTATTGAAAAGTAACCAGTCGATAAAAC
The DNA here is from genome assembly GCA_037103525.1 of Ganaspis brasiliensis. Lineage (NCBI taxonomy): Eukaryota > Metazoa > Arthropoda > Insecta > Hymenoptera > Figitidae > Ganaspis > Ganaspis brasiliensis. The sequence continues at coordinate 713,024 of JAZKLR010000175.1, read as the reverse complement.
AGGAGGTTATCGTGCGCTGTTAAACGCAACAGACAACAGTCAGTAAAAGCGAGATTAATTTATCCTGTTAAACTTGGAAAATGTTCTCGTATTATTTCACCCCATTTTTACTTGGAGGAAGGGTTCGCTGCAATCGTTCGACTTTCCTCCTACCCCTACATTCAACTTAAATTCAACATTGACCGTCGTTCAGTTCGGATTTCGCGTAAACGTCAACATGACAGGATCCTCTCTATTTCTTCTACATTTGTCGCGAAATCATCGCGAGTCCACCGGTCAATTAAAGGACAGAATGTAAATTTTTCCAGTTTCATTGCACTCACGGGAAATTGAAGAAAATGAGCATTTCCCAGGATAGCGCTGCCACTATTGTGTGCAGGGAGGTCTTCGACGAGACCTCGCATCCATCAAACGAAGGTGCGTGAATTAACATTTTCTAATCGCGTAAAATTTTCCTTTCTCGTCAACTTACATAACTTATTTTGCATTTTTCTCGATAAAATTATCACTGAGTTTGTCTAGATTTTTCCAAAAACTGCCTTACTTGTCAAAACAAAATAATATTAAAAAAAACAACATTGATAACATTATTTGTTTAGATGATACTTTTTTGTTTAAATGAGTGTTTTATAATCGTGATTATCATTAATTAACAATTAATTTACAAATTACATTAAAATTAACTTGAAATAACAATTTTTTAATTCAGAAAATTATTTCTTAATCTTTCGGTTTTTGCATAAGGACTTTTTCCGTAATATTTTTAAATTATTATTTTTTTTCAAATTCCAGAATTTATCACCTCGTAATTAATTACTGTAAGGCATGTTACTGTAAATAATGACGTAAAGGTCACGTCCTTGAGCAAACACTGGGTCTGACGTCGTGACAAGTTCGAAGCCCGAGATCATATTAGCGAATTATCACAAGTTGCGTTAACGAATATGATGATGATGGTCTTGAAAAACTTTTGTTTTCATCAGACTAACTACACTGTCCATTTTTAAATTTGCATCATCATTATTTTTGTCTCAGTTAGAATTGATACCATCTTAATCAAAGGAAATCTTTTTTTCTGACAGTAATGAACGAACCGCTATTTATAGTAATTTTTTATTCAGGTCGGCAAACCACTGATAAAGTGGTCAGTTCATCCTTGGTAATTTATAAATATGTGTAAATTATTTTTTTTCGAATAGAACGATAATTTGTTCAATAAATGAACATTAAACATTTTCCGAAGTCTCTGCATGATGACCTAGTTTTTTGCGGATAAACCCCTGGATACGGAAGTCCGATTTGTCGGCTATTGACTCTGGAATCGGTACCTCAGTTAAAAATAAGAAATCAATTTTGCAGATTTTCAATTCTGATTATTTATTACTTGGTTATTGATTTTATATTTTTGAAATTCTTTATTATTGGAAAAAATGGGTTGAAAATTAAAACGAAATATTCTTTAAATGGTTATAACAATTTGTAAAAAGGATATTTTTGAAATGTTTACTGACAAAGATGATATAATTGTATCTAAAAAAGGTGATGAAATATTTTTTAAAAAGAGTGATGAAATAGGTTCTAAAAGGGGTGATGGAATAATTTTTAACAAAATAGAGGAAATAAATTCTGAGAAGGCTAAAATAAGAGTTTAGAGAATGATAATGGAAAAATAATTAGTAATGAAATAAGTAAAAGGAATAACAATATGATTTTTAAGTGCAGTAACATAATAATTTTTAAAATTAATAATAAAATAAGTTTTAAAAGTAGTCAAAAAAATAAAATATAAAAAATATATATATAAAAATATAATATCTTAAAAACCTTATTTTTAAAAAGTAATAAACTTATTTTTAAAAACTAATAAATGTATTTTTGAAAAAAAATAAACTGTTTTCAAAAATATAATCTACTATTTAAAAGAACTGAACTCATTTCTAAAAACTAATTAAACCATTTCTAAAAACATTAAGTAAATTATTCTTTTTAAATTAGAAACTCACTACTTAATCAAAAATGTAATCATTTTAAAAACAGTGAAAAAATAATCTGGCAAAACAAGTAAAATCATTTCTAAAAACACTAATGAAATCATCTCTAAAACAGTAAGTAATAACATCGCTTTAATAAATTGCCAGAAAATCAATTTATTTAATTGTATATTGGAAAAAAATTGATTTTTAGAATAAAGTTTTTAAAAAATAAAAAATAAAATTTGTCTGTGTTTATACTAATTGTGAAATAAATCGCCTTTTCATATTTAAAAACGAAAAATTGAAGTTGGGAAATAACTATAGTTTTTTATTATTTTTTAAAAAACCAATTTTTAGAAGTAATTAATTTTTTTCTCGCTAATTAAAGGTAATAATAAGTTATCTAAAAATAATTTTAGTCACTTGATTTTGAATTGTGAAATTTTATGTTTATAAGTTAGTTGAATAATGTTTCAATTTTATTCTTTGACAATGTGTTAACACTGTTGTCAACTGCGGTTTATAGCTCTTGAAAGTTTTTTTTGGGTGAGCTTTCGCAATGCAAGTTCTGGCTTTAACTACATCTGTTTGTCTCAAAACAAAGTTGCATTATTTAAACAATTTCATTAATCACAAATAAAGCCAATTATTCATAAATACTTATATGACACTTTCATTCCTTTTATTTATCCGTTTTCTTACTTTTCTGTTGTATTTTCTGACTAATGTATTAAAGTAATTATTATTATTAATATAGTCTTCCATTTTAAAGAAATGGAATTTTTTTTATGTTGCAAGCTTAAAAATGAATAAAAAGTATAATACATACAAAAAATACAGTTAAAAACTCTGCAAAATATTAAAAACAGGAAATTTTTTATCTATTGATAAAATACAAACAATTCATAGAAAAAAAATAAGTTCATAATTTTTTTAATAGTTCTATACATTTTTTTTATTCTGGTAAATGTTTGTTTTACCTTTTTACAGTATATTATTTATATCTTTGTGTACAAAAATTTTCCTTGTAAAATAAACTTGTGTTACAAGTAACCACAACTTTCATGAGGAAATTATTTAAAAGGAATTTTTTTTCAAATTTCAATTAATCACAGACAAAGTTAATAATTTGTAAATATACTTATCGTATTACGATTATATTATTATCTTACTGAATTTTGTCTATCATTATTTATTTTCTCGTTATATATTTTTTTAATCATCTCTTTTTTCCAGTCTTTTGTCTGTCATTATCTATTTGTTTGTTTCTTTCCTTCATGTATATCTGTTTCTAGCATAAAAATTAATTTTAAAAATACCAAATTACAAATACAGAGCATATAATGATACAAATTTTGTTACTAATAATATTTGTGAGCATTGAATTTTTTTTTTTTTTAATTTAATTGGTTAATTATTTTTGTTTTATACAGTTTATGGTTTAATTTTTATGTATATATTTTATTTCAACCTTCCCCCTCCATGAGTGTTTGAAAACTTTTCCTTCAATTTTTTTTCTGACTATGACTGACTTTATATAATTGTTTTTGTACAACAAATGTTTCTTAAAATTCAGTTAAATACTTAATTAACATATTTTTATAGTATAATTAAAATATTTAATATAAAATTTTACTTAAAAACAAATTTGATTCCCAGAATATAAGAAATGTGGTCTCTAAATCTGAATTAGTTGGAAATAACTAATTATTAGTACAACATAACTAATTATTAGTGAAAAAATAACTTAAAAATAGTTCACTTTTGACTTATTGAATTAATAAACAGAATTTTACTAAGATATTAGTTATTTTGACATAACCTAAAAATGAATTTGACTAATAATGAATAATAATAGCAATTAATTATTCTTTACTAAATGATTAGTAGAAATATAACTATTGGAATTAGTGACTGAAGTTTTGCTGTATTTTTAACCAATTCATATTTAGGATATAATTGTTTTATTAATACTTTCTGCATTTGCTAGCTTGTCTCTAAATTTGAGTTAGGAAAAAATTACTAATATAACAGTAAAACTGTGAACGAATTTTCTCTATTTGTATTAGTAAAAAATAATTAATTATTAGTAGAAAACACTAATTCAGTAGTCGATTTTAACTAATTTATAATTAAAAAACACTGAAATATATTTACAGTAGACAGAAATCTACTAATTTAGTGGATTAACTTAACCTAAAAATTAATTTAATTATATAATTAAATTAGTAATTTTTTACTAAGTTGTTAGTAGCAAAATTACTATTTGATATTGTAAACAAATTTTCACTGTGAGTTTTATTATACTGTTTTTTCATTAGCTTTAATTTTTTTTGCAGAAACTGAATAATGTCATTTAAAAATTCAACTTACTTAAAATTATAAAAGATGAGAATTCTGCTAAATAAAAATTCGGTTAGTTTCGTTTTCTGTTAAGTAAAAAGTCGGTTAAAAAGAAATTCTGTAAAATGAAATCTATGTTTAATATGAATTTGATTACCTAAAAATTATGTTAATTAATAAAATTTTAATAATAATAAATAATTGGTACAATTGTTAAAATGCTTGTTATAATATTAAACTGTTTTTGTAATAGCTTTTTCTGGAAAAATTATATTCTTTTTTTAACAATTATTCTTCATTCCTTTTTAATTTAAGAATATAATATTCGTAAAAGAGGAATAGATATTTTTTATTGTATAATAATTATTATTCAAAATTTTGTTTTAATTACAATAATTCATAAATAGTACTCCAAATTTGAATAAGTAAATAATCCACTTATTGTAAGTGCCTTTAAATTTCTTGAAATAAGTGGAAAACTTTTGACCTCTTCAGATTTAGAGAGCATCCATTTTATTTAAAATCAGTCACTTATTAAGGCCTGTTTACGACACTTTGATACCTTCTTATAAAAAATTTTTTCCTCATGAAATAACTTTTATATCATGCTTATAAAAAACACGTTTTAATCAGACAATTTGCTTTTAAGCAAATTTTCCTGTTTTGAGGAAACAAATCTTCTGTGTAGCATAATCAAAAGTGAAATAATGAAGTAATTTTTCTTCAATTGTCAGCTAAAAGTTAATGACTTGAATAATCCAGTCTGCCAAGATAATTTAAAAATAAATATTTTTAAATTGGCTAATCGGAGCCAAATTATGCGTGCGCGAGTTGTTTTGTTTATTTACATCGTCTGCTTTATTAAGAGTTTTGAGCTCTTCCCTACCGTCAGTATGTACTGAGCTTGGGAAAATCAATAGAGTCCGCACTGCGGCGAAAATTTTGTCGTCTTTGCCAACCTCCTTTGCTTTTTTTTTCAGAACAATTTCTCAGAATAAATTTTTCCCAGTTTACAGAATTATATTTTACCATATTGCAGCTGCTTTAGGGACTTTTCACTGTTTGAGTCACTTGACCGAGGGAAGTTTTTGTCGGGTGTACAATTGCCATGGTAATTGGTACAAACTTGTTCTGTCAGAGACAGCTGGTGTCCCGGCAACCCCCAGGTACAAGTCCACCTGTCAAGCTGACTTGATGGAATTTTTAATCGCACTTTTTTTCAAGCCTTAATCGCCATCTTACAGGCCGGTCTGAATTATTTTGTGGATTTAGGAAAAAAGAGATGAGACAAGCTTGTTTACTTGGCTTCTTTTGTAATCGCGACCTAAACCCAGAGGCCAGATTTTCTAAATGAAAAGTCGTTTTTCTCGTTCATGAGAAACACGGGGCTTTCAATTATAAGCAGTATGTGCTTTATTTGCCGACAAGAAATAAAATTTCTCAATGTGCGTTTTAAACTGTTTCAAACTAATTCCAAGAATAGTGAACATATGAGCACTGGGAGCGCTTTAAGAAATCGATGTTGTTTACTTCCTGCACAGTTGACTCTCTCTCCTACCCCCTTTAATGTACTGGCAAATATTTTCGAGCTTCTAACAAAATGTATTGATGTCTCTTGGATTTTTGGCGCTATTGTGATTTCCTTTCTCAAGTATGTTTTCATATTACAAAATCAATTTACAATTTTATATTCTCTTCTTATATTTCACTGAGAAAATTAAATAGCTAAATATATAACCAATTTTCAGTTAAAACTCAAAATAGCACCGGAAAAGCGCGAGTTTACTTGTGACCTAAGTGAATTCGAATATGAGTTTCTCTTAACATTTGTCAAGTTTCTAGGTTATGGCAGCTATCTGTCACTTGCACTGTAAAAAGTCTTACAAAATTTTTCTATAGCGATGGTAATTTTCTTTTACTGAATCCCTGGTAAAAAAAATATATTTAATACAGGAAAAATGCATACTTAAAAATGGAATAAATACACAATGTTGTGATTTTACTTTTTTAAATATTGGAATTTTTAAGTCCTCGGCGAATTTCCTTTCCTCAAAAGTAAATATGATACTTTTAAACTAGGTAATAAAAGTACCCACTTTAAATGCAGCGAAATTAAAAAAAAAAAATCCAAAAATAAAGCAAATATTTATTTAGGACAAAATTTATAAAATTTTAGCATTAAAAAAAATTGCAAAATATAATTGAAACCAAACAAAATAATTGCAAATTTTGCAAATTAATTGAAAAAAAAATGAAATCAATTGAAAATTGAGGAAAGTAATTTGACAAATCATATAGAAATATTTTAAAAATAAATAAAATAATTTAAATTTGAGAAAAATACTTGAAAATCTTTTAAAAAAATAGAAAAAAATTTAATAATGAAAAATTATAGAAAATAATTGAAAAGTCAAAAAAAAAAATGGTTAAAAATTGAGATAAATAATTGAAAAAATTACATAATATATTTTAAATAAAGGAAAGTGAAAAAAAATTTTTGGAGAATGATTTTAAATTTTGAAACTTGAAGAAAATGATTGAAATATGATAAAACAATGTTAAGTTCTAAAAAATAAATGACATTTGAGAGAAATAATTAAAAAAATTACAGAATTTAGAAAAAAAACAAAAATTGAAATTTAAGAAAAATACATGAAGATCTTAGAAATGAATTTTAAAAAATGAGAATAAATAAAAATTGAAGAAATGAATTGAAGAAAGCTAAAAATAATTGAAATTTACGATAATTAATAAAAAAAAAAATTTGAAATTATGGTTACCAATGAAAATAATTAAAAATTGAAAAAAATAATTGATATTTTAGAAAAATAATTAAAAATCTTAGAAAATAATTGAAATATGCTGAAAATAATTTAAGATTAAGATAAATAATTGAAATATTATGAAAATGATTTAAATATGATAAATTGAAAACAGTAAATAAAATTTGATAGAAATAATTGAAAAAATCATATAATATATGTTTTAAAAAAGAATATAATTACAAAATTATTTACAAAGTTTTAATTAAAGAGCATAATTGTTGTGTAGATAAATAAATAAATAATTAAAAAAATCTCAGAAATAATCGGAAATTGATGAAAATAATTAAGATTTCAGACAAATAATTGAAATTTTGGAAAATTTTGCCAAAATAAAGAAAAAAATTAGAAATTGGAGAAAATAATTGCAAAATAACAATAATAATAGTAAATTAAAAAAATTAGTTTAAATTTGCGACGAATAATACAAAATTTAGAAATAAATAACTTAATTGATTAAATGTCAAGGGAAAAGTAATTAAAATTGAAAAAGTGATTGAAAAAACTAAACAAATTAATTGAAATTTGAAGTAGGTAAATTTAAGATTTAGGAAAACAATTTAAAAAGTAATTAAAAATTGCAGAAAATCATTGAAAAATGATAAAAAATGGTACAAAATAATTTGTAGTTGAAGTATTTGAAATCATAATTTAAAAATAAATAAAATAATTTTTTGAGAAAAATACTTGAAAATCTTTAAAATAAATAGAAACAAATTTAATAATGAAAAATTATAGAAATTAATTGAAAAAAGAAAAAAAATTAAAAATTTTTTGGAAAATGATTTTTAATTTTCAATCTTTAAGAAAATGATTGAAATATGATAAAACAATGTTAAATTGTAAAAAATAAATGACATTTGAGAGAAATAATAAAAAAAATTACAGAATTTAGAAAAAAAAAATAATAATTGAAATTTGAGAAAAATACATGAAGATCTTAGAAATTAATTTTAAAAAATGAGAATAAATAGAATTTGGAGAAATGAATTAAAAAAAGCTAAAAATAATTGAAATTTTAGAAAAATAATTAAAAATCTTAGACAATAATTAAAATATGCTGAAAATAATTTAAGATTAAGATAAATAATTTAAATATTATGAAAATAATTTAAATATGATAAATTGAAGACGGTAAATAAAATTTGAGAGAAATAATATGTTTTAAAAAAGAAAGTAAGTACAAAATTTTTTACAAATTTTTAATTAAAGAGCATAATTAAAAAAATCGCAGAAATAATCGGAAATTCATGAAAATAATTAAGATTTCAGATAAAAAATTGAAATTTTTAAAAATTATGCCAAAAGAATGAAAAACAATAGAAGTTGAAGAAACTAATTGCAAAATGACAAAAATAATGGTAAATTAAAAAAATTAGCTTAAATTTGCGATGAATAATTCAAAATTTAGGAATAAATAGTTTAATTTATTTAAGAGAAGAAATAATGGAAAAAATTACAGAATTTAAAAATAAATAATTGAAATTTGAGAAAAATACATGAGGATCTTAGAAATTAATTTAAAAAAATGAGAATTAATATAAATTGGATAAATGAATTGCAGAAAGCTAAAACTAATTGAAATTTACGATTATTAATCAAAAAATTTTGAAATTATGAAAACATATAAAAATAATTAAAAATTGAAGAAAATAATTGAAATTTTAGAAAAATAATTAAAAATCTTAGACAATAATTGGAATATGCTGAAAATAATTTCAGATTAAGAAAAATAATTAAAATATGAAAATAATTTAAATTTGATAAATTGAAAACAGTAAATAAAATTTGAGAGAAATAATTGAAAAAATCATATAATATGTGTTTAAAAAAAGAAAGTAATTACAAAATTATTTACATAATTTTAATTAAAGAGAATAATTAAACAATCGCAGAAAGAATCGGAAATTGATAAAAATTATTGAATTTTTTAAAAATTATGCCAAAATAAAGAAAAAAAAATAGAAATTGAAGAAAAATGACAAAAATAATGGCAAATTAAAAAAATTAATTTAAATTTGCGACGAATAATACAAAATTTAGGAATAAATAATTGAAAAATGTTTAAAATAGTACACAATTGTAGTTGAAGTATTTGAAATCATAATATAGAAAAGAATTATTAAAAATTGAAGGAATTTTTAAATCATTTCAAATTTAGTGTAGGTATTTGAAACGTGGATTAATTGAACTTTTAATCAATGCATGTTCACATTAACTAAAATGTGAAGAAATTAAAATTCCTATAAATTTAAAATTTGAGAATATTTTAAAGAGGTGAAATATTATTTATAATTTTAAAAGAAAAAAACATCTAGTGACAAATGTCAGGTGTGGACAAAATACATGAATGAATGAATGAAACTTGTTAATTATCATTTATAATTGGGACCCCATTTTTCTTTTTGACCCAGGGCCCTTGCCCTCCTAGTTACGCCACTGAAAGTAAAGTTAAATATTTTGTGAAAATTCCTATTATTATATTAGTTTAATAACCATAACCTGTAATTTTACGATTCGTGACAATTTCCCCGTCTTTTACGGAAAATTACATAACCTAAAAATTTTTCGAGAATAAAAGTTGCGCTTTTATAGTGGGTAATAATCATTTCCAGTTTAAAACTGGCAACTTTCCCTTGGGACTTTTTACAGTGTGGTTAAAAACCTACTTGGTTACCGTGGCTATTCAAAAAGGTTAATTTTGATCAACTACAAGTTTGTTTTCAAACATGCAATTCCTTTTACCTATATATCTTATGTAATTTTAAATACGTTCCTGTTAACAGATATTTGTACAGCTCGGTTAGAGGTTTATTTTCTCAGTGAGAAAAACTATAAATAAACATAATTATTTTCTAAATTTCTACAAATAGATCAGAATAATAATAAAATTAGCTTTCAGTGAATAGGTCGTCACTCATTCACCCTTTCTCATCTATTTTAACCCCTTCAGTATCACTGACGCATATGTGAGTCAAAACTGTAAAACTAGCCAGGAGTGTCGAATGACGGTGTGAAGAAAAAAGGAACTCATGAATATGTTCTAAAATTCATTACTTAGAATTTTAATCTTATAACATTTCATAAGGTATTTTCTTTTAACCAAATTTTTATTTATTCGAATCTGTTTTCAATTAAATTGAAACATAGACAAATTTTCACAAAACAGGATTTTTGTGTCACAAAATTCAAGTGTAATAGAATTTTCATTTTAGAGAATTTTCATTTAGCAGAATTCTCATTTAATAGAATTTTAACTGACTCGAATTTTTAAATGCCTGAATATCCATTTCACCAAATAATCATTTGTCCGAATTTTCTTTTGCATGAATTAATATTTGATAGAATTCTTAAAACACCGAATTTTCATTTTTCGGAAATTACAAATGCCTGAACAAACAATTCGACAGAAATATTTTGGAACTAATTTCGGATAAATTAAAATTTGTTAAAATTGCTATTTTGCATTTAAAAATAATTCGACCCAATTAAAATTCTGTTAAGTAAAATTTCTGTTAAAATAAATTTTGGTTAAATTGGAATTATTAAATTCATTTAAATTAAAAGTTGGTTAAAAAGAAATTATATCTAAAATAAAAATTCTGTTAAATATAAATTTGATATTCAGTGAAATTCGGACACATTCGTGACAGAAGAGAGGTCTATTAAATATTAATTAGTGTGAATGAAAATTCGGACAAATGAAGATTCAGCGAATTGATTATAGTTTGTCATTTAAATGAAATTTCTTTTGAAATAAAATTTGGTTAAATTGGAATTCTTATATTAATTTAAATAAAAAGTTGGTTAAACAAAAATTCTTTAAGGATGTTTAACCCATTAAAGGGTTATTCACATATTACGTGATACAAATTGTAGCTAATTGAATGACCCCTAACATAACCTCAAACTATAAAATACTTTTTCATAAAATAAAAAAATTATTAAAATTATCTTCACCCAATTTTAAAAAAACGCAATAGTACATTTTTAAGAAAAAATTAAAATGGTACAAAATTTATTGTCAGATAATATTAATTATTTATTATTTTGTGATTTTTCTTTAAAGTTTGTGAACAACTGTAATTTTCATTTAATTTTGAAAAATAATAGCTCATTTTGATCTTTGGAATATTCTCTACAAGTCAGTTAGTTGCTCTCTAAATTTAAATAAGTGAAAATTCACTTATTAGATGTCAAAAGTCTTCCACTCTTTCAAAAAGTGTATATGCACTTATAATAAGTGAAAATTTCACTTATCATAAGTGCATATGCACTTTTTGAAAGAGTGGAAGACTTTTGACATCTAATAAGTGAATTTTCACTTATTCAATTTTAGAGAGTGGATTTTGTAAAAATACTTTTTGTTTCAGAAATAGAGAATAGAAACATTTTAATTGTTTAATAATTTTTTAGCAAAATATTATCAAAACCCAATAAACAGACTGTAGAGTATGTTTCAAAGATAAAAAATTAGCTATTATTTGTCAAAATTGGATGAAAATTACAATTGTTCAGAAACTTTACAGAAAAAACACTAAATGTTAAATAATTATTACTTGATAACAAATTTTGTCTCAGCCTAATTTTTTTTAGCAAATGTACAACTGGGTATTTTAAAATTCAGTGAAATCAATTTTAATAATATTTTTCCTTTATATAAAAAACCATGTTCTTGTTTGAAGTTATGTCAATTGGTTGAACATCCTTAAATAATGAAAATTCTGTTAAATATGAATTCGGTGGCTTAAACATTATGTTACATAAAAAATCGGAAGATCAAATACAAATTCGTAAAATGAAAAATCGGAGTTCTAAAAAACTATAAATATTTAAAAATTGTAGGTACAAAAAGGTTTTTCGGATTATTTTAAATCTGGAAAAATATTTTCGAAATTAAAAATGGTGCTTTTCAAACATTCGTCAAAGTCGCTTTTTTAATCAGAAATAATATTTTAGCTTTTATTTTGATGAAGTTTCTATCGAAAATTTAACCCATGATAAATAGTAGAAAATATGATAAAAATAGACTTTAATAGGAAAGAGTTAAGTTATGTATTGATTACTCCAAAGTTTTATAGCTTTTGTATTTATTTTATTGAGTATTTGGAATGACATATACGTCATGTGAAAAATGCCAATTCATTTTGTATTCTTGTAATTGGAAGATACAGTTTAAACAAAAAATTTAATATTCTAAAAAAAAAAATTTTATATCAATAAGTTATATTGAGGTTTTATGCTTGACAGATTTTTTGGAGTGTGGACCTTTTTGATGCCAAAGAAACCGATTCTAAGATTAGATTTTCAAAATTCAATACGGGAAACCTATTAATTTGAAAAATTTTGGAAAATCGGATCCGCTACATTAAATTTTCAAAATACGGTGTGAGAATCTATTTCAATGACACAGTGGGACTAAATTTTGTCAACAAAACTTTTAATCTTGTTAATTAGCTATCTAATTATTCTGTTTATTCACTGTTATTAAATTCAATTTAAATTATTCCAAATTAATCATGAAATTATTTCATTGGAATCAATCAAAATTTTATACGCATGATATTACGGTTTCTTAAAACGTCTGTAGATTAAATTATTAGATTATTTGAAATTCAAAATAATCCAAATTTCTACTACTGGATGTTGTGACTAATAAAATTTAGCATTGATTGAAATTTTGATAAATTGGAGTTTCATTTGACTGAAAGTATTGAAACTAAAACTAATTAAAATCTGATTGATAACAATATACGGTCTCTTTATATTGACAACTATGCGGATTGATTAAAACTCGAAAAAGCAAATTTTCCTTTCCCAAAATTTATGTTTCTCATTTCGGTTTCTAGAAATTTTATCTTCTGATTCCGCTTTTGCTCTTTTATAATTATAAATTTAAATTTGATGTAATATGTAAATCTAATTATTTTCGTTGAGTGAATATAATAATATAAATGAATTAAAGCGATAGAGATTTGTTGGAAATTCTAATAAGGAATTTATTTCACTATTCGCACTATATTATGTTTTTACACAAAATGTAAATTTTCTTTATCCAGAAATCATTTCTCTTTTGCAGGAAATGCAAAAGAAATAGGAAATTCACATTTTTCGCTAAAAGAGAAATGTCAGACACGCGGAATAATGAAAACTTTGCCTATATGCTTCGAAAGGAAACTGGGTGAAATGTCCAAATTTATATATATGCATATCGATTTCCTAATATTCTTTTGTGTAATCCGGAAGAGGAATAATTTTAGTCAAAAATAGACTTTTCTCTTAAACAATAAAAGTTTCCCTCTATTCAGTTACAATAATAAATAACCAGCTTAATAAATTTTTCCATTGTTTATTCTTTATTTATTTCAATTTAAAAAAAAAACTGATGAATTGTCCTAATGAAAACAAAGGCTGAAATTTACCTAACTTTTCCCTATACGGGCTTTTCATATTTTCAGAATTTTAAAATTTTTTTATATTTTATTTTATATTGCTACTGAAATATAAAAAATATATTTAGTTGATAACTGAATAGGTAAATTAACCCTTTTTAATCAATTTGTAATTTTTCAAATTAGAACTTAATCGAGAAAGTTTTGTAATCGAAGAAGGATAAAATAGATCTAATTTCCAAGGAATGAATATAAAGTTGTGAATTTCGGTCACAATCTAACCTGAATATATTGTCACAACGTGTCTTTTCTGAATCTAAATTAGCATCCCAGAAATGATAGTACTTGGTACCGTCTTTTACAAGCTTAAAGTATTACTACTGCAAATTTTCTGCATTGCGCTGTTTGCCCATCGAAAACATTTATTCTCAAATATCTATTTTTGAAACTGAAAAACTAAAAAACAAAATTTCGTAAAAGTTTAAAACATTTTTAAAATGTGGGGTACAGTTTTTTTTTCTTATAATTACATTTTTAAAAATAAAAGTTGTTAATCATTCTTTTTATAATTTTATTTTCATTCATTGTTAATTTGTTTTACTTTACTTTTGATTAGATTAGTTTACCACTTTCTGTCAAAGTATTTATACTTATTTTTCTGTCAAATTCACATTTAAATAATAAATCACAGTTATTGACTTGACATCTATTGATGAAAGAACCTTTTCAGTGTTGACTGTTGAAAACAAAAGTTTGCTAAATTTTTTACAATTCTAGCGATTTTTATATCGCACGTCCTTATATATACTTACAATATTACATTACTGAGACAAAGCTATATATAATTGTCTTTACACTCACAAAAAGGCTACGCATTAAAAACTTGATGATAAAAGTTGGCAAAAAATTATAAAGAGATAAGTTAAGAATTGATGATTATTGATTACTAATGCATATTGAAATTTAATTATTCAGTTCTTAAAGCAAATAGTAATTTCAATAAGCACTTAATCGATTTAACAATCAAAGTTATACCTGCGAAACCATTTTAAAATTACTATATCTGCTGAAAGAAGGTCAAGAGCAAAGTGATAATTCTAAAGAAGTTTTTATTTTTCTCTAACTTGTGACTTTTATCAGTCAATTAAAATAAATTTATTGTTTTTTATTAAAAGATATTTTATATAAATTTGTTATGATTTGTAAGTATATATATTTTTCGGATTTTTTTTTGGTAGTATTTATATATTAATATTGGAAATTAACAAATTAAACTTTCGGAAAAGTGACAGTATTCTATAATTAACTACAATTTATATATATTTTTTATTATTATTTGTTTCATATTCTCGAATTTGTTTCAGAAAGTTTAATTTCAAATGAATAATTAACTAACAAGAAACATCTTTTTTACCACAAATATTTGATAACATTATTTTTTTCTCGATAAGTAAAATTCTTCTAATAGTTGAGTTCATGCAATTATCTAATCTTTCTTTACCTTGAATTTCTTTTCCTGAAACAATTTTTTTCCAAACAAACATATTTATCGGTAAATTTGATTGCAATTTTCTTTAATTAAAATAATGTTAATCATAATTGCGTAATTACTTAACTATTTAAATTTTGTTTTGAAAGTAACAATAATTTTTCGTCATTAAGTAAAGTGATTTTTTCAAATTTTATCTTCAATAATTTTTATGGTATTTTTATATTCTTTATGTACTTTATATTTATTTTATATTATGTATATTTATATAAAATTTATAATAGCTAATATTAATCTTAAGGCAATTCAGGGTAAAAAGAGGTTTTTAAGAAAATTAATTCGAAATTAAAAAAAAAATGACAAGAGTTCAGTTTTGGCATCAAGTTAATTTATAGATTTTCAAACTCGATTTTCAAACTTTCTATGATCATAGAGAAAGACTTAATTTCGGAAAGTTTAAGTTTTAAAGCTTCTAAAGTTTCCAATGCACCATTTTAGGGTTGTAAGCATTTATTCCAAATTAGAACTTCAAAGTTCCAAGGATTTAAATTCTTATTTTTATATTCAAATAAAGGCATTACAAAAGGTCAAGATAATACAATAAAGAAATTAGGAAGTTACACACTTTTTTACATTTAAATTATGTCTACTAAAAATTCAAGAACAAAAAATAAATTTTAAAATATTTTCAATGTATTTTAAAAAGAGAGATTTAAAAAAAATTTGTAATTTATTTTTGAAAAACATAATTTATCCAAATATTTTAAAATTTCTTACATAAATATTTAATTGATATTAATAATTCGACATCGAAGAAATTAATTGTAATTTGAAGAAAAAAATTACAATTTGAAAAACAAAAATTTTAATTTTGTAAAAGTAATTGAAAAATGACGAAAGAACTTTTAAATTAATTCATAAATAATGAAACTAATTTGATATTGAAGGAAATAAATAAAACTAAAAAATATAGATAAACAAAACAAATTTCATTTGTATAGGCCAAAATTTATAAAATTTTGGAATTAAAATTTTTTTTGAAAATAGTTTAAATTTGAGTAAATTATTTGAAAATATAGACAATTAATAAATGAAGAATAATGAAAATATTAAAAAATTCGGGAAAATATTTGTAAAGTTATGAAAATCATTAAAGATTAAAGAAAATAATTTCAATTTGTGAAAAATAATTGAAGAATGATTAAAACATTGAAAAGTGGATACAATAATTTTGATTTGAGATACTAAATAAATATTTAGGAAAATAATTCAAAAATATTAATATATCTATAATAATTAAATGATGGAGAAAATTATTGCAAAAAGATAATAGGAAATATAAATTGAAACAAATAATTGAAAAATGAGATAAATGATTAAAGAAACAATTTACGACCAATTCGCGAACAAAAAAAAAATAAATAAATATATAAATAATTGAAATTTGAGGAATTTAATTGATGAATAGTAAAAATAATTAAAGATTGGAGAATTTAATTGTAAAATGTTAAGAATGATAATTAAAAATTCAAGAAAATTATTATTATTTGGGAAAAATATTTTTTTAAAATCTAGGAAATAAATTGAAGAATAATGAAAATAATAAAAATAGTTTAAAATTGAAAAAAATCATTTTAATTTTTGAAAAATAATTGAAAAAATTACAATATATTTGTTTGTAATAAAATAAAATAATTGCAGAATGATAAGAATAATTGTAAATTGGAAAAATAACCAGATTTTGAGATAAATAAAAAAAAAATTAGAAAATTAATTAAAAAATAATTCAAAATGAGAAAAATTAATTAAAAAATGATAGAAATAATTGAAAATTGAAGGAAATAATAAAAATTTGTAAAAAAAATAATTGAAAACATTGCAGTATAAATTTGAGATAGATAAGACTACTTGAAAATTGATAAAAATAATTTGAAATTAAAGACAATTATGGAAAAATGAAGAAAAAAATTGAGATAATTATAGAATTTATTTGATATAAAACAAAGTGATTGACAATCGAAGAACATCATTTAAATACTTAAAAAAAACAACTAAAAATTTAAAATTAGTAAATGAAAATTTACTAAAAAAATTGATGAAGCTTGAAGCAGGTTTTTTTATTGAAAAATATTTGGAAAATGATTATGGAAATCGATAAAAATAGTGAAATTCGATAAAAATAGTGAAATTGATAACTAAATTGTCAAATTTGATGAGTTATGTCCTTCCATTATTTAATTGATATTACTTATTGATATTAATCATTCGATATTGAAGAAAGTAATTGTAATTTGAAGAAAAATATTACAATTTGCAAAGCAAAAATCATATTTTGTAAAAATAATTGAAAAACGACGAAAGAACTTGAAAATTAATAAATAAATAAGGAAACTAATTTGATATTGAAGGAAATAAATAAAACTGAAAAAGTTTTATTTGAAAAAATTCAAGAAAATAATTTAAAATTGTGGAAATTGACAAAATAAAAATTGAAAGTAAATAATAAAAATTTGTAAAAAATAAATTAAAAAAATTACAGAATATATTTGAGATGAACAAGAATACTTGAAAAATGATAAAAGTTATTGAATGTTAAAGATAATTATGGAAATTTAAGAAAAAAAATTAAGAAAATTACAGAATTTATTTGATATAAAAGAAAGTGATTAAAAATCGAAAAACATCATTTAAATACTTGAAAAGTACAACTAAAATTTAAAAACAATAAATATAAATTTAATAATTTAGTTTTTTTTTTGATAAAAATTGAAATTGAATTTAAAGCTGAAAGAGTTTTATTTGAAAAATTTAAAGAAAATAATTTAAACTTTCGGAAATTGAATTTAAAATTTGGGAGAAAAATCGAAAAATAATGAAAATAATTAGAAATTGAATACCATTTTGGCTAAATGATAAAAATAGTTGAAAATTATAGCAAATAATTATGTAAAATCATAATAGAAAATAATTGTTAAAAATTGATGAAATTTTTATATAATTTCAAATTTTCTATATTCAAAGCATGAATTAATAACATTTTTAATCAAATGAAAGTTCAAATTAATTGAAGTTCAATGAAATTAAAACTGTTATAAATTATAGACTTGACAAAATTTGACGTAGGTGGTAAATGATGTAAAATTAAGAAGAAAGCATCTAGTAAAAAACTTTTGGGTAGGGGTTATTTATCCGATATTGCAATTATTTTCATCAACTTTCGTTATTTCTGCGATTTTTTAATTATTCTCTTTAATTAAAATTTTGTAAGTCCAATTATTATTTTTTTTTTAAACATCTACTCTATGATTTTTTCAGTTATTTCTCTCAACTTCTATTGAATGTTTTCAATTTTTCATATTTAAATTATTTTCATCATAATTTAATTTTCTTTCTCAATCTTAAATTATTTTCAGCATATTTCAATTATTTTTCTCGATTGTTAATTATTATTCTCATTTTCTAAAATTATTTTCTAAGATTTTTAAGTATTCTTCTGAAAATTCAAATATTTTCTTCCATTTCTAATTATTTTCATTTGTTATCAGAATTAAATTTTTTTTTATTAATTATCGTAAATTTCAATTATTTTTAGCTTTCTTCCAGACTTTTCTCCAATTTTTAGTTTTCCTCATTTTATAAAATTAATTTCTAAAATTTTTTCATGTAATTTTCTCAAATTTCTATTATTTTCTTCAATTTTTAATTATTTTAATTTGTTTTCATAATTTCCAAAAAGTGTTATTAATTATCGTAAATTTCAATTATTTTTAGCATTCTTCCAGTCTTTTCTCTAATTTTTAGTTATTCTCATTTTCTAAAATTATTTTCTAAGATTTTTAAGAATTTTTCCAAAATTTCAATTGTTTTCTTCAATTGTAATTTATTTTTATTTGTTTTCATAATTTCAAAATTTGTTTATTAATTATCGTAAACTTCCATTACTTTTAGCTTATTTCTTCAATTCTTTTCTCTAATTTTTATTTATTTTCTTTTTTTTAATTGATTTCTAAGATCTTCATGTATTTTTTTCAAATTTCAATTATTTCTTCTTTATTTAAAAAAAATTCTGTAGTTTTTTCAATTATCACACTTAAATGTCATTTATTTTTTACAACTTATCATTGTTTGTATCATATTTTAATTATTTTCATCAAGTTATAAAATTTAAAAACATTTTTTAATTATTTTCCAAAATTGATATCCTTCAATATTCAATTCTTTACATTTGTTTCATAATTTCAAAAATTTTTAACTATTTATCTGACTTTTCAATTATTTCATTTTTTATATTATTTTCTCTTCAACTTTTAATTACTTTCGTTCTCTTTCTCGTTCTTATTTTCATAATTGCCAAAAAGTTTTTATTATTTCTCTTTAATTAAAACTTGTTCTGTTCAATTTTAAATTATTTTTATCTTTTTGCTTCCTCATAGAGGAAGCGTTGCGATCGTTAAGATTTTCGATTTTCCAAAAATAGTCTAAATCGACTCAGTTTCATCTCAAAAGTTCAAATTTTCATTCCTGAGAAAATGTCCGGATGTGTGTGTGTGTATGTGGTAAATTTTTTGTCGCCAGGATATCTCGAGAACGCTTCAAGGGATTTTAATAAAATTTGGATGACATATGAAGCTCACAAATATCTAAATTTGGACACAGGGATTTTTGAAAATACTCAATCAAATTTTTTTGAGCACCTTTTTTCATCGAAAAATATCATTTTTTGGCAAAAAAATTTTTCATGCTAAAAATTCAGACAAATGAATGAAAAAATCATATTCCTTGTTTCAAAACGAATCGATTGACCTATATAAAGTATATAATTGACCAAAAACTCACATAATAATTCATGATTTTTCAGTTTCAAAAAATCTCGTTTTTGGAAATCTTTTAAAAAAAAAAAAAATTTTTTTTTATGCTAAAAATTCAACCAAACGAATTACAAAATCATAATCCTTGTCTCAAAACAAATCGAGTGACCTATATAACTTTTATATTTAACTAAAAACTCACGTATTAATTCATAATTTTTAATTTCTTTTTATTGAAAAATCTCGTGTTTTGCCAAAAAAAAATTTTATTATCAATGAATAAAAAAAAATTTTAACCCTAATAGCTAATTTAGTAATTCTTTTAAAATTAATTTATTTCATATATACTTAATACTTAATTCATTTTTCAAAAACAGAAAACAGGTTATGTATTTTCAATACGCGCACACATTTAAAAGAGATTATGTAATCAGAATTAATTTTAATAAGATTGTTATTAGTTTAAAAAAAAAATTTCTATATTAATAATTCTATATATTACACAAATTTGGTTATAATAAATAAATAAATAAAGTTTTGGAAGATAGAAAAAAAATATATATATTGATTTATTATTATTTTATTATTATTACTTATTTGCATAAAAATAAATAATAATTAATTTATTTATTTATTTATTTATTTAACAACAGTGTACGGGCATACAAGTGAGAAAAAATTGCCCTTTTGCGCTTAGGCGCTAATATAAATCGTCGTATAAAAATATAAAAAGAATACACACTATCTAAATCTTTTATCTAATATATGGTAACAAAATCATTTATATCTAAAAAAAATATCACAATAGATTTGTTTTCACAATCGTGGCTGCCGAAATGCTGTCTATAAAAAATTTTTAATTAAATTATTATTTTTTATATTATAAATAAATTTATTGCTTCCTCTATAAGGAAGCAAATTATCTTGCCTCCTTGGAAGCGAAGTGTTCATGAAATGGACAGAATTCACACCTAGTTTCATTTATTTTCTCTAATTTTTATTTATTTTCTATTATTTCAATGAACTTCTGAAAGTTTTAATATTTTTCTCAAATTTTGTTTAACTTTCCTTTATTTAAAATATTTTATGTAATTTTTTAAATTATTTTCTCAAATTTTAATTATTTTCTTTATGTTTAAAACATTTTTATGATTGTTTAAATTACTTTCCCCAATTTTTAATTGATTTAATTTTTTTTCAATTAATTTGCAAAATTTGCATTTATTTTTTTTAATTACAATTATTTTTTGCAATTCTTTTTAATTCTAAAATATTATAAATTTTGGCCTAAATAAATATATATTTTATTATATATATATATATATATTAGGGTGATTTTTTTTTCGACAAAATTTTTTTTTTTCAGTCCTCACTCGAAAATTGGTTGGATATGTCGTAAGAAAAATTGCCTGAAAGTTTACAGTTACAGCCCTTTATATTAATTTTAAGTACTCGACCAAAGCATTAAAAGATTTTCCATCTAAAATACACGTAAGTCAACATACTTTTTTTTTCAAATTTCTATAACTTTGGCGCATTTTATGCTATTCCATTGCTGTTATCTCCGAAAAAATTTATTTGACAAAAAAATCTAAAAGACAAATTTGTTCAAAATTTAATTTCCTACAAAAAAGTCCTGTCGACAAAATTGATTAGATTAATATTTCTTGAGATATTAGACTTTAACTTATGAAATGTATACAATTTTTAAGGTTTATCGAGTCAAAACTTTAAAATTATTGGTCTTTCATATTTCGCGCCAATGAGCACTTTTGAAGAGTGTTTGATTCCAAGGAAATCAAGACCAGGAACAAAATGGATTAGAATAAAATGCGCCAAAGTTATGGAAATTTGAAAAAAAGTACGTCGACTTACGTGTATTTTACATGGAAAATCTTTTAATGCTTTGGGCGAGTACTTAAAATTAATATTAAGGGCTGTAACTTTCAGGCAATTTTTTTTACGACATATCCAACCAAATTTTGAGTGAGGACTAAGAAAAAAAAATTTTGTCGAAAAAAAAATCACCCTAATATATATATATATATTTTTTATTCAATCCATGTATACCTATACAAGGTTTTTACATATTGGTTCCCCTTACATATATTTATTTTATTTATATTAACTGATTTTTAAATATTATATTTAAAATATTTATTTTTTCTTATTAGATAAATAGTATTTACCGATTTTTTATATTTATTACATTCTGTATTTTATAATTGAGTAAGGATTCCTGAAGTGTGTCCATCATTTTCAAAAGGTATTCTGATTTTATTTAAATTTTAGATTTTGATAGTAAATATTAAGATAAACAAAACCCTATAATATTGTTAAAAAAATGTTGATATTTTAATAGTTATTAACAATCAAAGTTTTTTGTAAACAATCCTATTACTTCCGTACTAATTAACAGAATGTTATAAAAATTGGAACTATTACTTAAAAATAGGCGCTTGCCGAAATACTAAAAGTTTTTTTAAAAAACACATGCAATTTGTTTAAATAATCAACACTTGTTATAAACAAATTAAAAATTAAGCTTGTTCTTAATGAGATATTGACTTCGTTCTTTTTTAATATTATTCTGTATACAATTGTTCACATTTCCCAAAAATAAAATTTTGGGGCCCACATTATAGGAATAAAATACTTTTAATTTTGTTGAAAGAAACACCGTTTAATTACTAATGTGAAGTTTTCAACAACAATATACTGTCCATATCTTTTGTTTTTTTCTTTAAATATGCTGGATCGTCAGAAACTTTTAAATTGAGAAAAGCAAAATACAAAAGTTATAATAATTTCTAAAATAAATATTATGGACAGATACAGTATACACATACGATAATTAAAAAGTTAGGTTATTTATGAATGTTTTATAAATGTTAAAAATCTTATTTTTAAAATTTTTTATTTCATGTTTCTTTAAAAATGAATTTGATAGATTAAAATACATTCGCTAAATAGTTTACTATAACTATATTTTATATTTTACTATACTATATATTACTATATATATACTCTGTTTTTGTTTGCAATAATAAAACGTTAAATCATATTTAAATAATATTATTTAATAATAATATTTTTACAATTTTAGAACACAACAAAATGAGATTATATATTAGTTGTGTTCAACAACTGTAGAAAAGTTATTATTAAAAATTATTATTTAAATATAATTTAACATTTTATTATTGCAAACGAAAACATAGTATATGTATTACATAAAATAGTAAAATATTTACAAAGCATATTTTAATCTATCAAATTTATTTTTAAAGAAACATGAAATTAAAAATATTTAAAATAAGATTTCAAACATTTATAAAACATTTACAAATAACCTAACTTTTTAACTATCATATGTGTACACTGTATCTGTTCATAATATTTATTTTAGAAATTAATACAACTTTTGTATTTTGCTTCTCTCAATTTAAAAGTTTCTGTCGATTCAGCATATTTAAAGAAAAAAAAAAAAAACAAAAGATATGGATAGTATATTGTTGTTGAAAACTTCACATTAGTAATTAAACGGTATTTCTTTCAACAAAATTAAAAGTATTTTATTCCTATGATGTGGGCCCCAAAATTTTATTTTTGGGAAATGTGAACAATTGTATACAGAATAATATTAAATAAACAGCACAGAAAGCAGGCGCATTGCGCCAACAATCTAGGGTTTCGTGGTCTTCTGTTACTCTATGTTTCCGTCTGTCTCACATGCAATCTGAAAAGCTGAATAACATAGGAAACTTAAAGTGACACAGGTTACTAGAAGTGATATAGGCTACTTGAAGTGAGATAGGCTACTTGAAGTGTGACATAGGCTACTTGAAGTGACATAGGCTACTTGAAGTGTGACATATGCTACTTAAAGTGACATAAGCTACTTAAAATGTGACATAGGCTACTTAAAGTGTGACATAGGCTACTTGAAGTGTGACTTAGGCTACTTAAAGTGACATAAGCTACTTGAAATGTGACATAGGCTACTTTAAATGACATAGACTACTTGAAGTGATATAGGCTTCTTGAAGTGACATAGGCTACTTGAAGTGTGGCATAGACTTCTTGAAGTGACATAGGCTACTTGAAGTGACATAGGCTACTTAAAGTGACATAGGCTTCTTGAAGTGACATAGGCCACTTGAAGTGACATGGGCTACTTGAAATGTGACATGGGCTACTTGAAGTGACAGGCTACTTGAAGTGTGATTTAGGCTACTTGAAGTGACATAGACTACTTGAAGTGTGACATAGGCTACTTGAAGTGACATAGGCTACTTGAAGTGTGACATAGGCTACTTAAAGTGACATAGGCTTCTTCAAGTGACATAGGCTTCTTCAAGTGACATAGGCTTCTTGAAGTGACATAGGCTACTTGAAGTGTGGCATAGGCTTCTTCAAGTGACATAGGCTTCTTGAAGTGACATAGGCTACTTGAAGTGTGGCATAGGCTTCTTGAAGTGACATAGGCTACTTGAAGTGACATAGGCTACTTAAAGTGACATAGGCTTCTTGAAGTGACATAGGCCACTTGAAGTGACATGGGCTACTTGAAATGTGACATAGGCTACTTGAAGTGTGACATAGGCTACTTGAAGTGACAGGCTACTTGAAGTGTGACATAGGCTACTTGAAGTGACATAGGCTACTTGAAGTGTGACATAGGCTACTTAAAGTGACATAGGCTTCTTGAAGTGACATAGGCTACTTGAAGTGACATAGGCTACTTGAAGTGTGACATAGGCTATTTGAAGTGACGTGGGCTACTTGAAGTGTGACATAGGCTACTTGAAGTGACGTGGGCTACTTGAAGTGTGACATAGGCTACTTGAAGTGACATAGGCTACTTGAAATGTGACAAAGGCTACTTGAAGTAACATAGGCTACTGTGTACGACGGACGGACGGACGGACGGACGACAAAGTCTCACTATAAGGGTTTCGGTCCCGAACCACGAAACCCTAAAAAGAACGAAGTCAATATCTCATTAAGAACAAGCTTAATTTTTAATTTGTTTATAACAAGTGTTGATTATTTAAACAAATTGCATGTGTTTTTTAAAAAAACTTTTAGTATTTCGACAAGCGCCTATTTTTAAGTAATAGTTCCAATTTTTATAACATTCTGTTAATTAGAACGGAAGCAATAGGATTGTTCATAAAAAACTTTGATTGTTAATAACTATTAAAATATCAACATTTTTTTAATAATATTATAGGGTTTTGTTTATCTTAATATTCACTATCAAAATATAAAATTTGAATAAAATCAGAATACCTTTTGAACATGATGGACACACTTCAGGAATCCTTACTCAATTTGTAAAATGTATGAAAAACTTTTTTATTTTGCTAGTAATAATATTAATTAACAAAGTTTTTCTGTGAACAAAAATTAAAAGCATAAATAATAAAATGTGTCTCATGTGTGGATTTTTTATATTTGACCTAATTTTACTTGTCACGAAAGAATGCCATAAAAAGTGATGAATTATAATGGAATTTTGTGCAATTGCGTGTTGTAGAAGTAATAGAGTACGCAAAGCGTCTGGGAATCGACCCGGATGCGGAACCACACCTCTTGGACTTGGCTCGTGAAGGTCTGATGGCGGCGCTACCAAAGGGCTGGTCACCCTGTTTTCATGAAGGTTCTAGTGCCTGGTATTACTATCAAGCGGCAACGGGGACCACCACCTGGGAACATCCCTTGGACGCGGTTTACAAGGAACTCGTTGCTCAAGCGAGGGCCGGTAACCGACAAATGAGCGTCGGTACGATTGTTTAATATCCCTTCTTTTTTCTCTACCTCCCATTAATTCTCTCCTTTTTCTTTCTTTCTTTTTCATTTCTCATTTCTGATTTTTCTATTCAAAAGAAAAACCCTCATTTGACTAATCACGCATACCTCTATTACAATTCATTTTAAAATTCCAAAATTTCATTTGTCACTTTCATTTAGTGAATTACAAATTTTAAGACCTAATTCCCCGTTTTTTTTTTCAAATTACTGATGGAATATCAAGTTTTCTATGAATATTCCATTCTTTATACACATTTTCATATAATCCTTGAAAAAAAAATCACAATTTCCTGTTTTCTATACACAATGCTTTCACTTATTTGTCCTAAAATTATCGAAGAAGAAAACAAAGGAAGAAACTCGTGAATGCTAAAAAGGGGTTCGCGGAATAACTTTACTCGTTCGAAATAAATTTCATATTAAGAAAAGAAAAAAGTCATGTCACTCGGATTGATGTATTTCCTAGTCTCTACTGATTCTTTGAAGCGCATCAATTTGTGTCCTCTACGAAGCACTTATCTATTCGACGTGTATATAATCAACTATGGAATCGTCTAATTACTATCCGTCGAGATTTCTTGCTCAAAGCAATAGAACACGTTGTGTCATTAACAGCATGAAAGTGTCTCATGCAATACTCGCGGCTTTGCATTAACTAAGTATAACATCAGATTATAAAAATAAATTATCTAAAATTCTTTAAACCAGATATTGCAAATTTTATAGACTGTTAAATTTAACTGTTGAAATTTTATAGAGTTTACGAACAACTAACGATTACGAATTATCAGGGTTACGAAAGATAAGTATATACGTTACTAAAGATACTATAGATTACTAACTACTTATGTTACTAAAGTTTACCAAAGACATAATTTACTAACGTTTACTAAAGACTTGCATAACTTACGATTAGTAAAAACTAAAGAAACAAAAGTTAATGGTGTTAATATCTCAATATGCATGTTGTTTTTAATGATAAATACAAAGTAGACGAGTGTTACTATATTAGTCAATTAATCGCGTCCTTAAAACTTTTTGCGCACCGGTTTACAAGTGACTCGTGGTTTCTCCACAATTGGAAGTAAAATAATTTTGGAGTGACATCGAAACACCCCTTCGCGCACAATCGAGCATCCACTTTTCCTTTTGACTTGAGGATCGAGCATCCACTTTTCCCTTTGGCTTTAAGGAATCAACAAAGAATGGTAGATTGTTCGTAAGAAAGGCTTTTTCGCAGACGAAGACTCTAAGACGACAGCCAAGGACCTTGACTCCCACGAAGAAGCGACCTTGCCCAAAGAAAACGCCTCCAGTAAATCAGTTCTGCCTCAGACCAAGATCCCCATGAAGCTGGCGCCTCTAAAAAAGCTCAAGACTGAAAAAATTGGTTCAAGAAAGCGAGAGTCCTCTTTGGAAAAGAATCCAAGTTCCAAGAGTTTTGAGGGGGACATTCAAAACGATACTTTACCTGTGACAGATCGAGTCTCCAGGGACTACACGAATCTCAGGTTCCAAGATCCTATGTTTTACGAGAGTCCAAAAGTAATTGAGTCGTCGGGTAATAGTTTAGATTTAAAAGAAGTCCTTAAACGATCTGAATCCCTTAGTCCAAGATACGAGAAAGAGTGGGAACAACTGACCAGCAAATTTAACAGTGACGAGAACATGATTGATATTGATAGACTGAGTGCTAGTTCTTTGGCCAAGGCAGAAAAGTCAGCGGAATCTTTCGATAAGGAAAAACCGAGGCAGAAGGAACTGACCTTGACTGGTGGTGGATCCATTTTTCTTAAAAGCAACCGAAGCAGAGATACAACGCCGAGTCAGGACGGTGGGAAGTTTGAAGATTTTCAACTCTCGGCTGATCTAGGGATGAGCAGTTCATCTGGTGATAGACTTAAATCCATTCTACGAGAAAAGCCTTACGAAGATGGTGAGTTTCTCGAAATCGTGTTTATTTTTCAATACTGTAACTGAGAGATATAAAATTTTTGGTTTTGTTTTAGATTTACTTTTGGTTTTGTCTTATACCAATTTTTTGTTAAAAGATTTAGTGAGCAAGTGGTTTGGATGAATCAACAAGTCTGATGCCCAATTGTCCAAACGACATTTTATCCGAGAAAATATTTGTCATGTATGCCCAATCATCCAACATGGTTTTCTTTGCTAAAAAACAAGAGAGGCCACTTAGTTGTTATCAAATCTTATATGAAGGCAATATTAGAGATAAATGTATAAAAAGAATGAGGCTGGTTACACTGTCTACCTTAAGATACGCTACTTACAAAAAATTACCTTACTATACGTTCTTTCCTTATGTTGGCGCTTGCGCAGAAGTCAGTTGTCATGGCGACGAACTTCTGCGCAGACGCAGCACTCTTTTCATAAAGTCCTTTTTCGAATGTAGCGTATCATAAGGTAGACTGTGTAACCAGCCTCAATGTTTAAAAGTATTTACAGATAGACGAAAAGACAAATTGCAAGTTGCTCAATTGTCCAAACGACATTTGGAGAATTGAGCATCAGGCTTACTCAATCATCCAAACCACATACTCAATGCAACCTTTTTTGCCGGGTTTAATTAAGAATCAAATTTTTCGTTTAGTTCTGAATTCAAGTTTGACTTAAGGAGCCGAATGCCATAAGTTGTTATAGAACTGTAGGACCTTTTAGTTCAATAACCACTTATAAAATCCGGTTCCTCATTTAATTATAGAATAATTTTTTGTTCAGTTTTGGATGAAATTTTATTGTTTTGTTGCATTTGGCTAACTGGAACTTTCTAAGAGATATTTCTTTTTAAGCTCATGTTATTAGGAATGTCGTTACTGGTTTAGGCAAAATTTGTTCGTAAACTTTCTCTTAAAATACCAAATGGTGCCCAATTTTTGAAATTTGAGGTTATGTTACCGATGAAGTTGACCAGAAATGACATTGACATCGGTTGTCCCTTCATGGTGCCCGATTTTTGAAATTTGAGGTTAAGATTGGCTCAGAAACATACTGACTAAAACTTATTCAAACGGAATGAAATTCAATCTGATACTTTTGTCAGGGTCTTTAAAGATTATAAAATAACTTATATAATAAAATTTGTGAATAACTGGCCCTGAAGTGAGCTGATAAACGTGTTTTATATTAAAAACGCAAATTTTTTGAATAACCCTTTTATAACCTGTCATTTCGCTTCAGACTGTATTTGTAGATAATAGTAGAATAATAGAATCGTTTACCAGCAGTCGGTAAATGATTTTACACTTTCTACTGTTACCCACAGATACACATGTATACAATCCGAACTGAAAAGGTTATGACAAACATCAACTGTTTTTTAAATGTAAAATGTATCTATCAGCTTATTTCAGGAAAAATTATTCACAAATATCGTCATGTAAGTCGTTTTTATACTCTTTAATGCTTAATTTCAATGTTTTGATAATAAATAAATCTTAGAAAGTTCCAATTAGCAAAATGAAACAAAAGACACTAAAACTTGAAAAGGGACAGTTTCAATTCTTTTTTTTTTACTTTTTCTCTGTGATTCATTCAAATTTGGTTGAAAATTTGCACATCTAAATGTCTTCATAATTGGCGATGACTGTTCCAACAATTCATAAAAAACAAAATGTCGGATCAACCAAAAATAAAAATTTAATGGAATTGGCATAAAATTTGTTACTTGGTGTTTTTTGGGATTAGTAAATATGAATTTAAACTTAGATTCCGATTCAGTTGCTTTAAAAAAACTCAAATAATAAGTTTAAAATAAATTCTATTAATTTCAATTTTTTTGTCCTTCCCTTTAATTTTCTATAAATTGTGGCAACATTTTCAAAAAAGACCAACAATCATAAATTATAAAAATGTTTCGTTATGCAAAGTTTAAACTGAATTCGAGTGATACACATGGAAACGTTTTCTTGAAAGAAATGCTTTTTAAAGCAAACAAAAATTTATGATTAAAATTAATTTTAACAATTTTGAAAGAACTATTTCTAAAATCTTCAGAAAAAATAGCTTGAGCCACAGTTTTTTTTTCAAATAACAATTATTTAATGTGTTTTTTCTTCTATCTCTTCCAACTCGCAATTATTATCAAACTTTTTATATAAAAAATCGCTTGTTTTGCTCTTTGCAAAATTCTCTTAAATCATAATCATTTTAATATTGTTAAAAATTTGTTGATAAAAATAGAAACAATAGAAAATTTTATTTATCAAATAAGTTTTTAACAACAAACTTTAAGCCATCTTTAAATTATCAACTATTTATAAAAATTTTATGTAAAATGAGATTTTTGTCTGAGTTGCAAGAATAAAAAATTATTATTATTATTTGACAAAAAATTTTGGATCAGCCTTTTTTTCTGAAAATTGTACAAATAGATCTTTTGAAATTATTTAAAACTAATTTTGATTACAAAAAAGCGTTTATTAGTTTAAGATTATGTAGCCATTCTTTTTAATTTAGTTTTTTATAAATTTCTGGTTACCCTTTTTATTTATTTCCGTTCAACCTTTAGGTTTGCAGGGATCACAGTTTCTCCCCTTTTTCACCTCATCCCCTTTTTTCCCCTTATTTTTCCCTTTTTTTTTAGAAAAATCACCTAAAACACCTAAAATCAAGATTTCATCACCTAAAACACCTAAATCAAGATTTTTCTCCTCTTTGACCCTTTTTTTTTAAAAGTTTCTATTTTTCCACTTTCGGAAATGCAAAAAATTATCCTTTTTTAGGGTGTCTGTACAATGATAAAAAATTAGTTATTGAATTTAAATTTTTAAAAATACTTTTTAACTTAAAATGGTTTTTTTTTATATTATTTATTGAATTAATTTAGATTTTAAAATAAAATTATTTTAAAAAGTTAAATAATATAATGTAAAAAATTTTATATTGGCTTTCTACAAGGATCAA
This sequence comes from Ganaspis brasiliensis, assembly GCA_037103525.1. Classification (NCBI taxonomy): domain Eukaryota; kingdom Metazoa; phylum Arthropoda; class Insecta; order Hymenoptera; family Figitidae; genus Ganaspis; species Ganaspis brasiliensis. The sequence goes on along the minus strand of JAZKLR010000175.1, from coordinate 682,460 downwards.
ATAATACCAATTCTACTGTTAAATAATATTCTTATTACCATGTTTTCTTAATTAATTACAGCAAATTAATTTATTTAATACAAAATTTTTTTATTAAATATTTTTTACTCATTTTAAACAAATAGTACTTGTTTTGCATCATAAAATAAAATAATAAAAAAGGTTAATAAAAATAATTTGAACTAATTCTGTCACAATCTGCTAAAAAAAAGAAATAAGTGTTATGAAAATTATTATATTATCTAATGTATCTAATTATATTTTTGTAATAAAAATTTTGCTGTTATATTTTTGATAAAATTAAAACATGTTTCGAGTACCATGTATTCTTGCTGAAATACATCAAATTTATTTTATTGGATGGAAAAAAAATTGTTTATGAAATATATTTACTTATTTCAAACAAAAATTAATTGCTTTGCATCATACCAAAAATAGAAAAATACAATAAAAGAGATTAATAAAAATAATTTGAATTGATTTTGTCATATTTCGCTGAAAGATTTTCAATTTATTTTCTTTAATATTATATCAGAACATTTTATACAACAGATGTTTATGTTTCCTGTTTAAAATCTAATTATTAAATAAATAATTTAAAAATCCATTTGAGGTTAAAAATTATTTTAAAAATTATTTAATTGCAACAACCATCTTCTCGTCATTGAACCTATTAAAAGATAAATTTTTGTATTTCCGAACGTGCTTTTTTTTTAAATTTTCATAAACAAATTAAACAAAAAAAACTAAATTAATTAATAAAACTCTTTTGAAAAAAAAGAAACAATAAAGTTTTGTAAAAGAAAACTTAAATTATTAATATAACCCTTTTTTATTATTTTCAAAAATCCCCTTTTTCACATAAAATTAAACAAAGAAACCACTGTGATCCCTGGTTTTGTTTAAATTAACTTTTATTTTATGGTTTCTTAATTTAATTTTCGATAAATTTTTGTCAAGCTTAGAATAATTTTTTAGTTTAGCTATTAATCATCTGTTATTTTATTTTTTGACCACCGCTGGTTAAATTTTTTTTTCTAAATTTGTTAAAATTAACTTATTATTTTGTTGTTGAAACTAAATTCAAATGTAATTTTTAAAAAATGCATAACTTAATAAATAATAAAAATATGCTATCATTCACGGTCACTATCTCTAAAGACATTAAAATATCTCCCCTTTACTTTCTTAAATATCACCTTAAAGAATATTTTCTTTATAGAAAATACAAGTCATCAATATTACTAAAAAAAAGAACCTTTTTATTCTTCTTAGTGTCCTTTATTTTTACTTAGAAAAATTATAAAAATATCAACTTTAAAGTAATTTCTCTTTATTCAGAGGAGAGACCAACGGAGGAAGAACGAAAGAGTGTCCGTTTCGATTTAGAGAAGGAACCGGAAATAAAATTCACTTACTCTGGCTCTGATGAAGATTGGGACTCTGATTCGGAAGAAGAGAACGTCAGGATAACGGCGATTGCAAATATAAAGAAAGGCGCCTCGATATTTTCTGTACAAAGTAAAAATTTAGACCTTCCTGATGACTCGTCAAGCAATCAAGGTTCAAGAGACCTGCTCTTTAATCCAATTCTTCCGAAATTAAATCCTTTAGAACGAATGGACAAGTTCTTGAAAAAATCAAAAATCGTTGGAAAGAGATTCGTCGTGGAAAATGTTTCGGAGAACGAGCATTTTAGTCAACTTGCCAGAGATAGATTGAACGACATGGATGATGATTTTTCGCCAAGAAGATTCAGTAGTGTCAGAAACATCGATCTTGTCTCGAAAAGTGAAACCGACTCGAGCATCGCCTCTAGATCGAGTCTTTTAGACGAAATCCGTAGAAGTAAAGAACTAATGCTGGAAAGTATGAAACTCTCTGATCAAAAATTAAAAATTGACAAACAACGAGAAAAGGAAGATGCTTATAATCTGCTCAAGTTCAAACTCGACTTGGATTTAGGAAAACGTGAAAATAATTCCTCTTCCTCTTTAGAAGAAACAAAAAATTTTACTAAATCTATTTTAAGTAAAGAGCACGAGGAAACGATTCTCATGCTCAAAGAAGAATATGAAATAAAGCTGGATGTTTGTAGAAAAGGCTTGGAGGAGAATTTTCGTGAACAGAAGCTAGTGTTGGAAAAGAATCTTCAAGAAAAAATAGAAGAACTGCAACAAGAAATGGAATCTAAGGAAGAGCAAGAAATTCAAAAACTAGTTAATAAAATGGACGAGATGAGAAGTGAAAATTTAAAGAAAGTCAAAAATGAGCTGGAAGTTTGTTATGAAAAGGAGAGGCAAGAAATTCTCACCAATTTGAAAATCGAGCTCGATCAGAGAAAGCACGAGCTTCTTGAAATCAGGAATCAAGAAATGGAAAAATTAGAAAATGATCACGAGAAGTACTTGGATGATGAGAAAAATTCAAAACTCAAGGAGCAAGAATTTACGAAGCAGCATTCTGAGAGACTTGATATTTTGAAGAAAGAGCTTGATAAAGAGTTTGATGATTTAAAGACTGAGCTTAGACTGCAGCAGAGGGAGAAAATTACCAAGATCAATGAAGATCACGAAAAGTGCCTTGCTGAGATCTTGAGAGATTTTAGAACTGATGTAAGTTTTGAACTTTTCTTTTCAATATTTAAAAGCTGGCAAAAAGTTTGTGAGATTTAAAGTTCCATATATAGAAGAAAGTTTTATTTTTATGGAGTTTCTCTGCAGTGAGAAAACTGCTTTCTGAGTTTTGGAATTATAATACTTTGAATCATTGCTTCACTTACCTTTCTCGTACGTTAGGTGAGCTTATATATAAAAAAGCTTTTATTACTATACTCAGTATATTGCACTGTCAATCTTTTCCCAACTATGGTTAATCTTAACAAAAGCTAATCTTGTATATTTGATACATCTCACTTTTGCGAGAAATGTCAGTGAAACCAATATTCGTTCAATTCATTCAAATATTTTTCCAATGGCTGTTATTGATATTAACTATTTTTTTATGCAGTTGAAAAAACATCTGATTTTAAAGCAGAAACAAGCTGAATATTATTTTGCGCGTAAAAAAAAAGATTTACTTCCTCATAAGAAGATGCAATAAATTAAATATAAAATTAAAACAAACAATTTTTTTGAGAAATATAAATATGGAACTAGTTGAAAGCTGTTTATAAATGTTTAGAACTACTTAACCCTGTTTAGGACTTGCTGAAAACTATTAAAAAAAAAAACAAAAAAAACTATTAAAAAAAGTTCTAAACTACTTTGAACGACTTATTCTTATATAAAACTGTTTAGAACTGCTTTAAACTATTTAAAACTTGTTTAAAACAATTAAAAACTTGTATAAAAGCGTTTATTTCATAACTGATTAGAACTATTTATAAATATTTAAACTGTTTAGAGGTAGTTTGAAACTATTGAAAACTAGTTAAAAACTATTCAAAACAACTGAAAATTACTTTTAGAACTATTTAGAAATTATTTCAAATTTTTTAGAACTTACTAGTTTAAAAGTATTTAAATTTTTTAAAGCTATTTAGAGTTATTTAAGACTGTTCAGAACTTGTTTCAAAGCATTTAAAACTCATTTTAAACGCTTTAGAACTTGTTCTAATCTCTTCAAAACTAGTTCAAAACTCTACGGAACTGGTTTAGAACTCTTCAGAATTTGTTTTAAACTCTTCAGAACTTGTTCCAAAATCTTTAGAACTTGTTTCAAATCTCTTAAAACTTGTTCAAAAGTGTTTAGAAATATTTCAAATGGTTAAGAACTGATTCAAACCTATTTAAACTAGTTCAAAATTGTTTCAAACTTCCTAAAACTATTCAAAATTGTTTAGAACTTGTTTAAAACTTCTTAATATTTGCTCAAAACTGTTTAGAACTATTTAAACATGTTTACAACTTGCTCCAAACTGTTTTAGAACTGCTTCAGCTTATTATTGTTTTTAGAAAGTGTTTCTTCAGCTGTATAAAAAATACTATCCCATTAAATACCAAAACGAAACTAGCCTTATTAGAACCAAAGAATTGGATTCATAGTCAAATAAACAAAAAGTTTCCTATATTTTTTGTTAACAATTTTCAATTGTCTAAACAAATAATTAAAAAATTACATTTCTAAAAAGCTTTTTCATATTTGTGACAATCAATTCTATAAGGAAAGTTATGAAGATTTTGTATGAATCATTTTTTGTATTAGTTTTACTTTGTTAAAAAAATCGTTATAAACAAATAAATGTTAATTATTTAGAACGATTTTATGAACAAAGTACAACTGTAACAAAAAAATAATTTATAGGAAATTATCATCACAGGCATCACAGTATCTTTTATCTTCAAAAAATGTGACAAAAAGGTGACAAAAAATATAACGCACAATAAACTGGAATGTGTTTAAAACACGGATGCTACGTTTTCAAAATTTCAATATTCAATGACTTCCAGATTTTCCAGACCATTTTTCATCAAATTCCATGACTAAATATAAAATAAGTAGCGATACAAACACTTTGCATTGTTTTTAGTCATTTAAAACTATAAACTTTTGTAAATGCAATAAATAATTAAAATTACGAGAATATAATTACAAAATTAAAGAAAATACCTTAAAATGACGATAATATTGAAATTGAATAAATCGAAGAATAATTATAAAATTTTAAGAAAATAACTGAAAATTGAAAAAATTACAGGAAATAATTAAAAAATTTTGAAAAACAATTGAAAATTGAAGAAAATAATTAATTAATAATTAATTAATAATAAAAAAAAAATAATTGAAAAAATTAAGCAAGAAATATTAAATTAAGAAATTAAGGAAATAGAAAAATTAAGAAAATTATATGAATAATTGTTGGAAATAATTACACATTTAACAACTGTATTAAAAATCGAAAAAAATTAAAAAATGGAATTAAAATTTAAAGAATATAATTAAAAATTGAAAAAAAAGTAATTAAAAAGGCTGAAAATTGTGGAATAAAGAAGAAAATAATTGAAAACTGAAAAATTTTAATTTAAAGAAAATAATAAAAAAATTAAGAAATAAATTGAAAATTTAAGAATTAAATTCAATTTTGAAAAAAATAATTAAAAAAAAGTAAGATTTCTGGAATATTGAATAAAATAATTGAAAATTGAAGACTGGAATTTCAAATTTAAAAAAATAATTGAGAAAAGAAAATAATTAAGAATTGAAAAAATAAATTAAAGATTAAGGAATTAAATTCAAATTTTAAGAAAGTACCTAATTGACAATTGAACAAAAATTAGAAAATTGTCGAGAATAATTGTCAACAGAACATTATATTAAAGAATAATTGTAAACTTTAAGAATAATTGTAAATTGAAAAATTTGTAGAATATAATTGAAAATTCGGAAAAAATTAAGAAATGCAAGAAATAATTGAAAAAAGGTTAAAAATAAATAAAAAATTGAAGCAAATATCTGAAAAATGACGGAAATAATAGACAATTGGCAACAAAATTCGTAAAATAGCTAGAGAAATGGACAACAAAACAAAAAAATTGAAAAAAATAAAATATAATTATAAAATTTTAAGAGAATGATTGAAAAAAATTGTAGGATATAATTATAAATTGTAAAAAATGATTATAATTGGACATAATTGGAGAAAATATTAAAAATTGAAGAAATAAATTGAAAATTAAAGAATTAAATTAAATTTGTAAGAAAATAATTGATAATTAAAAGAAAAATTACTAAATTACTAAAATAATTAAATATTAAGAAAAATACCTGAAAATTGAAAAAAAAGGAAAAAAAATTCTAAAGCTGTCAAGAATAATCGACAACAGAACAAAATAACTAAAAAAATTTTAAAGGATAATTAGGTACAAAATTAAAAAAGAATACTAAGTTGTCAATTAAAAACTAAAGAAAATTGTAGTAAAAATTTTAGGAAATAAATGAAAATTGATGAATTCATTTGAAAATTGAAGAAGATAATGAAAGTATTATATTGAAAGTTCAAAAAAATAATCGACAATTGAAAAAAGTCGAGGGTTATTGAACACTGAATAAAATAATTAAAAATTGAAGAAAATAATTGAGAATTGAAGAAAATAATTAAAAATGAAGGAAATAAATGGAAAATATAAGAATTATTTAAAATATGAAGAAAATAATTGAGAATGGAAAGAAAAATTACAAAATGACGAAAATAGTATGCTATGGTAATGTTAATTCTATTTACATAAATAGCAGAAACATAGAAAAGATTAGTTAACTGCTTATTCGACTCTATTCTTTTCTATAGCTTTTTTTATTAGAGAATCGGATTTTTTGTTGTTGGATCAATCATCAATAAAACTATACTCAAACATTGAATCTGAATTTTATGAACATACTTCGAAATATTTACAAAAAATTATATATTTATGACCCCAAAAAAGGTGAGAAGTCATCAAAAAAGGTGAAAAAGGTGACAAAATTGAAAAAAGGTGAAAAAATGTGAAAAGGTGACTATCTGTGATGCCTGTCATCATTTATCTCGTAGAGTCGATTGACATATAATTTTTCAAAAAATTCGTTTTTAATTTTATTCACGAAATTATATCATTTGTTTATAACGATTTTATATCAAAGTACAGCTGGACAAAAAGATTTTTTCTATAAAATTTTCATAATTCATAGAGTCGATTATCATAAAGAATTTTTGAACAATTTAATTTTCTAATAATTTGTTTAAAACAAACCCAAACAAACAATTTGTTTGGGAATTTTAAACAAAAAAGGGTAACTTTTTTTATATGCCCAATAAATAAAATATTTATTTTAATCCTAGAATGGTTAGTTTCGTTTCGGTATTTAGTGGTTTTAATATCAATAATGATTTAAATAAATGATAGTCTTACATTTTTAAAACACTTTTTAAAATATTGTTATACATAAGACTTATTAGAGTGCTTTTTTTTTAATAATTCAGGGGAAAATTTACCAAAAATTGTATTTTTTCCCATAGAAGCTCAACGTTAATTTTCAGTTTTGATCGATCATTAAATATTTTCTTATTTCAAAAAGAAAAATAATTTGTTTTTTTTTTTAATTAGAAAGCTTTTTCTGACAGAAAGATATAATTTTTTAATATCAATAAATTTACCATTTTACTTCTTTCTATTTTTTTCTATTCCGTATAATTACATTTAAAGGCGAAAATAAAATGACTGAATTTTTGTTTAGGAAGAACTCGCGCGGAAACTGTATAAGCAGAGGTTGGAGGAAATTCGTGCGGATTTTTCGAGAGACTTAGAGAACGAAGTGAAAAGACAAAGTGTTCGAAAGTCTTCGTCACAGGACAACGTCGATTTCGAGAAGCTGCGTTGTGAGAAGAGATTGATTGAAGACAAATACAATACTCTCAAGGAAAAGTATCTCAAGTTGAAAAAAGAAGTTCGCCTCGCTGTTGAGAGAAGAACTAAGAGAAAAGAAGGAAATGCAACAGCTTCCGAAACCGAAAAGTCTACTTCAGCCAGGACCAGAACTGACAAACCAGAGTCCTCTGATCAGAAGTAAGTTTTTTTTCTTTTCCATTTTTCATTACTTTTTTTCCTGAATCATCAGTATAACGTCAGTCAATATTTCATTAAGCATGAAGAATTCTCCTTTCGTCATATATATTATCGTGTATCTTAGAATATTTCACAAGGTTTAAATTAGGTTTTTAGATTTTGACTTTTCAGCACTTTCTTTTCTCTCGCACCACCATTTTCGTAAAATTGACATTTTCACGGCCAAAATGAAGAGGGAAATTAAAGGGAGAATTTCTTTATATTACAAGAAATTTTTTAAATAAACTTGACACTTGTAGTGTTAAAATTATTATCATATTAATCATTTTTTCCCAATGAAATACATGTAAAAGCTACTAAAAATATTCAGATATTCTTCCTAGAATTAAAAAGAAATTTCAGAATAGGAATTTCTATTTAAAAAAAAAAAAAAAAAAAACAACAATAAAACCGTGAAAATGTGTCCTCACCGCCATACAATTCACCCTAATATCTGGCTATAGGCCTTAAATTGACCCTATAGATCACCTTTAAAGAAGACACGCTCGAATTCCCTAACTCACTCCAAATCTCAAGAGAATCACAGTCAAGGTCAGAGTGCAACTGAAGACTCGGATGACCAAAAATTGGCCACGGGGTTTCCCGGATCAATCAATGCAACGGGAACGAAGAATCTGCTGAAATTCGAATCTGATGATACGACTACGGCTAGTGAAACGAATTCGAATTTCATGTCAAAGAAGAAGAAAACTTTTACGAAAAAAACAACGAGTACGAGCCGATTAAACAATAATGTCAACAGCGACAATCCTGTGGAGAACATCAGAAAACAACTGGAGAAATTGGAAGACCTTGGAGACCAGTTACCAAGCAATGAAACAGCTTACACCTTGCGTTATCCTTTTCAGGATAAATGTGAGTCTTCCAGAGGCGATACTGCGAAATTAAGTTAGTTGATAAAAATAATTTTAAAGTATCTGAGAGAATATCTTCCCGCATGGATTTCTGCTTTCAAGTAACGTAGAATCTTGGTAAATTGTTTCCAATGAATCTTCAGTGTTTATATCATCTTTTTGATAAATTCTGGTTACACCCTCTACCTTAAGGTAGTTCTCTCGAAAAATTATTTTTCTACCACACATGCACGAAAAACTCGTGTTTTATTCTAAGCGTGCAATGAATTTTCTTTAGGTTTAAAAATAAGAACTTCTGAATTATATTTTAAAGTATAAGAAGTAATATTCCTTGTTGGAAAATATAGCTAACGACACTAAATTTCGAAAATATCAATTTGAAATACACGTTTGGTCGTTTTATTCATTTATTTAAGTGAATTGAAAAGAGAGAGACTCTATACTCGGAAGTTGGTGCTATTCACTAAGCTTAAAAAATAAGTAAAAAATGACAAGATTTGAGTTGAGAACCACTGATCCGAGAGAACTACCTTAAGATACGCAGCTTTCGAAAAAGCACCTTATGATAAACTAGCTTATGTCACTGCGACTGCGCAGAAGTTCGTTGCCATGACAACTAACTTGTGCGCAGACGCCAACATAAGGAAAAAGAGTATGATATAGGTGCTTTCGTGAAATTTTTGTATAATAAGATGGAAGGTGTAACAAGTCTCATTAACTAGAATATATATTTGAAAAGTATAAATTCTTATTTATTCTTGTGGAAAATAATCCACCACGGGAAATGACAGAAAAAATGACAAGAAAAAAATTACTTTAAATATTAATAATTTTTCGTGTTACTTTTTTTTTATTTCCTGCAGTCTCGAGAAAAATGACAAGTATGTCATTTTTACCAGAAACACTTTCCCATAAGGATTGTATTAAAAATAATTTCTGAAGTGTTTCCGGCTTAAAATGGAAAGTTTTTAGATAGATTTTAGAAATTTTGATTAATTCAGGGATCACAGACTGACAGCTTTTTGTCCATTGTCACCTTTTTCAAATTTTGTTACCTATTTTGTTAATTTTTCACATTTTTTAAATTAATTCCATTTTTCAACTAGTTAATTAATTAGTAAAAGAATTTATTTATGGGAATTTTAATTAATAGTAAAATAAATAATCGAAATTTTAAGTGACCTAAATTATAATTTTTATTTTAAATAATCCCCAAAATTGAACATCGAATTTATTCAAAACTCAATCTACTGAAATTAACACTAGTTCCGATTTCAATCATTCCGAATTTTTATTTATTCAATTCAAACACATCAAAATTTCAATCCATTTCAATTTTTATTAATACAAACTTCTATTTAAAGATATCTGACGCAATATAAAGAAAGGAAAAAAATTAGGTTATGTTTTTGGTTTTTGGAATGAAAATTACACAAAGAGGATAAACATAACCTACAATTTTTTTCTTCTTAGTTCCTTTTCTTGATATCGTGTTACGTTATTTTAATCAATTCTCTATTTCTTTCACTTAAATTTGAATTAATTTTCAAATAAAAGTGATTGCCATTTAAAACAATGTCAAACTTAACCTTATAATCTATTCAAATTTTGATTAATCCAAATTTAACTCGATTAAAATTTTAATTCGAATAATAATCTACTCGGACTTTAATTACTAAATTTGTTATTTATTAAAATTTTAACCGGTATAAATTTGAATAATCCAAATTTAAATTAATAGAAACTTTCTATTATTCAATTTTCAATCTATTTAAACTTAAATCAATTTAATTGTCAGTCAGTTTAATTTTTATTTGATGCAAATTTTAATTCTTCAAATTTTATTAATTCAATTTTAAATCCGATTCAAATTTTAAGATATTCAATTTTAAAATTATCCGAGTTCAATTGTTATAAATTTTAATGTATCCAAAGTTAAATCGATTTCAACTTTAATTGATAAAAAGTTCAATCCTGTCCAAATTATAAACAGTAAAAACTTCAATTAATAGTACGACTTTCAATTAACAAAATTGTTCCTAAATATAAATTAGAATAAATAATTAATTAATATTAAGAAATTATTTCCTTAGAAAACTGAGTTTTTTGACGTAAACTATGGGAAAATAAAAGTGAAACAATGATGAGTTTGAAATAAAATTTTAGACAATTTTTAAAGGGTTGAAATATGAAAATCTTTCATTTTTTAACTGGAGCTTTTAAGAAATAATATCGCATACATTCTAGACTCGTAAAAAGTGTAAATCAGCCCTTTTATGTGTTTTTTCAAAATTTGACATTTAAAATTATTAAAAAAAAAAGCAAATTTGAAGTATGAATTTGAAAAAAAAACTATTTTTTATCAATGTAATTTACTAAACATTTTACAAATTTGGATTTTTACAATCACTGATTTTAAATTTGAAATGTAACCACCTGCGTTAATAAACATTTTTAACTTCTTAAAATTTCTTAAAAATTATTTAGATAATAACAAATTTGTTTCCAACCAATTTTTTCACCAAAAATTATAGTTTTTTTTTTTTTGTAACAATTGATTTACAATTTTGTTTCTTTCAGTTTTTGGTAATTTTAACGAAAGATTTTAAAAGAATATACAATAAGTATTCAGTCAATACGTTTAAGTGACTTTTATGATATTCTTATGATTTCCTATTCGAAAAATTAATTTAATGGAAGTAGACCCTATTGTAAAAAGCTTACAATCCTAAAACATATTGTATGTAGTTTGATTCTTTCCGATACTTTGCAGTTTAGAAAATCCTTGTGAAATAGATTACGTCCTAATTATTATGACAAAAATGTTAATTTTTAATTGATATATTGTTATTTTTATCATTATTTCTTGTAAATATATATTTTTTTTAAACAAAAGTAAAATATTCGTAGAATAATTTAAGGGGGTATTCGCCTCATCGTACGTTACAAAAATAAATTATGTTTATGATTTTTATTCAATATAATAAATGAAAACATTTTTCTTTTTGCACAATTTGCTATTTACTTTCCAGTTTTTCCACTTTTTGTTTAACTTTTACGCCATTTTGTGAAATTTAATCATTTAATGAAAAAAATAATTTATTATTAATTTTAATCGTATTGCCTGATACAAATATTCAAATTGATTAACATCTATAGTTTATTGAAATTGATTAATTGCAGTTGTCGAGATATCATGTCTGCTATTTTTAAAAAAGTGGTTTTCAGAAAAACGGGCTTAAAAATTTGCATATGGTTCTTATTATTTCTTTTTTCAAATAATAATTAAACTCAATAAGCAATTTTTGCACCATATATTAATTATGTACAGAGAAAAACTGATAAAACAGTTTTCAATTTAAATTTCAAATGTAACTAATTAAAAAAACACGCAGGTTCCAATTTAAAGCTTCATGACTCTCAAATTTTATGAAATATTTCGTTTCCTTCAAAAGAAGTAAATTTTTTAACATCAGCTAGAAGTTTATTTTACTTGATTAACCCGAGTTAACTCGGAAATATTCAAACGTTAAAATAATTAAATGTCTACTAGCTGCAGTTAAAATTTTTATAATTTTCACATTTTTCCCAAATTATTACACGATATTATTCTATCTCTGTGATAAAGTAAATAAAATGTAAATTTTTCTATCCCGATGAGGCAAATACCCATTTAAGAATATTATAAAAATACATAAAATTTGGACCAAGAAATAAACCTAATAAATTATTTTCTTTTTATGTAAGGGAGTAGAACAAACAGTGAACATTACTTTTTTCTAAGAAATAATTCAAGAGCTTTCAAAATTTAGATAGTAAATTAAATAAACAATTTATAAATATATTTTTTTCAATCTTCTTTCAAAAAATCGATTTTTCTTCAATTAGATCTGTCCCACTGTTCACTCCACTCCCCTATATCTTCTTCTTTTGTCTTCTTGGATTTAATTTTCTTTTCTGGTCCAAATTTTCTTTGTTTTGGGAATTCTTTGGACGTGAAGTTTGTATTAGAAATGTACTTTAGCTCCAGTGTCTGCATCATCGGAGTTGGAATTCTTTAGACATCGAATTCACGTGGAACGGGATTCAGTGAGAAGAGCTCGAGAGGCACTGAGGCAACAAAGAAGTGCTTTTCAAGGCAGACAGAAAGCTTGGAAGCAACGAAGCGCGAGGGCCACTTTTGAGCAGCTGGTAAAGGTACGGATCTAATTAATTTGACCCTTGACCCAATTTTTGTAAATATTCCAAAACAACCTAAAGTCAATTGGTATCCACTCATTACTGTTTCAATCCATGAAAAAAGAAAGAAATATAAAAAGAAAAAATAAATGTTTGGGGGAGACCACCCAACAGTAGATAATGGCAAACAGTAGATAATTTCAATTTTTTAGAGAACGATTAAAAAATTTTAATTCAACTAATCATAATAATCGTTTATAAATGGAAAAAAAGTTTTTTAAGGTTAAAAAAAATTTTTGATTTGACATATATTTATGATTTTTACGAAAAAAGAAATTTTCCTGGCTCACAAACGCGTTACTATCAAAATTGGAATTTTAATTTCTTAATTTTAGAATAGAGACAGAACTGTCAGAAGTTGAGGTTATGTTTTGAAGGCATTTTTTCAATTCGAAAAACTTTTTAATTTAGCTTCAATTCTTGCTTATAAAATGACCAGAATCAATTTATTATCAATAAAAAAAATTTAGAAAACACTTGTATAAATAAATTAGTTGATACACAAGAGATATATAAGAATTTATGTGATATTAAGTTTTCTTAGTTTCAAATTTGCCGCTCTTTTAAGCTCTTAAGTTTGGTAGGCGTGTTTCAGAGAAGTGAAAATTTCTCATATTTCAGTTAAATATTTAAGAATAAACAACTTTAGTGCGGACAAATTGATTTTATTTTGAAGTATTTTTTTCAAGGAATTGTATCATGCATAAAAAGCTGCTCAACAATTTGTTTTCTTTACATAGGAGACGATTATCTACTATTGGCAAGAGGTTCCTTTTCAAGTGATTGTTTATCGTGTTAAAAAACTATTAAAAATGAAGAAGAGGTTAATTTTATCCACATTTTTCTTTCTGCATTACTTACCTGAATATATTAGTTGTATTTTAGCGTTAAGCATTCTGTTAATAACTTTAGCTTGAAATAATTACACATATCAGAAATTTTTACTATCTACTGTTGGGCGGTCTCCCCTAGAGTTGCGAAGAAGTAATATTACCTGGAGAACGGTAAGGAGAACGAGAATATAACCTGGAATATAACCGACCTATCAAATTAAGTCCAATTTTCTCAATCAATGTACGAAAATAGAATCTCTAGCGTCATTATCTTATTAGTAATGAACAAAAATTTCCCTAGTCAAATTCTCCGAATTTTGTTGGTCATTTAAAGTTAAAAATTGTTGCTAATTGAATTAATGAAAATTACCAAATTAAAGAATATATCTGAAAAATGACAAAAATAATAATTGACAGTTAAAAATAAAATTCGAAAAATTGCTACATAATATTATATAATTGAAAGGAATAGTTTAAAAATTTAAACAAAATACTTAAAAATTTATAGAAATAACAGTTGCAAATAATTGCAAATTAAACAACTGGATTGAAAATCGAAAAAAATAATTGAAATTAAAGAAAAAAATAAAAAATTGAGGAAATAAACTGAAAATTTAAGAAATAAATTAAAATTTGAAAAAATAATTGTTAATTAAAAAAAAATTACAAAATGACGAAAATAATTGACAATAGAAAACAAAATTCAAAAAATCAAAGAATAATTATACAATTTTGAGATAATAATTAAAAAATGAAAAAATTGTAGGAAAAAATTGAAAATTGCAGAAAATAATTAATAATTGAAGGAAATAGTTGAAAAATTGCAGAAACTACGTGTAAAATTACGAAAATTATTGCCAATTGAAAAATAAAATTCAAAAAATGACTAGATTAATAGACAACTGAAAAAATAATTGTAAACATTAAAATAATTGCAAATTGAAAAATTAAGAAAATTATAGGAATAATTGTTGGAAATAATTGCTTATTTAATAACTGGATTGAAAATCGAAAAAAATGATTAAAGTTGAAAATAATAATTAAAATTTTAAGAAAGCAATAAAAAATTGCAGAATTAAATTGAAATTTATGGAATATACTCAAAAAAATTTAAAAAGCCGGGAATTAATGAATATAGAAAAAAACAATTTAAAACTGAAGAATGGAATTAAAAATTAAATAAAATAATTAAACAATTGTATTTAAAATTAAAGAACCTTAATGATAATTGAAAAAATAAAAGAAAAAAGGCGATCATTTTTTAATATTAAATAAAACAATTGAAAATTGAAAAGTGGAATTTAAATTAGAAAAAATAACTAAAAATTGAATAGAATAGTTCAAGACTTGAATAATTGAATTAAAATTTTTAAACAATTTTTCGAGTAAAAAAATAATTGAAAAAATCTGAGAATTATTGAATATTTAGGAATTAATTGAAAATCGATAAAAGACATTGAAAACTAAACGACACTTAAGAATTAATGAAATATTAAAAAAAAATAATTAACAATTGAAAAAAAACTCGACTATTGATGAGAATAATCCGCATTCGTAAAAAAAAATTTGTAATTAATGAATATTCATAAAATTCAAGAAGAATAATAAATTGCCAATTGAAAATGATGAAAATGATGGCAAAAATAATTCAAATGATAGCAAAAATTGTAGGAAATAAGTGAAAAATAAAGGAATCAATTGGAAATCCAAGAATTGTATTGAAAGAAAATAATTGATAATTGAGAAAATGCGACAATTAATTAATATTAAGGAATTAATTAAAAATATATAAATATAATTGAAAATTAAAGAAAATTTTTGAGAATTGAAGAAAATAATTAAAAATTGAAGAAATAAATGGGAAATTAAAGAATTAAATGGAAATTTTAAGAAAATAATTCATAATTAAAAGTAAAATTACAATATGACGAAAATAAGTAACTATTAAAAAAAATAATTGACAAATGAAACAAAAAATTCGAAAAATGGTGAGAATAATCGGCATTCGAACAAAAAAAGTTTAATATTGATGAATAATCATAAAAATGAAGGAAAAAAATAAATTATCAATTGAGAACTGATGAAAATAATGGAAACAATTGTAACAAATAAATGATAATTAAAGAAATCAATTGGAAATTGAAGAATTGTATTGAAATTTCAAGAAAATATTTGATAATTGCCAAAATGCGAGAATTAATTAATATTAAGGAATTAATTAAAAATCTATAAAAATAATTGAAAATTAAAGAAAATTTTTGAGAATTGAAGAAAATAATTAAAAATTGAAGAAATAAATGGGAAATTAAAGAATTAAATGGAAATTTTAAGAAAACAATTCATAATTAAAAGAAAAATTACAATATGACGAAAATAATTAAATATTGACAAAAATAATGAACTATTAAAAAAAATAATTGACAAATTAAAAAAAAATCGAAAAATGGTGAGAATAATCGGCATTTGAACAAAAAAAGTTTAAAATTGATGAAAATAATGGAAACAATTGTAAAAAATAAATGATAATTAAAGAAATCAATTGGAAATTGAAGAATTGTATTGAAATTTCAAGAAAATATTTGATAATTGACAAAATGCGAGAATTATTGAATTTTAAATAATATAACTGAAAAACGAAGAGTGCAATTTAAAATTGAAGAAAATAATTGAAAATTATATAAATAAGTGGAAAATTAAAGACTTAAATTGATGATTAAAGATTGAAATTTTAAAAAACTAGTTGATAATAATTGAAAGAAAAATTACAAAATTTGTTTCAACTTATCATTGATTTTATCGTATTTCAATTATTGTCTTCAAGTTTCAAATTTTAAAATCATTTTCCAATTATTTTCCACAAGTTTAAACTATTCTTACTTTTTTTAAATTATTTTCTTCCATTTTTAAACATTTTTAATTATTTAATTCAATTTTCAGTTATTTATATTATTTATTTATTATTTTCAATTACTTACGTTCGTTTTTATAATTTCCAAAAAGTTTTTAATTATTCGTCTGAAATTTTTATTTTTCTATTCCATTTTCAATTTCATCTACGATTATCTTGTATTTTGTGTACCTATATTCTGTACTTTGCAATTATTTCTCTATAATTAAAATTTGTTCTTCTCAATTTTAAATTATTTATATTATTTCTTTTTAATTTTCATAAATTTTTAATCATTTTCATCATTTTCTAAATTAATTTTCTAAATTTTCAATTATTTATCTCAATTTCAATCATTTTTCTCAATTTTCAATTATTTTCTTCAATTTTTCATTATTCCAATTGTCTTCAATTTATTTCTGAGATTTTCAAGTATTTTTTTTTTAATTTAAATTATTTTCTTACATTTTAAAATTAAAATTGTTCATAATTGTTATATTTAATAATAATTTTTACACTTCATTGACTTATAGTTAGTTTGTAATGATAATTATTTTGTTAATTATCCATTTTTTTAAAAATAGATTGTTTGTGTTTCCTAATAGTGGTGCTCATTCAAACATAGAAAATTCTCATAAATTCTCCGGAAGGAGAATATTCTCGGTTATATTCTCGAAAATGTAACCGGATTTTAAATTACCAAGATTTTTGCAACTCTACTCTCCCCCACATTACAAGAAATAATCCAACCAAAGAAACCCAAAATCAAACAAACAATTTTTCTTTTCTTTTATGAAATCTCAAACTGATGTTGATTTTTTATTTTCAGGAAGAAAGAGAGCTGTCTGATATGGAAGTAAGTTTACATCGCACTCGCAGTCTTCTTGGGGAAAAAGTTATTCACTTAAGACACTTGGAACAGTCTTTGGAACGAGTGGCTAATGCAAAGAAGAACGAAAGTGATGCCACAGTTGTGAAAAACGACGAGCAAACGCTGAGTGATATGTCGAGTGCCAGCAGTGGTTTTAGTTCAACAGATCTTGGCACCGACACCTTCATGGGTCAGTTTAGTTTTCTATGTATCTTAAGGTACATTTTCTAGAAGAAATTACGAAAAAATATCAATTTTTTTTTATTTTATATTTAAAAATATATAATCTAAATAATAATAAACGAGATTTAATAATATATTTTTTGTTATATTTATATTCTATTTATAAATAATTATCCAATATTTTTTGCTCTGTTTTCAGATAAGCCAGATCACTATCAAGAATCAACGGAAATAATCGCGAGTCTTGAAAACTTGAACTCGGAAATTCGAGAAATTTGGGGCGTTTTGAACAAACGACAAGACAACAACGTCCCACCGCCACCAACTCTAATGTACTCTGATCTTGGGTGGCTGCCATATCAACACTTGACGTCTCAGCCCAGTAATGTGCAAGGTTAATCTATTATTTTTTTATGAATTTGCTTCAACGTAGATTGCACTTTTATTCAGAGGTGTTTTTCTCTTTATGTAGCACAATTTATTTCATTATCTTCTGTTGAATTCTATTATCTTATAGCAATAAAGATGTCACTGTTTTCTAAAGCTTTCATTAGCTCTGCACGACTCCGTCCTTTAGTTTCCTGCTAGAATTTATCTTTTTCGATAAATAATAATAAACAGTCGGATAAAAGAATGCTCAACGTTTAAAATTCTTTTGTTCAATTCGTTTAATTCAATTTGTTTCAAATTTATTCCGTGTTCTGGACTAAAATTTTGTTTACGTTAGATAAATTTATATATTTTTAGATACTTTTTAAAACAAAATTTAGAGGAAAGTCAATATTAGTGAGATACCTTTTTTCCTTAAATGTGGTAATATTTTATTTCGGCACTTTTTTAGTACGGAAATCAAAGTTTTACGCTTTTCTAGTTAAAGGATTCGTTGTATTTATATTTTACCTTGATTATTAAATAAGAAAATTTTCAATTTTTGGAACGTGGTACATTAATCTATTTTTGAAAATGGTATTCGTTCTATCATTAAATACTCGAGAAGTATTTCAGTAATAATATTCTGATGTGCGGTTTGTGATTAAACTTAATTTGCAGCAAATAATATTCTTCAATTTCGCAAAAAATTTATCAATCGATATTAATTTGGAAAATTGTATTAAATATACTTATTTTTAGGGATAATCATTCAAAAATAGATATAAATAGATAAATTGGTGAATTTCAAATACAGGAGAGTTTGCAAAATCGGAGAATATTGAAATATCTCGATGAAAAAAGTGTTTCATTGATCGACTTTCCTCTATGTAACTTGTAAATGTGTAATCAAAATGTTAAAAAATTGTATTTCACTTGTTAGCTTCTCTTGAATTGAGACAAATGATTTTTTTTATTCTCGTTATTTATTCTTGTTTTATTTGAAACTTAGTTGACAATTCTTAAAAATCTTAAAAATCAGCAAAATAATGGCAGATTTTCTGGAATTAAATAATATCAATTTTATCTAAAATCCTACCTCTTATGTTCTTTAAAAGTTTACCAAAAACTTTTTAAAAATTCATGTAATGTTGAAATAGAATCGTTTTCAAAGAACTTTATTTCGTAAATTAAAAAAAAAATTGCAAGCATTATTTTATAATCAATTGAATATTTTTTTATTTAGGTATTTAAACATATTAAAAACCTACTTCTGAAAGACAGATGTCTGGTTTAATATGTTCTGATTTATTACATTTTTAAAAATTATTTTTATTTTATTTTTGGTTCATAACAATTTTTTTAAAAACTCTGAATAATTATTGATTATAAAATAGACTAAATTAAATTACTTATAAAAAGCTTTTAAAAAAATTCAATTGTATTTTTTACATCTTAATTTAAATTTTTGTTTCCTATTTTGAATATACTTATCTAAGAATTCCAATCATTGTAAAAAGATAATTTCTAAAAAATATTCACCCAGCTACAAATATAGTCAATTGACCGAAATTGCAAGGGGTCGAATAAATATTCGAGCCAAAATATGTTTGTCGGATTTTTGTTCAGCCTTTTGCAATTTCGGTCAGATATTTGAAAATTCTATACTTATTTAAAATTCTGCTAAAAGAAAATTCTCCTAAATTACAATTCGTTTCAATTAGATTTTTTTAAAATATAAAGTTAGTTAAAGAAAAATTCTATAAAATAAAAATTTTGTTGAATAAAAATTTGGAGATTTAAAAATGCTGTTCTGTAAAGATTTGGGTTAATTTAAAGTCGATTAAAAAAAAACCAAAATATAAAAATTCGGCTAAAAAGAAATTCTATCTAATAAAATTTTATAAAATGTAAATTCTTATTAATGAACTTTATGAAATATTCATGCATCCCTTCCCTATTGATAGAAAATGACTAAAATTATTAAGTGACCGAAAAACATCTTGTCAGGCATTTTTCCGTCTTTTTTGTTTTTAAACTTGTAAAAAACAATCTACTTTATAATAAGTTTATTAAAAACTATTAAGTATACTCTTGAGGCTTCATGGCATTTAAAATCGTCTAAACCCAAGCAGCACGTAATATTATGTGAATATCACAGTTTAAAAAATTTTACGCTTACGTGGGTTTCGAATCTATTTACACTACCGGCAAAAATTTTGGGACCACATACAAAAATGGGATTAAAAACATGACAGTCTTAAAATGTTGATAACTCTGTCAGATATTAGCGTAATGAAAATTTTCATAGACCATTGGAAAGCTTATAAAATTTTCTGTTACATAATTCTATTTTGCAGCTTTTTTGATTAATAGAAATGGAGATTCAATGTTATAAAATCAAGTGAATTTTTCGTTTTTTGTGAATTTTCATTGTTTATATCACTGCAATATTACCCTGTAAGATTACTAATATTACAATATGATATCACTATGATATTCGTAGGGGAGAGTCGGTCAAAATGGCTATAGCAGGGTGTCTAGCAAACTGGCAATTTTAAATTCCCGGATTTCCCGGATCTTAGAGCACAATTTTCCCGGATTTTTAAAAATGAAAATTATAGATTACAATTTTGAAATAATATATTATAAAGTTTTTAAGTAGCTTTTTTAATGTTTTTATTACAGGGCTGATAAAAATCATGATTTTTTTATTAAAATCGGACTATTTTTTATTTTAATCAAAAATGATTTTTTTTAAATATTATCAGTATATAAAAGCTCAAAAAGTTTATTTGTATTAGTTTATTTTTTAAACTAAGAACATAATTATAATAAAAAATAATGAAGAATAAAACATTTAATCAAAATCAAATGAATTATGTCGAATAAATGAGGAAACTTCAAAAAAATATCTTACAATTCATATGATCTCAAAATTAAGACAATTAGATAAGAGCAGCAAAAGAATAATAAATTATAAAAAAACAAGAACGTAAGAAGATAAGAAAACAGTTAATTTTAAAAAATGAGAAAATTCTTTTAAATAAAAAATGTCATGGACATTATTAAAGAAATGAAGAAAAAATTAAGAAAACAACACAATAATGAAACAGTGGCGTAAAAATATATAAAAAAGTAGAACTCTTTTAAAAAAATTAAACTATTGACGGACAGTTTTTTAAATTAAAATAAAAAATAAGGAGATAATTAAAAAATTTTTTAAATATGTTACTAAAGAGAACAAAATTTTAAAAGAAAAGAAATTCTATGAAATAGAAGAACGATGTTAAAATGAGAATATTTAGTAGAAGATTAAATTTACATAATATAAAATAAAAGCAAGAAAGGACAAAAAATAGTGAAAAATCAAGAAAATTTAATAAATAGGATGAAAATGGAGAAATGTTTATTTTCCTCAATTGAACAAACTGTAAAAAATGTAAAAAGTACAAAAAATAATCGAATTTGGTTAGAATCTACTAAAAAATTAGAATTAATAAAAATAAAATAAAAGGAAATTTAAAAATCGTTAAAAAATAAAAAAGTTTAGGCAAATTAAACCAAAAACATTTACATTTTTACACAAAACCTAAAAATTTTATGAAAGAATTAGTAAGTTTGCAAGAAATCTCGCAAAAAATAAATAAGATGTGAAAACAAATTGAATAAATTTATAAAAAAATGAGAGTATTTGTTTTTAAAAATATGGAAATAATTATGAAAATCATCAAAATAAATAGTTTAGTGACTGTTATAATAACAAAATTCTGTAAAGTTATATTAAACAATTTGCATAAAAAGAAGAAAATTTAATAAAAATCCTCAAATAAAACGACAAATAAAAAAAAATTTAAAAGTGAAAGGAATAAGAATTTTAAAATTTTGTAAAAATAAAAAATTATCAGATAAAAATTAAGCAGTTTCGAAAAAGTGAAGCCTCTTAAAAATATTGTAAGAATTATTGTGAATATGAAAAATAATAAATATTATTTAATTATTTTGTATTAATTAATATGCATTTAAATTTAAATTAATTGAAATTGAAAAGTTTGAACAAATTGGAATATGAATTAATTTACGTTTGGAATTTATTTAAATTATTATGACTTAAAGATATAAAAATTTAATACCATTTTTTGCTCTCTTCATACCAAAAATTTGTAATTTGTAGGTATTTTGATCATCTATATTAACACAATTTTTTAAATTTCATAAAGATTAAAATATTAAAATTGAAATTTTTAAGATTTATCCATAAATTTGGGGTCAGAACAAAATTAAATATTTTAAATTAAATACTAAAATAAGTATTATTACATAATACAATTAATTCTTGTATTAATTATTACATAATTTATCCGAGCTAAAAAGCTCTAGTTCGAGCCACCTTTTAAAATCTTTAAAGTACACTATATTATATTTTCCCGACTTTTCCAAAAAAATTCCCGGCAAATTCTCGGATCTCTAGACACTCTATACTACAGTGAAGTTGGGAGTAAAAAAAAAGTTTTTAATTATAGTTTTGAAAAATATAAACCATCAAATATTTAGAAAACAACCTTTAAGAATATAATCAGGTAGTCATTTTAAGTATTTATTTCAGAAAAAATAGAAAAAATAATTATTTAAATATTGATGTCAAAATTCGCCATTTTGACTCACAACTGGGTAAATCGCCTGTGCACAAAAATATGGAAATATATGAATAAAAGTAAATAAAAATTTTATATATTTTTTATAATCAATTATCTTGTTAACAAATAAATAAAGCTTCTACAATTATAAAATAACTTACAAAAGTAAATTAAACACTGTAATAAATTACAAAAATATCTGCTTGCTTCAAAATAGCGTGAGTTTTAGAGAGAAAACGAAAATTTTGACATTCAATACCAAATGTGACAGGTTAATCCGACATGATTCTATATAGTCACGTGACTCACGTAACTCTCGCAATCGTATTTATTTTTTCTGCGCACGCGCACTTATTTTGATTCATCTCGCGCTTATTTAAAATCATATTTTAAAAATATATTAAAAATGATTCTTCAATGCACAATTATTATAATTATTATTAATATAAATGCAATTATTAATATAATTAATTTGTTCAAATACAGTAATAGCTCGATAATTAGTTTCTACATCAAAATATACGTAAGCCGAGAGATTTTCCGTATCGTATACGTATCTTGCTTAGAAGTTTAACAGCAAAGAGGCAATTTACCCAAAAACACGCGATGTAATTAAACTAATTATTTTCGTTTTAAAACTCATTTTTATAAATTAAATCAAAGTGTTTAGATAGCTAAATATTTAAGGATTAATTTAAAAAAAAATTATGTACGACTGTGAGATAGAAGTGCTTATTTTCTAAAATTTAAAAAATTATCGTTGGAAAGCATTATTTTCACAATTCTTTAATAAATTCTGTAATAACTTCTTTAATAATAAACTGATAAACATGAAACTTTATAAAAATCATCACTGCCTTAATATACTTTATTAATAAAAACAATTATGTATATGTCAGGATAGAATCGATCCGTTGGAGCAAAGTTGTGAAGGTAATGTTTAAATAAATTAAACTGAAACACTATCACATTATATTTTTTAAAAGACAAAACAGTCTTTATTTGCAACGTTTCGTCAGTAATTCACTGATCTCTTCAGGCTGTAACACAATTAATATAACACTTCGGTTATTATAATGATTTTTAACAACAAACACAAAGAATATTAAATTATTATTTTAGATGTTATAATAATACCTCCCACGAGAAGTTTGTTAATACATATTTTTTGAATAGAATTAATTATCACTAAATAGTGACATTTGTCAAAAACGTGTTTTCGTTAACGAGGAATGGTACAAACTGACCATTTTGCGAATAAATTGACAAATACAACGAAAATATTTCAGTTAAATACCAAGTCATAACAGAAATATAAATAGACAGATAAGTATCAAGAAGAAATTAGATGTTAAATTACAAGTTAAAATTTTCGTTGAAATTAAATTATAAATTAATCAATAATTGACTGGTATCAAAAGCCAACCTCATCGGGCAGATTGTTGAATTTCCTTTCTAACCACCCTCTAAACCAAAAACGTAACATAGTTTTTAATCTAATTGACAGGGCAATTTCTTTATCACACCGTAATTTTCACAAAAAGAATATTAATTTGGTGAAAGAATTATTATCTAAAAATAACTACCCTCTTAATTTTGTCAATACTTGTATTTCCAGAAGAATTACCTTATTAAAAATAAAAGGAAAAATAATAATGAAGGCAAGGAATTAACAGCTTTTAAAAAATTGTTATATGCAAAAACTCCGAAAATTTCTATTCCTTTTAAAAACAAACAACTTTACTCGAAATGTAAATATAGTTTAAAAGATTATAATTTATGTACAATTCCTAAAGTTCAAAAATCCCTAAAGAACGTAGTTAGATTAGGCAAAGATTATACAGATAAGTGGGAAAAAAGAGGTATTGTCTATAAAATTTCCTGTAAACACTGTGAAGCTGTGTATTATGGCGAAACAAAAAGAACCTTAAGGTAGTTCTCTCGGAAAAATTTTTTCTTTGAATATTTTTCTAGTTGAAGTATCATATAATAAAACATTCAAAGAATACAATGATATTTTTTTAAAGGTAGGAAGCGGTGCTACTTATTAAGATATTTGAGAATGAAGTTGAATCTTTTAACATGGAAGAATGTAAAACACATAGTTGAAAAATACAATTTTACTAACCACGCAATGAATTTTCTTGAGGTTTAAAAATAAAAACTACTAATTAATATTTTAAAGTATAAGGAATAAGATTCTTTTTTGATAAATGTGGCTTGCGGTACTAAATTTCGAAAAATAGTACTTTCAAATCCACATTTTTACGTTTTATTCATTTTTTTAAATAAATACAAAAGAGAGAGACTCTAGACTTTGAAGTTGGCGCTATTTATGAAACATCAAAAAACAAGTAAAAAATGATCAAATTTGAGTTGAGAACCACTGAACCAAGAGAACTACCTTAAGAGTACGTGTTAATGAACATAAAAAAACCAATCGCCTCATTTTAGAACATTGTAAAAAATATAAGCATGTATTTGACTTTGAAAACACAGAAATTGTCGACGTTGAGGACGATTGGAGAAGACGAACTTTATCTGAAATGATGTTTATAAAACACGACCATAATAGCATTAACATAAAAGAAAATATTACAGGGGTAAATAATATTTACAAAAAACTTTTACAAAAAATTATTGATTAATTCATAATTTAATTTCAACGAAAAATTTAACTTGTAATTTAACATCTAATTTCTTCTTGATACTTATCTGTCTATTTATATTTCTGTTATGACTTGGTATTTAACTGAAATATTTTCGTTGTGTTTGTCAATTTATTCGCAAAATGGTCAGTTTGTACCATTCCTCGTTAACGAAAACACGTTTTTGACAAATGTCACTATTTAGTGATAATTAATTCTATTCAAAAAATATGTATTAACAAACTTCTCGTGGAAGGTATTATTATAACATCTAAAATAATAATTTAATATTCTTTGTGTTTGTTGTTAAAAATCATTATAATAACCGAAGTGTTATATTAATTGTGTTACAGCCTGAAGAGGTCAGTGAATTACTGACGAAACGTTGCAAATAAAGACTGTTTTGTCTTTTAAAAAATATAATGTGATAGTGTTTCAGTTTAATTTATTTAAACATTACTTCACAACTTTGCTCCAACGGATCGATTCTGCATATAATTAAAAATGGAGAGCGACCAAATATCGTTTAAAAATAATTATGATTAATAATTCATAGGAATTTTTCAATCACTACGACTCAATAAAACACACATATGTTTTTAACGTTTCGGCAGCTATGCTGTCCTCATCAGAAACTAAAAAATTTTTTTCCTGATGAGGACAGCATAGCTATGCCGAAACGTTAAAAACATATGTGTGTTTTATTGTCTCGGAGTGATTGATAAATTCCTATGAATTAATAACTTCACCGAGTGATAAATTCTTTTAAAATAATTATGATTAATATTTATTATTGGCCAAGTTATTAACCATTGTCAATTTACCCAATTAGGCATTTTACCTGACTCTCCCCTAATGTTACGTGCTGCCTGGGAAAGCAATATTAAAAAGTAAAAATCGTTAAAAATTTAAGGGTATGAAGTATGAAATCATTCAAATCGAACCACAAAATTAATTGAGTCATTTTTTAGGTATTTTTCTATCGGCAGGGTTGTGATATTTTAACATAATAATCTCTGTCACTGAGGCTGGCTACACCGTCTACCTTATGATACGGCACGCACTTTCCTTATGTTGGCGTCTGCGCAGAAAGCAGTTGTCATGGCGACAAACTTCTGCTCAGACGCAGTAACATAAACTAGCTTATCATAAGGTGATTTTTCGACAGTTGCATAATTCTTAAGGCAGACGGTGTAACCAGCCTCACTAACAAAGTGTTTTCAGTTTTAAATTACAATGAAATATTTGGCGCATGTACCTAAAAATTGTAAAATTTTTACAGACATTTTTTTTTATAATTGTAAAATTGTAGTAAAATTTATTAATTATTTTCTTTTAGTATACTTTTCTATTCTATTCTATTCCTCTTTTATCAATAATAAGCAATATGAATAATAAAATAAATGGAAAATATTCTTTTAAAAACAAGTAATTTTATAATATAGTTTTGATTTTAATTTGCTCTTGTTGATTAAAATTTTCATTGATTGATACCAGCAGCTTTTGGTACCCCGAACATCCAATCGAACATCCTGTCTCAGCTGACGTCTGCTCATCCACCAACAGCAAATACACAAAATATTATCGCCCAATATGGACCCAATAGTGGTTTTACGACTAGTGTTGGAACCGTAGAACGAGCTACTTCGAATCTTATGGAAAGAACCAGGAATCTTAGGGATTGGCTGCGACAAGCGAGAGTCGAAAGCTCTGACTTGGTTAGTCCAGGACAGGCCACTCTCTAAAGAAATTTTTTAAAACAAATTTCTTACTTGAATCACCCGTCTGTGATTCTGTCATTTCTCAAATCTTCTTATACTTTTGTAGCAGACTTTTACAAAAGGTAATTTTTTTTCTTCATCTTCATTTTTATAACGACATTTATTTTCTCATTTATTTTATTTCAATTGCAGACGAATTTTGTCTTAATTTCAACTAAATTTTATTTTAATTTTTAAGGAATTTAATTTTAATTCCTAACTCTATTTTAAATTTAAACGAATTTTATTTTTCAGTCAATTTTATTTTAATTTCACTTGATGTTTAATTGAATTTTATTTAAACTCAATTAAAGATTTATTTTTAATTTTTTTCGTGTAAGAGAAAGAGAGGAACTGCTTACAATCAAAGACGAATTTTTAATTCGATAACATATTTCTCTTGGGATTGAACGATACGATTTTCAAAGTAATTAATGATTTACTAGTTTTTAGACTGCTTCAAATTCAAATGAATTTAAAAATAAAATTATGTATACAAAAGGGGATTAGAATTCAAATTTGAAGCAGAATTTATCATATCGAATTTCTTCAAGAATCTAAATCTAATCTACTTATTGTCGAGTGTTAGACATTTTTAATAGAATGGCTGTAGCAGAATGATTTTTTCAATTTGCAAATTTAAGTATATTTTCTTAAAACTGCTTTTTCGAATTGAGTTCGAGCGAATCTTCTATTACAATATTTTTATTGTGATGTGCATTTATTTTTACAACGAAAGAAAGGTGAAGTAGAAGTTGATAATCTAGTCACGATTGTATTATAAAACCAGAATATTATATCAAATTTTTTATTTCATTTCTAGTTGCCATGTAAAGTAGTTTTAAAATAATAGTACTTTAATTAAAATATTCTATCAAATTTAAAGTACTTTAAAAAAAAGTAGTTACTAAATAAAAATACTTTTCAAATAAAAGTACTTTCAAAATAAAAGCACATAAAAAATTAAAATACTTACAATGTAAAATTAGTTTTAAAAAAATACGTACAATATAAATTTACTTAAAAAATAAAAAGTACTTACAATAATAAAAGAGCTAAAAAAAACTTACAATATAAGTATACGTCAAAATAAAAACACTAACAAACTATATGTATTTAAAAAAATAAAGTAAGCAAAAAAACTATATAAAATGAAAGTTCAAAATATAAAAAATTGTGCATATTAAAATTTTAGTTTCAACATTGAGAAACTGATGTTAATATAAAATTATTTTTGAAGCTAGAGATATGTATTTTTATTATACTAGTCGTTTTTTTAATATTTTTTTTTCCTCATTATTCAACAAAATTGAGAATTCTGGATTTATGAGACAATCAAGGTAAATTATAACGAAGTGATGCGAATCTCAAATCATTAATATAATTACCCCTGTACATTTTTTCTTGTAAATATATTGTAATATGATTGTAAAATAGAGTCATTCGTTAAAGTTAATCATTTTGTATATTTTTGAAATTAAATTTTGTTCATAAAAAGATGCGCAATTGCCTATATTATATAAGGGATAAATATTTCTATATTTCATATTTTAATTTATAGCAACGACGGTGATATTGTACGATATTATAATTACATAGTTTTTTCGTTCGTCCCAAAATGTGATAAACATTTTTCTAAATGTTAAATATTTGGTATATTTGTTACCAATTATCAAGTAATTCATTTTTTATGTCAGTCAAGTTTTTTTGTTGTTTATATATCTATATAGTTTTGTAGCGCGTCAATGATCCAAAGTAGCTATAGGGAGCAACAATATAATATTGTTGCCCAAACTATTGCCAAATTTTTATTAGGTGATTATGTAAAAATAAACTTTACTTTGGATCAAGATCATCCCCCGATTACATGCCAAACATTTATCAAAGTGTAAGAACCAATAGATACCTGATTCGTTTTAGATTTATAATTATTAAACTTTAAGTATTGGATCCCAAATAGAAATTTTAATGGATCACTTTAATGTATAAATATATAAATATATAAGTCGTGCTTAGATAACATTTTGGTCGTTGACCTTTTGAACCCATATTTTGAAATTTCAGGAAAAGACACAAAAAATTTATTGTAAAATTTTATAAAAGGGAAAATTTTTGTTGTTGAGAAGCATTTTATGAAATATAATTTCATAAAATGGAATAATTTATAATGTGCCATTTATGTTTTCAAAGTTGTACATTTTTGAAATGACTTGAAACGAATTCATAATTTAGAATCATTATTTCAATGTTAATTATTATTTATCATATTTATAAAAATCGTCTAATTTTTGTTCTAGTTTACTTTAATTTGTTAAATTTGTCTGAAATGTTTATTCCTCAAATTATTTTCAACACACTAAATTGTACACTTTTTAAGAAAATTGTTTAAAAATCTATTTCACTTTTTCGAATATAAATATACGACAAAAAAAATATAACTAGGTTTTTTTAACTCTATAATTTAAGAAAAATAAACCAATTATAGAAATGTTGAAAATATTTTAAAGAATAGAAAATTTATAAATATGACAAACTCAGGGAATTTGAAAATATTTATACAAAAAAGTATATTATAAAAGTCTGATTACATTTTTCCTGTCGTTTTGTTTTTAATTTATTATAAATATTTAGTAAATATTGAATTATTTTTTTTGTATATTGTAATTATTTTATATTGACATTTAATTGTTTATAAATTCGTAATGTCTTATCACTGAGTGATAAATTTGAATTTATATAGTAATATAATTATTATTTATTTATATTTGACCAATTTTCTTTCCTGAAGTTTCAAAATATAGAATTCTTATAGTAGTACCGTCCTGATCGTTACAAACACTCAACAGTATTTTCTCCTATGCCTATAGATACAGCTCACTTGTTATATAATTATATTAATCATTTTGTAACTGGATTTCTTAAGCTATGATATGTTTAGTCGTATCTCATGTAGAATATCTCACTATTATTAGCGAGGAATAGAAACAAGTTTCTAGAAATTAATATTGATTCCTTTCTATATACGTACATTGTTTCGATTTAGCTGATTAGTGTGTAAAAAAAGTTTATCATTTTCGAGATAGTCGAAAATTTCTGTATTGCTGGTTTTCAAAAACCGAACTATTTAATTTAATACTGACTTTAAATAATGAATTTAGAAATTTAGACTTATTTGAAAATAATTTATCAAAATTTTAATTTAATTTGATACAAACTAATTAACAGTTTTGAACTGATTTAATACTATTTAGTACTTGAAAACGATTTAATACTATTTAGCACATTAAAAACGAATTCAATATTGTGAAGTATAATTGAAAATAAATTTAATACTATTTAATACTTTGAAATGGATTTATTACACAATGAATGAAATATCATAATAGATCTTTCAAGATGAATAATTAATAATATTTTATAGATACGTAAAAGACAAATTTACAGAAGTTTTTGACTGCAGCAGGTATATAGTTAATTATGTGTGAAACAGTGACTTTTGCACTCATCGAATTTTTGCACACCTTTGTAATAATCCTGATAGAAGCATTATTTTCATCTTGTCAAAATCAACAAAGATGTGTAGATCGTAAGTTGTCTTCCACAAGAAAGATTTAAATATTCGAACTTGCCTAAAACTAAAGGTATATTAAGTATGTAGTTGTAGATAAATTATTTGTGGCAAGATGTGTTTATTGAAGTAAATGAATGTTTACAAATGTATAGATCATTTTTATTTGTTGAAATCTAATAAATATGAAATATGTATAACTATCACCTGCATTTAAATTAGTTAACTCACAATTCAATGCAATTTACTACGTCGATATTTTATACTGCATTAAGAGAAATAAATATTACTTGGTACAATCCAATTGGTAACAATTACCAAATAAATGATAATGTCATCTATTCAAATAAAAATAATTACTATCAAAATAAGGTAGTTGTTGCCATCTAAATAATACTGGGGTGCAATCGAAAAAACTCTTCACGAAAACTGGAAATTTGTAAAAAAAAAACTTTAAAAAACTTTTGATTCCAAACTTTAATTTCCTCAAAGTTTTAAATTACAATGATTTCAAAATTTAAAAGTTAAAATCCAATCTTTCCGATATTTCAAAAATGTTCTAATTTGATATTAAATTCTTTTCTTCCTTGATAATTTTCTTTTATCATTGTTTGACTTATTAATAATGAATTTTCTAATTTAATAATCATGTTTCTATTTTTGTTTAAATTTTAACCTCATTTTATCAATGAATATAATTTATTTCTTTTAATTTCTTATTAAAAAAAAAGTGTTTGTATTTTATTATTTCTTTTGGATTTTTATACAAATATCTTAATGCTAATCACTTTACTTCAGGTTATTTTATATAATTTTAGTATAATAACATTTCGAAAAATTGATAAATTTCTTTATTAATTTTTTTATTTAATTTGATAATTTTAAGGGGGAGTGAACTACAATTTTTTTCATTTTTCTTCTTTACATTTTGTCTATTTCGCAAATTTATTTACCCTTTCATAAAATTTTTAGATTCTAAGATTTTTTAAACAAATTTTTGTTTTTAAAATTGTTTAAAGATTTGTTTCTTTTATTTTTTTAATTTATTTACATTTTCCTTTTTGTCGCCAGGATATCTCAAGAACGCTTCAAAGGATTTCAATAAAATTTGGATGATTTATTAAGCTCATGAATATCTAAATTTCGACACAAGGATTTTTGAAAATATTCAATCAAATTTTTTTAGCACCTTTTTTCATCGAAAAAAATTGTTTTTTGCCAAAAATTTTTTCCATGTTAAAAATACAACTTAATGAATGCAAAACTCATATTCCTTATTTAAAAACGAATTGACTGGCCTATATGAAGTTTATAATTGACGAGATAATTGATCAAATATTCGTAAATTAATTAATGTTTTTTCATTTTTTTGCATTTAAAATTTTTTTTTTTCTAAATAACTTCCTCCATTTAACTTGTAAATTATTAATTTACAATATTTGTAATTAATTTGTAATATTAGTAATTATTTTGCTTACTTGGATATGAAATGTTCATGAAATGTACATAATTCTTACCTAGTTTATTTTTTTAACAGTTAAAATTCAAAAATTAATTATTGTGTTACATAACCTCAAACTCGAAAATCGCTTTTCACTCTAAATAAAAATATTATTTAAATTAATTTCACCAAATTTTGAAAGATCCAGTTGTACATTTTTCAGAAAAAATTAGCTTGAGCTATACTTTGTTGTATATAATATAATAACTCATATTTGTCGCTGAAAACATACTCTAGAATTTTATTTATAGATTTTGTTAAATATAACATTCTGTTTAAAAATACGTAAAAAAGAAATTTTATTTGTTCAATAACTTTTTAAAAAAATATTATTATTTAATAAAACCCAACAAATAAAATTATAGAGAATGTTTCAATGTGAAAAATGAGCAATTGTTTGTCAAAATTGGATGAAAAATGCAGTGGTTTATTAAATTTAAAAAAAAAAAACATAAAGTGTAAAATAATTATTATTTGACAACAAATTTTAGCTAAACCTTATTTTTTCTAGAAAATGTCACTTTTTGAAGATTTTCATTTTATTTACTTTTAATTTTTTTTTGTGATGTAGATTTTCTTGTTTTTACGCAAAGTATAAAAAAAATTTATAAAATTTTGGTTTTATAACATATTGAAAAATTCATTAATTTTTTTATTGATTTTCTTATTTAATTTGATAATTTAAGGGGAGAGTCAATTTTTATTGTTAAAATTGTTTAAAAAAAAAAATTTTTCTCGTTTTTTATTTTATCTTTTTAAATATTATTTGCTTCAATTTCACTAATAAATAATTCACTCGTAAATTTATCGGGATTTCAATCTATTCAAATTTTATTACAATCAAATTTCAGTCGATTTAAATTTTCATTCTTTTGAGAATTATTTAGCTTTTAAAATTTTGACTAGAAAATGTAAATATTGTCAACAAGATGAAAACCGTTATTAACCTATTCGAAACTGATTTGGTACCATCTATTCCTCTTTGAGCCTTATTTTAATTTTAATTTATTTTATTTTTAAAAAACTGTTTTTTTATGGGAGTTTTTTTAATGTTAAAATACATCTACAATTATGAAGATGTTTTTGACAATTAAAATAATAAGCAGTCGGTATGATTTTGCTCACAAATTTCTGAATTATCCTCAAATTTTTCTATACTCGGAAGCCAAGAAGTTATTTGATGAAGTGGGCTTGAATATCTATTTCCTAAAGAAAGTTGCGCCGCATTAATCACAGGTTTCGCTTTACAAATCAAAAGTCTGACACAAGAAGTATCTAAACCATCAAATTTGTCTATCAATTGTTCGGGAAGAGTCTCGTCTTTAGCCTGTCTCAGCAAATTTTGAATCTGAAATATTCAAAATAAACATAACAATTTGAAAGACTCAAAATTCGTAAATCTGTGAAGTTTTGCAATGTTTATAATCAACAATTAAAAGATAAATTTTGT
Organism: Ganaspis brasiliensis; assembly: GCA_037103525.1. Taxonomy (NCBI): domain Eukaryota; kingdom Metazoa; phylum Arthropoda; class Insecta; order Hymenoptera; family Figitidae; genus Ganaspis; species Ganaspis brasiliensis. The sequence goes on along the minus strand of JAZKLR010000175.1, from coordinate 649,062 downwards.
TTTAACACGGAAAATAATAAAATTCTTTGCCTAAAAATTTTCCTTTTAAAAATTGTTGATCGATAAATGTTTTAAAAAATTTGTTCAGACTAATATTTATGAGAATGTAAGTAGAAATTTTTTTTTATTTAAACGCTGTGAATTTCAAATTCATTTACAAATTCAGAATCATGAATTTTGTGATTTCTTCAAATATTCAAAATCACGAATTTGATTCAAAGATTTGAAATTACGAAATGTGATTTTATTATTATAAATTAATAGAATTGTTGGATAAAAAATAAATTTATGATTTTTATATTTTATTTTACGTACCTTTTCACTTTTATTTTCTGTAATTAATTTATAAATATCAGGCATTCCTTTAGTCTCATCAGACTTGTCATTATCAATTCGTGGAGTCAGATCAAATAATGATCCTATCTGAAAAATTAAACAATTAAAATTTTGTATATCTCTGGATTTAATTGAAGACAATTACCTTCTAGTTTTTTAAATCTATGAAATTAATTGTTATTTTGAATCTTTTTGAATGAAAAAATCTTTGTTTCTCAATTTTATTTTAATTTGCTTCAATAAATTTTTTTCAAATCAAAAGCGTATTTTTTTCTATAACAACTTTTTATTTTGATTCATTCTTATTTTACGATTAACCAAACATAGTTTTGAATTAAAGTAATTTCATTTCTATAATTTTTTTTTTAGCAAAGAAATAAGTTTTTGATTTCATGAAAAAGTTTTATCAGTTTGAAGATTTTTTTTCTACAAATTTTATCTTGATGGCTTATTAATTCTAAAAACAATAAAAATATTTAATTGAATTAATTTTTTTGTAGTAAAATTTATTTGGTACCAATTGTGCTAGAAAAATAACACTATTAACTGTAATAGCTGTTATTTTCTGCGAATCCAATCCTAGCAAGCGGAAAAAAGTTGCTATAAAAGGAATCGGTCCTTTTCCCTTAGGTTTTTCTTTCTCTTCATTATTAAAGTCTTCAGTATCACCTCGTCTCTGAGATTCTTTTTGATTTAAACTTTTGGCCACCAAATTAGCAATGTCCCTTACTGTTTTCAAATAATTTTGCGCATTACGAAATCCCTCCTTTATTTTATCAAATACACCTGTAAAAAATTTATAGAATTGGCAAAAGTCTGAATTTGATAAAAGAAAAAACTTGAAACATTTTAAAAATTTGTTCTTTAATCAATGTTCTTTTTTTTAAACGTTTATAATTTAAATGAATGGATTAAAATAATTTTTAAAACTTGATTAATTGAAAGAATATATATAAAAAACGTTTATAATTAAAACTAGAAGCATTTTTTAAACTGGATAAAAAATATATTTAAAAGTTTATTAATTAATTACCTCCATGATCACAAAAAGTAGGTGAAGCAGAAATTACGAGTAAAAAGCAGAGACTAACAGTAGTCATCCTTGTTGAATAATGTCCTTAGTTGTACTGAAGAAAACTAAAATTTTTATCCTGGAATAGAAGCAGGAAAGAGGCAATTATTTTATTTTGATTATCTTTAACACATTTATGTCATTCCTTATACGTGTATTTGTCGACAACCCGTTTCTTTTTTATTTTTGCTCTTTACGCTTTCTCAGCCAAGCAAAAAGGAAGACCTCTTAAAAAATTGTCTAGCGGCACAGTTGCTATAATATTTTCTACCAAGGCGCATTTTATTTTTGAATTGACCAAGGGCATTATTTCTTACAACTTTATAGAAATTTTAAATAATTATTTATTTCCAGAAAATATTTTTGTAAATAGTTCAAAGTGTTTTTACATTAAATTATTTTTTTCTATAATACCTAAAAGTTATTTTTTTATAAATAATTTTTACATAGTTAAGAGTTCACCTTTAAATGGTTAAAATCCCATTTTTAAATAGTTGAAAAGTTCATTTCTTAAAAAATCGCAAAAATTTGTTTTAAAAAAAGTAATAATTTATTTCAAGTATTTATTTCGTTATGCGGCGATTATATATTATCTTTATATTTGTAAACAATATTTTTCATTTTATGAGTGCAATGAAAGAAGATTTAGATTTTTATTTAGAGGAAGTACGAAGTTTGAGTGAATTACCTTTGAACAAATTGATTCAATTGAAATCAACATTTGGTGATAAAAATAGTAAGTGAAACAAGTATTCATATCAATTTAATAATAGATCAAATTTAAAAAGATAAAATTTTAAAATCAAAGAACTTTAATTTAATTCTTTTTTAATTTAGAATTTCCTTCTAATGGCATTTTTAATTTAATCTTCCATATTTTACATGTTTCTAATAAAGTATTTTTTAAATTCAGACTTTTTGGAAAATTAATTACATTTTTTTAATAGTAGATGAATATGAAAATGATCCTTTGTCGGTGAAGAGTAGAATGTCTTCTCTGGCACTTCCTACGGCTCTTCCTCTAAGAAAAAGTGATAAGCAACCTATTAAACGGTATGAGGAGTGGCATGAAAAAGGAGAAAAGGATTCAAAAATTTCGAAAATTTTTCAACTGACGATAACAACCCTCTCTTTTTTGGCATTTGGCGGATATCTTCTGACTTTAATTATCATGGCAATCAGACGCTCTGCTACTCCGACGACTTCAAGTTTAATAGTCCTTTCGGTAAAAAATATATTTGTGAAGTTTTAACCAATTTTTATCCACTTTCTTCAAATTAAAATTTTAGTGTATTAATTGTTTTTCTCTATTTTTGGATAATACTAGAAATTTGGAATAATAATTATCCTTTGACATTTTCTGTAAAATAATTTATTATTTTTTTTAATATAAAACAAACTTATTTATTATAAAAGTTAAAATTCAAAATTTAAATTAATAAAAGTTAATATTATTAGCTTAAAAATAAATTCTCAAGTTAGACATTTTTATTCTATCAATATATTTTGGTCGAAAACTAATATTTTATTTTATTAATAGGATGTTCAACCCATTGACATAACCTCAAACTAAAAAATGATGTTTCACATATAAAATAGAAATATAAATAAAATCGATTTTACCCAATTTTAAAAGATTCAGTTGGACATTTTTTAAAAAAAATTAGGTTAATAAAAAATTTGTTATGAAATAATAATTATTTAACATTTTGTGTCTTTTCTTTAAAGGTCGTCAACAATGGTAATTTTCATCAAATTTTAATAAATAATTAATAGCTCATTTTAATATTTGTAACAAGCTTATTTGTTGGATTTTGTAAACATTTCTTTTGTTTAAAAAATGTATAATAGATAATTTTTATTTTTTAAATAATTTTTTAACAAAATCCAACAAACAGATTTGTATTATTTGTCAAAATTAAATGAAAATTACAATCGTTCAAAAACTTTAAAAAAAAAGTACAAAATGTTATTAATTATTGTTTCATAACAAATTTTGTATGAAACTAATTCTTTTTTAAAAAAGTACAACTGTATCCATTAAAATTGGGTGAAATCAATATTAATAATATTTTTATTTTATGTGAAAAATCATTTTCTAGTTTGAGGTTATGTCAATGGGTTGACATAATTATATTCGAAAATTTTTTTAAAAATTATTCTGCTCTGATTTTTATTTTTCCTTTTCAGAATATAAAAAATTTAGAAAAACTTACTAGACCGAAAAGAGATGTTTTCAAACTATATTCTAATGAAAGTGATTTGGACACTGACGAAATTTACAAAGGAATGTTAATGCTTTCTCGAGGATTTGCACTTTATAATAAATAGATTTAAATATCCAAAATTTATAGGGGAGAATGGCATCAATGAGACATTTCAATTTCTTAAAAAATTATTGAAAAAATGTCGAAACATCATAGTTTTTTTTTTAGATAAAGTGGAAAATTAATTTATATGTATTTTAGTTCAGTAAAATGTTTTCAAATAATAATTTTTCATAAAATTGAAATTAATGTCTGATTAAAAAAAATGTCTCTTTGGTGACGTTTATCTATTAATTTAGAATACACAATTCACTTTTAATTATAGTAATTTATGACTAGTTTTAGGAATATAATTATCATTTTAATTTATTTATAATATATCTAAAAATGTATATACATAATATAATAATATCAAATATATTATTTATTTATATTTACTACTTTCCTGAATAAAATTTTATTGATATAATAATTTTATCAAATGAATGTCAACTATAAGTGTAAATACAGAATTATCAAATACTTCCTATTATTATTTTCTTATCAAAAGAATTAAAAACAAATAATTAAATTACAAGGTCAAAAACTACAAATTTTGCAATATTTATAATTTTATAATTTGCATAAATGTATACATTGTCATAACTACAATATTATTTAATATGCACGCGGTTAGAAAATAACTTAAATTAGGAAATCGTTTTTGATGACGTATGATGATGATTATAGTTCGGTTATCTTGTTGTTCGTATATGTTCATACAATGACGTAAAAAATGGTCTGATGCCTCGTCTGTTGAACACACGCCTTTTTTTTAACGAATCATAACAATTTTTCCTGGATCAACGACCAATGAAATCGTCGTAAATAAACTTGTTTATCAATCCACACGTGTTAGTACATTGTTTCATTGTATTTATGGACGACGTACAAAGTATATTATTAAATCAAGTTTATTATCAATCGCAATTAACTTAATTTTTATTTAACAAAAAAAAAATCATTTCAAATAAATTTATGATTTAAATTACTTAATTAAATACAATCATATTTAAGAATTACAAATTAAATTAATATTAAAAAATATTAGTTTCAAAACATTCCTGCGTTTAAACAATATTTTTTGTTCACCAATTCTTAATTATTACGATTAGTTACATTAATATTTTTTAATAAATTATTTTCAGGAAAATGAATGCTGTTTATCAAACCGTCGCAGATGCTGAAAATTAAAAATTTGTTTTTAATATTTTGTGAATAACAAAAAATTGTTAAAATGAAGATTTGTTTAATTTTAAATTGTCAAATTAATTTCACTATCAATTTGATTTTGACTTTTTTCCATTTGAATTTTAATATCAAATTGTTATCGAAACTTACCCCATTAATTCACTTTTTTCTTGATTTGTTTTTTGTAACTGTTCCGACAAAGTTTTGGTTTGAATTTGCAATTCGTTGACCGTTGCCCTTAATTTTGAACTTTCTAATGAAAATTTTCTGTTCATTAAATCCAATTGCGAATTCGCACTAAAAGGGTAATATTAATTGAATACAAAATTAATTTATAAAACAATAAAAAGTTATTCAATTTTCAAATAGGAAACTGAAAAAAATGTTAAATTGCAATTTTTCTTTTTATTTATAACGTACTAATTCATCCTTTCTATCGCATGTTCCTTTAGTTGCAAAAATTGTTTATGTTTCAAATTAACACAATTCTCGTGTTCTATCATATTATCTTTTAGGATTTCAACATTTTTCTGCAATATTTGAATCGTTTGCTTGGATTTTTCATATTTCCTGAAAAAAAAGTTTTATTTTAAAATATATGATTTAAATATAAGAAATTGAATGTATTCTCACGAAATTAAATGAATAAAAACTTAGTTGATTAATTGAATTAATTATTTATCGATTAATAAATAATTAATAATCGAATAATTAAGTCACTGCCAATTAATCGATTAATTGACTGAATTATTGAAAGATTAATTAATTGATTGATGTATCTAAATTGATAAATAACTTGAAACTAGAGAAAAGAAACAAATTTATATTTTTTAATTACTTATGAACGTCATTAAATGTCTCTTCAAGATTATCTAAATGTTTAGTTGTTATTTCCAATTGATCCTTAAAGTCAGCACATTTTATTTCCAGTCTATTGTTTTCTTTTTTCAAATTTTCTATTTCCTTGTCTTTTTCTTTAAGACGTTCTTGTGTATTTTTTTCATGTTCTGTGATAATATTCCTGTAAAGAAATAATTGTTAATTTATATAGATCAGAAATTAAAATATATTAAACGACGAAGTTTATCTCTTACATTTGCTTATTTCTAATCTCATATTCATCAGCTAATTCTCTTTCTAAAATTGCTATTTTTTCAGAAAATTTCCATTCACATTCAATACAATTATTTTGATTCGTAACAAACTCCGGAAATACCTGTTGTTTAGGAATTTCAGTTTTAATAATTATAATAATCTTTACAACAAAGAATATTTTTCTATTTAACTAATTTTGGAAAATTAAATTAATCTCATTTCTAAAAAAAAGTAAAAAAATTATTTATAATTAGCAACAGATTATTTTTGCTCTAATTAAAACTCGATCTTACTTTTAAATTGTATTCTGGTTCAATCAATGATCTTTCAAAATCAGCTGCTCTTAAATTATTTTGATCCATACAAATTTCACCGTAAGAAAAAGTTGAAATTCCATTATAAATTCTTGGAGTCGTAATTTTACCAGATAATTGTAATATTTCTTGAGCCATTTTAAACAGATTTCGTTTAATTATACAAAATGTGCTCTGTCCAAACTTATTTTTATGAAATAAAAAAAATCTAAGAAAAACAATTCCGTTAAGAACAATGTCATTATTATCAGCAAACTGAAGAGAACTTCAAAATATTTTAATATCGATATATCGATTTAACGATTTATTTTTAAAAAATAATTTAAAACATTTTCTAGATTAAACGACATTAATTTACTGTAATAAAACAGCAAAACAGTTTTGCGCATCTTTTTGTGAAAATAACAACAAATGAGTCATTTGATAAACAATAAATTCGAAGATTGTTAATTGCAAAAAGTAAACAAAGTTTTTCAAATCATTGCGCCAAAGAAGCACATCGCACTTTTTGGGCACGTGTTTTTGTTTTTGAAAATCTTATCCCACTTTTATACTCAATTTTGTAAACAAAATATTTTATCAGATTTAACTACTCGCTATAGATTTTTTGTTTACTTTTTTATCAAAATATGAATTGACTGGAAATTTAATTAATCCAAATTTTAATCGATCAAAATTTCAATCTAACCTCATTTTTAATGGAAAATATGAATCGACTCAAAATTTATAATTAATCCAAATTTTAATTGCTACTATAATGTCAATTTATCCGTAAGTTCATTGAGAAAAATTATTATTATTATTGGTGAAGATTTTAATCTAATATTTAATCTAAATTTAATTTATCAAAGTTTCAGTTGATTCAAGTTGAAATTCCTAATAATTTTAATAAATTATATAATCATCAGATTCAAATTTCAATATTTATAAAATTTCACTCAATACAAAATTTTAATTCAATTATAAAAAAGTTTTAATATTTAATCAATGTTTTTACTTAATTTTTATTGATCAAAATTTTTGTTATGTTGTAATTTATTGTCCAAATCTTTGATTTGAAAGAAACGTCAACCGGTTTGAAATTTAATTTATCAAAATTAACTTAAATTTTATAAATTAAAATTTCCTTAAAATTAAACAACTTTACTAATTTACGTTACTTAATAAATTAAAATTTATTATAAATGTTGTTTTCCGCTTTTTGTGCACTTAATTTGCACCTGAAGGTAAACAAATCAGTTTAGTTTTCCGTACAATTCGCAAACACAAAGTTGAACAAAAATATTTTGCAAAGTTCAAATTCTTAGAAGTGATGGACTCTAAGCAAACCATTTGTGCCAAAAACACTTTTACGACGCAGACGTAATCGTATGATTCTATTCTACATGTATGCATAGATAGTTGCATGTTCAAGTTTATAAAAAGCCTAGAACGTTAATGCTTCTTCAGTAAACCCTAATCTACCAAGCTTCATACTATTCCTCCACAAGTGATTCTCAAATTCAAAAAATCAATAATAAACAATTGAAATATTGGATAGTTACATTTTCAAATGCTAAGTTGTAATTTGAAATGAAATAAAATAAAGTGTTAGTTAAAGTGTCATTATATTCTAAAAAGTCGAAAAGTTTTAAAAATTTGACTTTTACAATAAAGTGCTGTGATATTTAAGACTTAAAAGGTGAATTGATACAAAAAGTACCAATGATACATTGTTTAAATAAAAAATATTTTAATTGTTTAAAAAAAAATTTTTTAAAAGAAAAATAATTTTTTTTTTGATTGAAAAGAATTTTTAATATGAAAAATATTTTATTTCTTAGGGGAATATTTTTTTAGTATTTTTGTTCATACTTTTAAATTTTTTTTTAAATCATGACAGTAACTGAACTTTTTTAAAAAAGATGATGCAATGTGTGAAAGTGTTTAAAGTTTTTTAACACTTTTTTTTTTTTTGATAGTTAATGTTTGTTTAATTTGTGTTAGATTTTTGGTAACTTTTATTTGGTGTTTTAAAATATTTTCCAACTTTTGTTTATAAAGTAAATTTTTTTTTTCAGTGGCATAGAGATTAAATTAAAAATTTACTCTCGATATTATGTCTCTTAGTAAAAATGTGCGACATTGTAGAAGATGTATTTCACTAACAAGGTGAGTGACTAATTTAACTGATAACAAGTTAGATCGAATGTGATTTTATAAGGATATCAATAATTTATATAATTAAAAAACAATTTATTTTTTAAATCTGAATTTAGAAATCATAAAACCATTAAAATATTTTTGGTATTTAATTCAATATTATTTAATACTTAGATAAAATATTTTTACCACTACGCCTTCATTATCATTTTTTAAAATTTTATTTTATTACATTACGTAAACAATATAGAGTATGTATTTAAAAATAAAATAATTAAATTACTTGACGGAAGCAACTATTCTTACTGCGCTGCAAGTCAAGTTGCCTATATTCTTCTTTTGAGTGTGTCAATGAAAGAGAAAGATGAATGGAGTAAACGGATGTAAGACAAAGAAAGAACTTGTTTGTATTTCTATATAGTGCAATCAGCTGATGAATGAATATATAATACTAAATAACACAATAACACAGTGGCATAAAAACACAGTATTTCAAGTAGTTTTACTTGTTTTGTATCTTAACATTTTACTAGTTGAATACTGAATTAAAAAAGAACTTTGTTAGTCGCAAAAACTAAGAGTAAACTATGTGCGAAGTAACTTTATTGTGAATGACGTTTATGATTTGTTTACTATCAAAGTTATTTTATTTCCAACGCGCAATTGTGCTTTAATTTATCAACAAGATAATGTGCATTTCTTCACACTTACTAAGGAATAAAACAACTTTTACGTTTGTTTCTCTTAACACTTTTTAGGTATTTAAGGAATTTATAGGTTAGGTTTACTCTATTATGCTTTTAAATCGTTAAATTCAAGTTTACGTTTATTTCATGAATTACAAGTAGTTGACTAATTAGTAATAAATATATTATAATTAAAATATCTTAATAATTATTACCCTAAATTATTTAAACTTAATTCATCTTTACTTGTTTCTAAATTCTAATTCACCAGAAATTAATCTCTTTGTCTAACATGACACGATTTTATTGTTCTAATTTATTTTATTTCTGTATTAAGCGATCTTTGTTGCCTTTTGTTTATTTCAACATTTAAAAAATATTGCTGACTACAATTATTCAAATTAATAGATATTTCTTTATGGCACAAACTAAATTGATAATATAAATTATAATAACTGAATTTTGTTTTTAAAAATTGCAGACATTTGGCGGAAAATACCAGTAGAGATGGAAATGGTTCGCCCTTAACAGGAAAAGTAACTGAGTCATTGAACATTTTAGAAAAATCAAAAATGTCGATGCCAAATCAGTGGAAGTTTTTAGCTCAAATAAAAGACTTTTTAAATAAATCAGGTTACGATAAGAATGTACAATTGATTTTAAATAAGGATTGGATAGATTTCTTTCAAAAATTAACTTACTCTCAAATTGAAAGTATCAGAAGAATTTCTTCCATCGATAGTTTAAAATCATTCTCTGGTAATGAAAGTGGAAAAAACGATGATAATGAATCGAAAACTTCCATTATTTCTCATCAAGAGAAAGAGAAAAAAGTCATACAAGAACCAAAGCAAGAATCAAAACCTAAACAGAAAATAGAATTAAAACAACAACAGGTTCAAGAATTAAAACAGCAAGTAAAGCAAGATTTGAAGGTATTAATTTCGATTTTTTAGTTATATTTTCTTTTATTTCCTTAAATTCGTCATTTGTTTATTTTTATTCGTTACTTTATTATTTTCTTCTGAAGATCTATTTTTATTATAATATTACATTGTTATTATTATAATCTTTTGTTTTCTGTAATGTTCCTTTTTGTATTCTAATCACTAATAATATTAAATTTCAGATAAAGCCAATCAATCCAACACTTATGCCACCTAGAGACTTGAAGGAGCAAATTTTTGCCCTGCCACAAATGTTAGCAGATCTTATACCAAAACTAGGTGTTAAATATCCAACAAAAACATTCCCTATTCCAAAGTGGAAGACAAATATGTACAAGAATGTTTCAAAATACAGCATTCTTTCTAGAACTAAACACGTTTTAAACAGTATTGCAACTGCTGAATCAAATACTTCGAAATTTCGACGGATCGAGGATTTATTGAAGCATATAGATGAATATCCTGATGCTAGATATCACGCAATTAAAGAAGGAGGAATTGGAATTTTGTTACGAATGAGACAGAAAACGAAAGACGAAAACATAAATGGTAAATAAATTCAATTCAATAAATCTATTAATAAAATTAATGTAAATTTAATTAAAATTTACTACACTTTTTTCAAAGTTGTACTGTTTTTATTTAAATTTTTTGCTCGGATGTTAGAGAGTTCTGATTACTTATAATTAATATTAATTTTAAGAATCGATCAGAGAAGCTTTGACTGTTTTGGGACACTCTGAACCACTTCCTAATCGAGGAATTAGAATTCTTTCCATAGACGGTGGTGGAATTCGAGGAGTTTTAGTTGTTGAAATGCTAAAGAAACTGGAGCAGTTGACTGGGAAAAGAATTTATGAACTGTTTGATTACATTTGCGGTGTTAGCACTGGTGCTATTCTTTCAGCAGTTATTGGTAATTATTGTTTAATACAAAATTTAAAAACAGATTCGTATTAATTTAGACCTTAATGATAGTCATTTTAAAATTTCGACTAAATTGACAAAATTTTCCATAACCATTTTCATGCAGCAACTACAAAAGGAAATGGAACAGGTATTTTGTTCTTATTCTCAATTTGTATTCTTTAAAAATATTTATTTATGAAAATTTGAATTTTAAATTTAATTTAAAAAAATTTATATTTGAATTCATCTTAAACTCAATCGATCCAATCTTTAAATTCTCAAAATTGTAATCTATTCTAGAAAAAAAGTCTATTTTTTTAAAGAAAAACAAAATTTTTTTCTCATATTATAAATTATTATTCATTTATAATATAAAATTTTAAATATAAATTAATTGTTATCAAATTAAATTTTGTGAATTGATTTTTAATTATTAAAATTTGTTACAAATTAATAAATACAATGAAATTTGAGAGAATAAATCAGCTTTTTCCTGAGTTGAAAATTAAAAATTTTTATAGTTCGTTACAAAAGGTAGAATATGTTTTTAAATAGTTTTTTGAAGAATATATATTTAAACTTCTATACAAATTTCATTTATTCCAAACTTTTGTTGATATGATTTCTTAATTCTTAACATTTTTTGAAACAATAAGAAATCCAATTAATAACAAACAATTCTCCAAAATTTCTATCAGTATAAATTTTAATTTTCCCAAATTAAAAAATCCCCAACTTCTATTGCTTCAAATTTAAATTATTTCAAACTTCAATTAATCAAAATTGCAATATATAACTAAAATTTTAAGATTCATAACTCATGTTTATTTCAATGTCTAATGGTGGAAACAAAAATTATTTAAATTTTTTATATTTTCAAATTAAAAGTTTTAAAATTGACTTTATTAATACGAATTTAAATTGCTTCAAACTTTAATTAGCATGAACTATTAATTATTCAAATTTTAATAATAATAAACTTCAATAATTGTTATTTAAAACTTTTAATGGTTCAAAATTTTAGACAATTCATTTTTAAATTATTAGAAACTTTAAATATTTTAAAGTCTTAACAATGCATATATTAAGTATTTTAAACTTCAACCAATATATAAAAACTTTAAATTATAAAAAATTTGCATTGTATCAAAACTTCAATCAATCCAAATTTTTTGATTAAAAATTCAAGTACCTATTAAAATGTTAACTAAAATTTGTTTTAGTAAAAATGGGAATTAATGGAACGTGAAATTTATTAAAATTTGCAAAACTATTATGTTTAATTTATAGAAAAGTGGAAATTTCAAATCGATTCAAACTTGAATTTAGTTCACATTTTAATAAATTAATAATACTTGAATTTATTGTTTCTAAATCCTTTTGTGATTCAGACTTCTATTAATGAAGAATTATATCAAATCTATTAAGATCTTAATTTGCAAAAATCTAAATATCAATCAATTTAAATTTCTACTCATAAACTTTTACAGAATTTTTATGAATTTCCATCAGTATTATTTTATTTGATATAAGTTGAAAACTGCTGAATTTACTTTTACGTGATTGATCAATAAAAAATAATTCAAATTTTCAATGCTGTTACTAAAAATGAAAATTATTTCCATCTATCAATCAGTAAAAATTTAATAACAATTAAGTCATTTTCAACTGATCCTTAAGTTTTATAATTATTCATTAATTTTTTTAATTATTTTTTTCTCTTGTCGATTATTCTCGACAGCTTTCGAAATTTTTTTCAATTATTTTATTCAATATTCAATAATTCTCGGCTTTTTCCAATTATCAATAATTTTTTTTGAAATTTCAATACAATTCTTTAATTATTTTCTTCAATTTTCATATATTATCTAAAAAATTTTCTATAATTTTCCTCAGTTTTTAATTGACAACTTAATATTCTCCTTCAATTTTATAATTATTTTTTAATTTTTTCAATAATTTTGTTGTATTGTCGATTAATCTCGCCATTTTTTGAACTTTTTTTACTTTTTTTTCAATTGTCAAGTATTTTTCTTAATATTTAATTATTTCAATTATTTAGTAATTTTTCTTTTAATTATCAATTATTTTCTTACAATTTAAATTTAATTCTTTAATCTTCAATTTATTTCTTCAATTTTTAATATTTTCTCCAATTATTATTCTCGTCATTTCTCAAATTATTTCTTTCAATTATTAATTACTTTCTACAATTTATAATTATTTTCCACAATTGTTTCAATTATTGTTTTAAAATTTTATAATAATTCTTTAATTTTTTCAATTTTTTTGTTGTCTAATAATCTAGTCATTTTTCGAATTTTGTTTTCAAATGTCTATTATTTTTATTTTAAAAGAATTTATTTTTAGTCTATTATTTTTGTTATTTTTCAACTATTTTCTTCAATTTTTCATTTATTCTGCTCGTTTTTCAATTATTTCTTTCAATTATTAGTTTTTTTTCGCAATTTTCAATTATTTTCTACAAATCTTTCAATGTACAATTATTTTTCTTAAATTTTATAATTATTCTTTAATTTTTAAAATTATTTCATTGTGTTTGTTTATTTATTTATTTATTTATTTATTTTATTTCATAGCCCATAGCCAGAGAAGGTAATTATTGGGCACAACATTTAAAATACAAATGTGTTGTTGATTATTCTCGACAGTTTTCTAATTCTTTTTCATTTTTCAATTATTTTCCTAAAATTTTAATTTAATTCCTTAATCTTTAATTTCATTCTTCAAGTTTTAATTATTTTCTTCACTTCTCAATTATTATTTTCAATTTGAAAATTCCATTCTTTAATTTTCAATTATTTTATTCAATATTCAATAATTCTCACCTTCTTTTAATTATCAATTATTTTTTCAAATGTGAATTTAATTCCTTAATTTTCAATTTATTTCTTCATTTTTTTTATTATTTTCTTCAAATTTCATTTCCATTCTTCAGTATTCAATAATTTTTTTCTATATTCCATAATTTTCAGCTTTTTAAATTACTTTTTTCAATTTTTAATTATATTCTTTAAATTTAAATTTGATTCTTCAATTTTCAATTTTTTTCGATTTTCAATCCAGTTGTTCAGTTTGTAATTATTTACTACAATTATTCATTTAATTTTCTTAATTTTTCTTGTTTCTAAATTTCTTTATTTAATATTTTTTGTTTAATTTTTTCATTTATTTTTTTCAGTTGCCTATTGATCTAATCATTTATCGAATTTTGATTTTAATTGGCATTTTTTTGGCATTTTTCAGATATTTTCTTCAATTTTGTCATTCTTCTCGTAATTTTCATTATTTATTGAATTTTGCAAAAATTTATAGTTTTAAATGACTAATAACAATGATCGTGTTAATATTGCTACTTATTTTGTATTTGGTCATGGAATTATTATTAATTTAATTTGAATATTTTTTTTCGTTGTAACTACCAAAAAAGTTATTAAAATAATTTTATTTTTACCTGGAATTTTTGTGAGAATGGTCTGAAAAACCTGGAAAAGTCATGGAATTTTCAAATCATGTTTTTGTGGCAACCCTGCAATTTATTTGAAGAAATTTAAGTTCTTTGGTATTTTTATTTAAAATCTCGAAAGAACGTTTTAAATTATAAAAAAAGAAATTATTAAAATAGGAACAAATTATAAAGAATTCAAAATTCAAAAGGCGTTCAAAAGCCTTAAAAAATGTTGGAAAACGTGCTCGCTTTTTTCAATTTAATTTCATGATATTTCATTTTTTATTTTTATTGATGTTGTACTTAATAAAATTTATTAAAACCTCGAAATATTGGCCACTTAATTATTTAAATTATTTATACATATTTTTTCATTAACTTAATTTTAAGTGTTTTAAATCTTTATTAAAAGCTGTAAAGTAGATTTAAATGAGACATTTATATTTTAATTCACTATTATTAAAAAATATAAATAAATTTGTAAATTCCGGAGAATTAATAATTAGATAATTAAAATTAGAAATCATACAGGTAATTAGTATAAAAATACTTTTTTTCTAAAGTTATTGATTTAAAACAAAAAAAACATCTATAGGTGCCAAACTTCAGGGGGGACAGAATGAAAGAATGAATGAATTAAGTTTGCGATTATTGTAGTTAAAAATTATTTATTTATAATATAAAATTTCAAATATAAATTAATATAAATATTCCTATTTCCAGGAGGTGAAAAAATGAAAACGCTGGACGAAGTTTCTGCACTTTATAAAGATTTAAGTACAAGAATTTTTACACAAGGTACTTTAAAAGGTACCAGTTCTCTTGTTTGGAGTCATGCGTATTATGATACTCAACTTTGGGAAGAAATGTTACAAGAACAGTTAGGAGATAAGGAACTTATTAAAACCTCTCGAGAACCAAATACGCCAAAGGTAATTTAAACATAGATTGATAATACACTAAAAAATAATCGCTATTCATAAGAGTGATTTTTCTTGGTCGTCTTAAAAGATAGATTAATAACTAGATTTTTAAATTATTGCAGTTTTCGATAGTTTCCGCAGTTGTTAATCATCAAAGAGTAATGGCATACGTATTTAGAAATTATACTTTACCGCAAGGAGTTGAAAGTCAGTATATGGGATCATATAAATATAAATTATGGGAAGCTGTAAGAGCTTCTGCTGCTGCTCCAACTTATTTTGAGGAATATAAACAAGGAGACTTTCTCCATCAAGATGGAGGTAATTATTATCATCAGCCGATTATTTTTTATTTAATTTATAATAAAAATTGCTTTTTTGAAAATTCTTTTTAAAAATAACTATTCAATGATAATTAGCAATGCAAAAGTCAATGAAAAAATATAATAATTTTTGGTGATTCTCTAGAAAGATTCCTTTTTGTGTATCGAGAATTAAAAATTAATAAATCTCTAAAAATTCATAAATATATTAAGCATTAGAAGACTTAAAACCTCCTTATGTAGCAGTTAAAAAATATTTTTTATATTAAAGTTTATAGATAAATCTAAAGGTTAAAATGTGGAGCACGTGTTTTTTTTTTAAAGTAAAGGAAAACTTCATGTCATTCGAATTTATTTTGCACAATATTTTTCATTCATAGAAAACTATTTAATAATATTAATTTATTATTAATTGTAATTTAAAAAATGTGTAGTTTTTAAAGCACTAAAATAAATAATTTTTTGATCACCAATAATTACTTGTCAAGATTTTTAGGTTTATTTTTCGTTGGCAGTTTGTAAACAATTGATATTCATATTAATTTTTAATCTGAGCCAGAGGAATGATGATTCAAACATATTTTACATTTTAGTTAACATTAAGCAATTTTTTTTAAAATTGCAAAAAAAATGATCTATTATTCTATTTTTAATTTGAGCCAGTATGGAAATAAATAAATAACTCAACCCATACAAAAAATATTGAATAATATTCGACAAGCCAGAGGATAAAATTCATTTTCTATTTATGGAAAATCTATAAGATCTATTTTATTTATATTTTATACAAATATTCTACAATCCCTTAGCTTCTAGAAAATATCCGTAAAGTATTGTTTTTCAAATATCAAATAGTTGTTTTACTTGATGAGAAAACTGGTAAACTATTGAGGGTAATTGTCATAAATTATTATAATTATTAAGAAAATTTTGAGGAAATACAAAAGTAAAATTTCGGGAGAATCACTCTTTTATAAAATTTAACATTGCGTGAAAAATAATTAAATTGAATTATTTATCCTGACTGATTAAGTTTTTTTCACTTCAGGAATATTAGTAAATAATCCATGTGCAGTGGCTATTCATGAAGCAAAGCAATTATGGCCAAATAATCCAATTCAGTGTGTTGTTTCATTTGGTACTGGAAGAACACCTCTTTTCCTCAATCCTAGCGATTTTGAGGATACAGAAGTTCGGACTTCAAGTTGGAAGGATAAATTTTACAAAATTCTTGATAGTGCAACTGATACAGAAGGTATTTTATTTATTAAATATTTCACTTTTAATATAATATTCTTAACATTTACAAGAGTCCTTTTGTCAATATAAGAGATTTTACTTTTTAAAATTAAATAAAACTTATTTATAAAAGAACTTGTAATTTTTAAGGCTTTTAAAAGAATATTCATTTAAAAGCTCTTATTGTTTTTTTTAGCGGTGCATATCATGTTAAATGATCTTCTCCCGGATTACGTCTACTATAGATTTAATCCTTATTTAACGGAGATGTTAACAATGGTGGAAATTCGAGAAGACAAAATTGAACAAATGGAGCAAGACGTTGCTATGTATATAAGAAGAAATGAGGAGAAATTCCAACACGTGGCCAGAACTCTGCTTGAGAAGAAACCAGTTCATCAAAAAGTTGGAGATTGGATGAGAATGCAGAAAAAATTATTCACAACTTGAATGACAACTCTAGGAAAATATCAAATGCATTTTATTCCCTATTTGCGAATTAATCTGAAAGTCTTTTGAATTTTAAACCTGACGGACACTTAGGTTGGTATTCATTTCAAAATAGATTTGTTTTAATGATAATTATTTATAAAAATTAATTAAATTTGATTTTCACTTTGTAAAATGTATAATATTAGGTAGCAAAATGAAATGTGACGAAAACAAATGGAATGATTAATATATTAAGTTACAAATTGATGAGATCAATTTACGTTAAAGTATATATGTTAAATGTGTGAACACAAAATGTGATAATTCAATCTAGGTGAAAAAGAATTACTGGGGAAATTATATTTTTCTGTGATATTATTTCTTTATGATTTTAAAAAAAAAAAATTAATAGCTGGAAACTGTTAATTTCTAGTTAAAATTTTAGATTGTATTAATTTCTTGTCAAATTAAAAAAACAACTATTTGATTGTTCTATTTAAAAGTTAAGCACCACTGATTGTATTAATGTTTCATTAAAATTGAAACAGCTTTTTTATGTTTGAAACCAAGTTTTTAATTTTCTTATTTTCTTCTGTCTTAGTAGATTATTAAAATGTGAGAAAAAGTATTATAGCAAAAGTCTCTTAACACTTTGTAATTACAATGAAAAATGAAAAAAAAACTTAACTGAAAAATTAATTAATCTTACAATTAATCTAATTTTTGGATAAATCACTTTGTTGAAATGCTGACAAACAACGTTTTAAATATTTTTCCCGTTTATTTAAATCGTCAGAATAGTAATTACTAATCCATTATGTGCTATTAATAGTTATATTTCCAGCTGAAATATCAAAGACTTTTAATGTAAAAAACCCCTTGTTTAATTATATTTATTGTAATTTAGTTATTTGTAGTAAAAACGATTGTAAACATTTTTGTGTACTGTAAAAATTAGATTCAATCTGATGTAAATTTAAAGAAACAAATATAAAATAAAAAACACTTTTTACTTGTATTTTTAAAAACCTTTCTTCAATTTAAAATTAACTTTGAAATAATAATAGAAATAAAAGAATAAACAATAAGTAATAATTTTTGTTGAATAGAATTATATATAATAACTATATTATATATACATATATATTATAAGAATAACAGTTGCAAATACTTGCAAATTAAACAACTGGATTGAAAATCGAAAAAAATAATTAAAATTGAAGAAAATAATAAAAAATGAAGAAAATAAAATGAAAATTTAAGAATTAAATTAAAATTTGAAAAAATAATAGATAACTGAAAAAAAAAAAACAAAATCACAAAAATAATTGACGATTTAAACCAAAATTCAAAAAATAGCTAGATTAATACACAACCGAACAAAATAATTTAAAAACTCAGAAAACAATTATAAAATTGTAAGATAATAATTAAAAATTGAAAAAATTGGAGGAAATAGTTAAAAATTGCGAAACATAATTAATAATTGAAGGAAATAGTAGAAAAAGTAAAGAAAATATGTGAAAAATTACGAAAATTATTGTCAATTGAAAACAAAATTCAAAAAATGACTAGATTAACAGACAACTGAAAAAAATAATTGTAAAAATTAAACAAGAAATATTAAATTTAAAGAAAAAAATTGCAAATTGAAAAATGAAGAAAATTATGGGAATAATTGTTGGAAATAATTGCACATTTAACAACTGCATTGAAAATTGAATAATTGAATAATTGAACAACTGTATTTAAAATTAAAGAAACTTATAATGATAATCGACAAAAATAATAAAATAAAGGCAATAATTTTTTAATATTAAAGAAAATAATTGAAAATTTAAAAGTGAAATTAAAATTTGAAGAAAATAACTGAGAATTGAAAAGAATAGTTCTAGAATTTAATAATTGAATTAAAATTTTAAAAAAATTTTTATCAGTGAAAAAATTTATTGAAAAAATAAGAGAATTATTGAATATTGAGGAATTAATGGAAAATCGATATAAAATATTAATGATTAAAGAAAATTGGAAATTAAAGAATAAAATAAAAATTTCAAGAAAATAATTGATAATTAAAAGACAAATTACATTATGGCGAAAATAATTAATTAAATAACAATTGAAGAAAAAATCGACAAATGGTGAGAATTTTCATTCGTAAAAAAAATTTGTAATTAATGAATATTCATAAAATTGAAGGAGAATAATAAATTGCCAATTGCTAATTGATAAAAGTTATGGAAAAAGATTGTTGAAAATGAATGAAAATTAAAGAAATCAATTGGAAATTCAAGAATTGTATGGAAAGAAAAATAATTAATAATTGAGAAAATGCGGGAATTAATTAATATTAAAGAATTAATTGAAAATCGATCTAAAAAAATAATTAACAAACAAAAAAAAAAAATTAACAATTGAAAAAAAAATTCGAAAAAAGGTGAGAATAATCGGCATTCGAAAAAAAAAATTTTTAATTTGATGAATAATCATAAAATTGAAGGAAAAAAATAAATTGTCAATTGAAAACTGATGAAAATAATTAAAACAATTGTAAAAAATAAATGAAAATTAAAAAAATCATTTGGAATGCAATTGAAAATTGAAGAAAATAATTGAAAATTCAATAAATAAATGGAAGATTATAGAATTAAATTGAAGATTAAAAATTTAATTTGAAAAAAATATTTGATAATTGAAAGAAAAATAACATTTTTTTTTAACTTATCACTGTTTTCATCAGATTTCAATTATTGTCTTTAAGTTTGAAATTTTAAAATCATTTTACAATTATTTTCGACAAGTTTTAATTATTCTTATTTTTTAAAATTATTTTATAAAATTTTGAAATTTTTTTCTCAAATTTCCTATTATTTTCTTTAATTTTAAATCATTTTCAATTATTTAATTCAATTTTCAATTATTAATATTACTTGTTTATTATTTTCAATTACATACGTTCTTTTTCATAATTTCCAAAAAGTTTTTAATTATCAATCTGAAATTTTTCTTTATCTATTCAATTTTTAATTATATCCACGATTTTCTTGTATTTTATGTACCTATATTCTGTATATCTTGCAATTGTTTCTCTTAAATTAAAAATTGTTTTTCTCAATTTTAAATTATGTTTATTTTTTTCGTTTATTTTCTCTAATTTTTAATTATTTTATTTTCTTTTTTTTTTGCAATTAACTTTTTAAAGTTTCAAGTATTTTTCTGATATTTTCTTTAAATTTCCTTTATTTAAAATATATTATGCAATTTTTTCATTTATTTTTTTAAATTTTGATTATTTTCTTCATTTTTAAATTATTTATATTATTTCTTCATAATTTTCTTAAATTTATAATCATTTTCATTATTTTCTGAATTAATGTTCTAAACTTTTAATTATTTATCTCAATTTGAATCATTTTTTTCAATTTTCAATTATTTTCTCCAATTTTTCATTACTCTAATTCTTTTCAATTTATTTTATAGATTTTTAATTTTTTATCTCAAATTTAAATTACTTTCTTTCATTTTAAAATTGTTCATAATTGTTATATTTAATAATAATCTTTACACTTCATTGACTTATTATTAGTTTGTAATGATAATTATTCTGTTATGTTTCCATTTTTTTTTAAAATAAATTGTTTGTGCTTCAAAATAGTGGGGCTCATTAAAACATAGAAAATTCTCATAAATTCTCCGGAAGGATAATATTCTCGGTTATATTCTCGAACGACATTTTCTCAGGTACAAAAAAAATGTTTATTTTGTCGGACGGTGTTATGTATCCGATTCATGATTTTTAAATTTCCCTCTAAAAGTCACGTGATGAAATAGACAGAGAGCTCGCGCGACGACGAGTTTCGAGTTTCAAAATCGATTAATCGTTTCTGCAAGTCGACTTTAATCAACTATTCGAATTTTTTTTCAAATTAAGGTAATTATTTGTTTTTGTTAATGTTAAATTTACGAATGTCTGTTAAAAAATATAAGTATATTTATAAATATTTTTAGAGTAGTAATTATAAAGCATCAGTTGAAAAGCTTCATCAAAATTTTTCTCTTTTGACTTTGCTGAAAAATCGTAAAAATGATATCGATAACTATCGATAGTTTTGGGTTATCGATCAACGATATATCGATGTTTAAAGACTATCGATAGTTATTTGTCGAAGGAGGAGCTAAACTATCGATAGTTTTGGCATCGTCGACAGTTGGAGTCTCAGTCAGAAAACAATTTACGATTTACATTGAGGTTGTTGGAGAGCCCTACTCCAGCCCCTCGTTGCTCCAACTCCATTCTCCATGTAGTATGGTATAGTGTGCGCTGGCGCTTTTATCGCAAAATGAGGGTTCGGTAAAAAAAGGGCTGTTGGGGTGGCAAAGGCAGTTTTCGCGGTCTCGCGTGTGTTCGGTGCCCGAAAAATGTAATATGGCGATGGTCTCGACAAATATGAGCAGCCACATTCATAAACAACTTGCCAGGAGTTTGGAGAGGATCCTGGAGGAAGCTCACCTCAGTGGTGAACTAAAATTGAGCGGTCGCAAGCTAAAGGATTTTCCCAAAATTGGCAAATCCGGCGCTTCCAACTACGATCTCCAAGACACCGTCATCGCAGGTGAGTTGTCCTTTTTATTATTTTTAGAGGTTCAAGGCCCTTTATCCCTATTCTTATCGGCTAGATCTGAGATTGCTTTTTTACCTGCTACTGCTCGACGAAGTTCGAGTTGATAGAGTGTTTAATATACAAAGACGTTAAGGCATTAGCACGCCCATAGAGTCAAATGACATCCGAGTTCATTGTCATTTTAACTACTTGACAAAAAAGTTGATGCTTTCTTTTTGGTAGTTAATTGTTTAACTGTTAATTCTAACTTCTTTTTTTTTTCTGACTCTTTGTTCTTTTTTTGTTTTGTTTATTAGTTTCTTGTTCTAATTATTTCTTTTGTTTGACGTATGACAAATGAAATATTAAAGTTTTATTTTCTCAAAGGCTTTGCTTATAAAAGAAATAATAAATTGGTTTATTGTTTTTTCCCTCTGAAATTGAAGCCCAGTTTTCAACCATAACATCATCGGAACAATGTACAGTGTTTATAAACATGTAGTCGATAAATTCTTTTTTACGAACTAGTAACAAAATTAGCAAAAATAGTGAATTTTGTTTTAATATTTTTTACTAGTTGTCATTTTTTAATAGTCATTTTTTAATGACTTCTTTTGAAATTTCATTAAATTGTAATAGAAATCTGCTTCGTGCTGAATGAATTTTTCTAATTTTAAACTTATTTAATCACTCCGTTTGATAAGAATTTTTCGCTCTGTTTTTTAAACAAGCTTTATATCTCGCAGTTAGAAACGTCTATTAAAAACTATTGTTAGGATATTTTATTAAAAGACAAAAAGTGAAAAGTACGTTTACATTTATTGAAAAATTAATTTCTTAATATAATTGATTCTATAAATAAATATAATTAAAAGATATAATTGTGGAATACGTAAAATAATAACATAGTTAATACAAATTATTGATAATAAATAGTAATAATATCATACTAGTATATTATTATTATTATTATAATTTAATATTATTACAACTAGTGTTAATGTAATTATTCAGTTAAGTAATTTATCTTTACTTAACAATAACGCTTAGTTTTCGAATCATATTAAAAATGGAATTTATCCTTTAATAAAGAAAAAAAATCCTGTAATAAAGAATAAAAAAGGTTTCTTTCAGTCTCGAAATCGTTATAACTCCCCAACTGAAAATAAAGGCTCTTTTATACTCTGGTCTCGGCTTAACAGAATGCCAAATGCACCTTGCAAAAAGTCGTAAAACGCGAACATGGATCCATGTGAAAGTTATATTATAATATAGCAGTTTTTCTTAACTCAAGGATAGAAAATAATGAGCCGAAATTAAAATTTGTTTCTAATTTTAGACCTACGTGTACTGTACTAGGTATTAAATATTGTAAAAAATGTTCTTCCAGGGTTTTGCAAATATTGACACAAAGTGCGTATATATATGGTATTTCTAGGAAGATAACAGCATAATTGTTAAATGCAATGCGTCAATTTGTCTTCAGTCATTGGTTTATTTCTCCTTTTATTATGTACTTGAAAAAGCACCTTGAATAACTGCAATTTTTACTTAAATTCCACGTAATATTCCACATTAAAAATTTCAGATTAATTATTTCGCTTCGTAATTAATTATTCAAGTTCTTGTTCATCCATGTCACTTTCTATATTCATTCAAGTTTGCAGCTTGTCTCTGTTGTTAGAAAATAATTTGTATAGAATGGTGTGATATTGGTACAATCGAGTTTCTTATCTTGACACATCCTGTGCTCTTATTCCTTCAGTTTTGATAAGTTTGTTTGACAGTCGTTTATGAAGCAAGTACGACTTTTTCTTGTTTAATTTTTTCCCAACACTGCAAACAGCTATTGTTTAAAGAAAATTTGTTAATTAGTTTTAAAATTAAACTTTTTCTCTTTGAAAAACTGAAACTATTTAAACTTTTATCACACAAAAATTTCTTCTAATTTACTGCAAGTTCACGTATTTTAAGGAAAATGTAACATTTTTACATTAAAAGGTCTTTATTTTTTTTTTATTTAAAAACAATCGATCATAGCTTTAGATAATTAATTTTTTCTTATTCGTCTTTTTAAAAGTAGCACATTAGAATAGTTTAAATATAGATTATATTTTCAATATTTAGTAACAGGTCGTTTATTTTTACAGCCAGGAACACAAATTTATTAAGCCGGGTAATGAGGTGTAAACAGATAAGAATACGTATCTTTTGCCGTTAATTAAATGCAATTAATACTTTGAGAATATTTCACATGCTTAACGATCAGGTGCAGAATGTTTCGCTTTAAGCACACTTCAAAAATTATTCCTAATTTAACCTCAGATTTAAAGATTTCTCATAAAATTTAGCAGAACGATGTCCTATTTACAAAAACTTTGATTCCTAATTAATGATTTTTTTTCTTTCATTAAGTTCTGTTTGTTTATACTTTTTTTATAAAAATATGTTTAAATCATTTTGTAATTCTAAACTTAATTTTCCAGTTCGATTCATTCAGGGAAACAAAACGTAATATTCAAGTTTGATTCAGTTTGAGTTAATAAAATTGCATAATTCACGCGATGACATGCTGAGGAAAAAATCTTGTGAGGTAAAAAACAAGCGTTTAACCTCGGGTAATTTTCACTTAACCCTAATCACATTTTCTTCAGCTTATGTAGAGAATTTATGATCAAATGAAAACTCGGTCACTGTCGTCAGTACTGATTAACTTAACGTCTTCTGAAAGCGGTTTATCAAACGAATCCCACTTAATACGAAACGATGCAATGCCTGGTAAAATAATCGAGTCTATGAGCACGTAACAGAGTGGAATTTCGCGGTTTCATGCTCTTCTTGTTACAGATCAGTTTACAATAAGATATAATTAAGAACTAGACTCCGGATGTATAGCCACAATCCTAGTCATACTTTTTAATTCTTAGAATATGATTATCTTCATGAGAAAAAATAGATCACCTTATTTCTCGAGTTTCTGCATCCATTGGACCATTCGCTGAGAATTACTAACGAAAAATCATTTGGTTAGAAAATATTTTCAATTCAAAAAATTTAAGTATAGAGAGGTTTATAAATCTCTATTAACTTTGATTTCAGTTTATTCGATTTTAATTCGTAATCGAAACTTTGTTATTATATAATATAAATAATAGTATTGACCGATTGTTTCTAGGTATTTTATTTTTATTTAATGCTCTTGTTACATTATAAATAAATTACAAGAGGTGTTACGCAAATCATAAGATTTAAGATCGAAATAAAATTATAAGTAGAAAGAGTACAAAAATAATACAAAAGTAGACTTTCAGTCAAGACAAGCGCGTGACAAAAATTTCGCGAAGAATATTAGTTAGTCGTTTGAGAGTTGAGCAGTTACATGAAGAAAAAATGGCTAGCTAAGTATCCACGGAAGACAAATTGTGAAAAGACTGATCGATTATAGGGAGAAAAATGTGATTGGAAGCTGAAGAGGTTATTAAGATTTGGTGTAAACTCTCGTGTTCCAGATTGTATGCTGAACATAAAACATCTGTATGAAAAGTAAAATTTTGAATCAAAAGCAATTCTTGGAATGTGATTATTAAATAGTCTAACTAGAGCAAAAAAAATTTTTGAAGAATAAAGGTGGAGACAAACAAACTTTAAAGAAGATTTCGATCCTGGAACATCACCGAATCAACCCCTTAAATTTGCGAAAATTACAATTATCAGTACCAAAACAATCCGAAAATTAAACTAAAATCCAGACCAAATTTCTTATTGTTTTATCTTAAAGCAATAGGTGGCCAAAAAATATAAAAAAAACTTTAAAACTGATTTCGACCTCGGAACATCTCCAAATTAGTCACTAAATTTGCAAAAAAAATCCAAAAATCAGACTAAACTCCAGAACAAATTCTTTATCGTTTTAACTTAAAGTAATAGATGCCAAAAAATATCAAAAACATTTAAGACCGCTTTAGCCCCCGGAACATCTTTAAAATACAATTTGCGAATAACTACAGAAATCAAACTAAAGTGCAGACCAAATTTTTTATCGTTATAACTTAAAGCAATAGATGCCCAAATATATCATAAAATTTCAAGAATTTTGTCTCCCCCGGAAAATCTCCAAATCAACCCCTAAATTTGCAAAAATTACAATTTTCGGTTCAAAAAATTCCTAAAATCATACCAAGGTCCTGTCACAATTTTTATATCTCTATAACTTAAAGTTATGGATGCCCACAGAATATCAAAAAATTTTAAGACCTATGTCGCCCCCAGAAAATCTTCAAATCAACCCCTACATTTGCGAAAATTACAATTTTTCGTTACAAAAAAATTCCAAAAAGCAAACTTAAGTCCAGATCAAATTTTTTATCGCTCTTACTTAAAGCAATAGATGCCCAAAGAATGTTATAAAATTGAGACCGAACTCGTCCCCAGGGCAACCCTAAATAAATCTTGAAATGCGCACAGATTCACAATTTATTCTGAAACAAAAAAATTTTAATAAAATTAAAATAATAAATACATTAAAACCTATTTTACGTGTTTTATGTATTTTACGACCTTCCATGGATTGAATTTTTTTCTCTCACAAAAAAATTTTAATCTTAAACTAAATTAGATACCAAATTTTTTATTCCTCTTACTCAAGTCAATCAATGACCAACAAATCACAAAATTAATAATGACAATATCTCCTTCATAACATTCCTACAGGAACTCCTGGTCATATAAACATTCATATTTCTAAAGCAAATAAAAAATGAAAGAGTATTTAAATTGGAATTTTTTTAAATTTCTTAGGTATTAAAATTTAAATCTTATAAAATTGTAATTGTAACTCTGTAAATCTGAATTAGTTAAAAATAACTAATTTGAAAGCAAAAACTCAGTCACTAATTCAAATAGTTATATTTCTACTAATAATTTAGTAAAAAAAACTAATTATTAGTCAAATTCATTTTTAGGTTATGTCAAAATAATTAATATTTTAGTAAAGTTTTGTTTACTAATTCAATTAGTCAAATTTTAACTATTTTTTAGTTATGTTCTTACTAACAATATTTATTACTATACTATTAATATTATTACTAATATTTAGTTATTTATAACTATTTGCTGAAATAAAAACTCAGCCACGATTTTACTAATTATTAGTTATTTTTAACTTATTCAAATTTAGGGAGAATGATATGGAATTTTGAGCAATTAGTACTTTTTATGTTAAAGATTTAAAATATTTATAAGCTAAATTTTGAATTGTTACCAAAATAATTAATAAAATAAAAATTATTTAAATCTTACACGATTTAAATAAAATTTTGAGTTGGACTCAAGTTTAATTTCTAGACATTCTTTGTACTAAAAGTATGAGTTCTCAAGTTTAGGGGATGATTTGGAAATGTTGAAAAATGAAGGTCTTAAAAATTTGGTGTGGACCTTAGTTTGATTATAGGAATTTTTTTTTACTGAAAAGTTTTTTGATATTCTTTGGACATCTATTGCTTTAAGTTAAAGCGATAAAAAATTTCGTCTGGACTTTAGTTTCATTTTAGGAATTTTTGAAAACTTTAGGGAAGATGTGGGGATGTTATTGAGCGAAATATTAGTCCTAAAGTTTTTGATATTTATTAGACATCTATTGCTTTAAATTAAAGTGATAAAAAATTTTGTTTGGACTTTAGTATAATTTTTATAATTTTTTTGTACTGAAAATTGGAATTTTCGCAAATTTTGGAGATGTTTCGGAGGCAAGAGCAATGCTTATGTTTTTTGAATTTCTTTGGGCATCTATTGCTTTAAGTTAAAGCGATAAAAAATTTGGTCTGGACTTTAGTTTGATTGTTGGTTTTTCTTCTACTGATAATTGTAATTTTCGCAAATTTAGGGGTTGATTTGGGAATGTTCTGGGGACGAAATCGGTTTTAAAGTTTTTTGATAATCTTTGGTCATCCATAGCTTTAAGTAAAAGCGATAAAAAATTTGATCTGGTCTTTAGTTTGATTTTTAGAGTTTTTTTGTACTAAAAATTAAAATTTTCGCAAATTCAGGGGTTAATTTGGGTATGTTCCGGGGGCGAAATGGGTTTTAAAGTTTTTTGATATTCTTTGGCCATCTATCTGTTGCTTTAAATTAAAATGATAAGGAATGCTGTCTGTACTGTAATTTGATTTTTGGAATTTGTTTGTACTGAAAATTGGAATTTTTGCAAATTTAGGGGATGATTTAATTCGAATCGATTTTTTATTTTTTGGAATCTTGTAAAAAGTTTTTTTAAGAGAAAATAATATTACCTGTACGTATAAAATATGAAAAAGTCAAGAAAATATATTTGAAGGAAATTTCTTTCCTTCAAGACTCTGTTATCGATTAAGAGTGAAAGTATAGGGCCAACAAGCAGTGTTCTAAGTAAATGTCAAGTTTCTTCTTCCCGTTTCCAATAATCTGGAGTTCAAACGAGCACCCTCGCCCTTTTTGTCTTATAAAGACTTTCAGAAAGGGGACTTAATTTTGTTAAGGAACCCTAGGTCAGTATGATCATCTAGGGAGTGACTTCGTCACATTTTCCTATAGGCTATCAATACAGGCTTTCACTCCTTAACACAGAATTGTAAATATTAAACTCTATTGTTCAATAAAATTTGCTAAAAAAGATTATAACTCATTTCAATCGTCTTATTTTATTATATACTTTTTGCAGCAATGAGAACTTGTCTAATAATTATTTTAAAAATATATATTTTTTTTAAATTGAATAATCCGAGAATTCGAACAATTTTAAAAATCACTTGGAGTAAAATATTTTAAAATTAATTTCACATTTTTCATGACAAATTTCAATTTATAAAAAGGCAGAATAATTTCCTACGTATGTGCAGAATTTCAAGTGTGTAGAATAAATTTTGAAGTAGAACAAAACAACCTCGCCTGGCTCAGTACATTCCCCTTTTTTCATTTCGTAGAGATCAAATATTTATGATATTCAGAAAATCGAGACCTTTCCAACAGATGCTAAACTAGAGGTATTAAAAAATTCATTTATAGATTGGACAAGTTACTCATTTTGTTTTGTTTTTAATTTTTAGGTCAAAAATTGCAAGTTTTCAATCATCTAAATTGTAAAATTTTACTTGATAATATAAAAGAGCAAACTATTTGATGATGAAAACAATAAAAGGATCGATAATATAAGTCGGTATTTTATAATTTTTAAATAGTTTGAAGTAAAACAAGCAGCAATTAGAGAAGAATATTGCGAATCAATGAACAACTTGTGTATGTGAACATGGTACTCGTGAGTAAGAAAGCATTGCATTCTCTTTTTATCAGGCACACGTGTGTCCCATGGATATGGCAAAGACTAGAGTTTAAGATTCTTGGTCAAGTTGTAGAAAAGAAAGAAATCAGGAGAGGGTGGAGGTAGACAGAACAGGCTTCGCTAAGTGCTCTCTGTTCTCTTCTTTCTCTTTACATAACGTCAGTAAAGTCATAGGCAGCAGAAAACGCAAACTAAGAAGTTCTGTTGGCATAGAATTTTGCTAGAGATGCCAGAAAATCCCCAGACATCATCATGAAAATCTTTTGCGGGTCTGAAACGCTCGCAAACACTAATTTTAAAACCCATCACAGGGTGGCGAAATTCTTTGGCGTTATTGGCAGAGAATTACTTTAAGAGGAAGTGAATGGCAGCTATACCTTAACTTTTTACCTTTTTTTCCGTCGGTTTTATGAGCTCACTACAGTTTTGCCTTTCAACCGGAAAAATAAAAAGAATGGAATGGAGAAGTTAACATGTTTGAAGTGGGAAATTAATAATTACGGGTACTTAAAAGTGTTACTTATTTTTAAGCTTAGTTTTTAAGTGTTGAGTGTAATGATCCAAAAATTTACTGGTAAAGAAACAGTTTCGAGTTTACTATTTAAAATAATTGTGTAAATTCTTCTAAAAGTAGGTGAAGTATTATAACAATTTCGCAAATCGATCAATAACACGAAGCAAACATTAATTTAACGATTTTTAATCAAATTAATGGAATCAATTACGAGCGATTGCATAAGATAAGAGAAATAGAAAATCAACTTAATCCTGATTGTATAGTAGATCTGAAATCGATGATAGTAAAAATTATCTTGAACAGGAATCTTAAGGATCATTCGGTTGTTGATTATTTAAGCCTTTTCTTTGTATTATAGAATTAATTCTATTATCCTTTATTTTTTAGTAATCATCACCTCAGATTCGAGACGTATAATCTGCGAAGGATCATTTTACAGTTTAGAAAGATGAATTTGAGGCTGGTTACATCATCTACCTTAAGATACGCAACTTTCGAAAAAGTATCTTATGATAAGCTAGCTTATGTTACTGCGTCTGCGCAGAAGATCGTTGCCATGACAACTAGCTTCTGCGCAGACGCCAACATAAGGAAAGAGCGTATCGTAAGGTGCTTTTTCGAAACCTCCGTATCATAAAATAGACGATGTAACCAGTTTCAATTGCAAATTGTTTAAAAATAAATCAAACACCATAATATAAAAGAGAATGAGAAGAATTTACTGTAAATGACAAGTGAATTCACATAGAAAAAAAGAGATTGTCTTATCTCCGAATGAATTCAAATGTCATTAAAAGTTTAATATTTATTTACACAATTTACAACTGTAATTCCATTTTCTAATCTAAAAATTGATCTTTCGATGGTTATACGTTTCGAATTTGAGTTTTGTTTTTAATTTGTTAAACTGTTACGCAGTTTAAGACTGTTTGTCCGTTACGGTATAGAAAGAGACAAGTATGTATAACTTAAGATAGAGAAAGATAAGGTAGGTAGGTAGGTATAATGGGTTGGCAGGTAGCTTGAGATAAAATGCATCTTTAGATTTAATTTGTAGAATTTGAAAAATTGGAAGGAAAAAAATTGGAAAATCGGTATGGAAAATGTGGAAGATGAAATTGGTTTTTGATAAATTGTCGATTTTGGAAAATTGGTAAATTTGTTATTTGAATATTTGGAAAATTGTCAATTATTGTTGGTAAATTGGTAATTGGAATATTTGGAAAATTAGTAAATTTGTTATTGAAACATTTGGAAAATTGGTTATAAAGTGGAAAATCGTCAAATTAATTATACCAAAAAGCAAATTGGAAAATTAGTAAGTTATTGTAAAATTGGGTAATTAGAAAAATTGATAAATTAGGATATTCGTTAAATTAGTAATCTGTAAAATTATTCAGTTACTGGTTATTTTATATTACCAAATTGTTTCTTATAAAATTGATATATTTGACGATTAAATAATTGATTAATTAAACAATTGGAAAATGAGAAAATGTGTTAATGCAAATTGTTTTTTTTATATTGTTTAACAGTCTATTGCTAAATGAGTAAGTTAAAAAACTGATTAATGGATATAAATAAAACTTTCAGTAACATGGAGAAAGAAGAAAAATATTAAAATCTATTTTGAACGTGTCATCTTTAGAAATGCAGAAAGTGATTTGACGCGCGTAGCGCGCTTTGGAAGTTCTGGTTAAATAAAAATGTCCTTCATTTAAACATTGGAAGTTTCAAGTGCATATTGTATATGTGTGGTGAATTTTCCATTTAGAGATGAAACAGTTTTCTTTTGATAGTACACAATGAATGGTACGTCACATGTATCTTTTAGCCCTTAGAAAGTACCAAATGTTCGCTTTCATATCCTTAATGCTTTGCTTTCAATGCTGCGAATACATTGCACATTCTCTGTTTATCTCTTCTACTTTGTGACAGCTGGAGGTAGGTTTGGCGAAGCGAATCGGCAGCATTTCCTTCCTGAATCAGTTGGGTGTGACTGCTTCGTTGTTAAAGATTGATTATAGTGGCATGACAATTATCTAGTCACGGTTAAATATTAACTTTGCTAAAATTGAATCACCTTTTTATTTACATAATAATAGCAAATTTGTTTGTTCACTTTAACCTTTTCTGTGTGGAATGTTTATTGGAACATGTTAAAGTATAGAGTAGGGTAAATAGATTACATATGAGAATATATTATAGTAGAGAAAATATGTTTAAAAATGTATCATAGAGAAAATGTCTTAATATGTTTTACAGAGAGAAGGTCTAAAAATATATTGTGGAGAAAAAAAGAATGAAGTGTTGAAATATATTATAGACTTAAATTTTTAAAAATAATTAGATTATGTGGGAATGATAAAAGAAACTTTCATAACTGAAAAATGGTTTAGAGATTTCTTGAACGAATCAAAGTTGATTTTCGTATATTGTTATGCATAATGGATGCTTTAAATTTTAAACTGTAATCAGTGGTTTTTGCAGATAAGTGAACCGTTTTATTCAATTCGTAGGTATTACGTACCCATTCGCTCGTTCCTTGCAATCAGATCGGCTGTTTAACAATATCTTTCGACATAACATTCTTGACAAGGTACATTTATCCGATTTAAGTATTTTGCAAATTGTTTCTAAATTTAAAAGTAGATGTAAACAATGTTGCTGTAGATGTTTCTCGAAAAAACTTGTGTTTCCGATTTTGGGCCCAAATTTTAATTTTTTGGAATTTACAAATTGATGCTGTTAACCTCTTACACATTTTGAATTCGTTTAAATTAGGATCGATTGTGATTTGAAATTAGAATCAGTTTGGATCAATGGGGAGTTTGACTGCGTACTTAATTTGAAAGCACTTGAAATTTAAATTCATGGAAATTTGAATCCATTGAAATTGGATCAATGGAAATTTGAACCAATAGAATTTGAATTCAATTTAGTGGAATTTTTGACAATATAAGTCCAGGGAGATTAAAATATCAGAATTAAATTTAATTTGTCACAAAGGGTCAATTTAAATCTGAAGCAATTAGTTTTATCTAATTAGTTTACAATCTAATAATTGTTGCTGATTGAAAGTTTGGATGTCTTAGAATATGAATCATCTGCGTTTTGAATCAATTAAAATTTGGTCATTAGTGAAATTTAGTATCGATTAAAATTGGGTGATTTATTTAAAACGTCGCCTAAATTACCATGGTCATTAGCAACGGGAATACAGTATTAAAAGCAAACGATGATTATGTATACGTTATAACATTCTGTTGTTGAATTGTATTGTAAGAAATTTGTATATTTCGATATTTAAATATTTCGTGTATCCACACTTCATATCTCGTTCGATCAGGAGAGGGAAATGTCTTTAAAATCAACTCCGTACATCGATTTTACGTATAAGTCTTTGCGAATGAGGATAATTGTTCTTCGATCATAAGAGTCTAAAAGTTTAATTCTTATGTCTATAGCGCGCCGTATTAAATAATTCGTCGCAGATTATTTAGGTAATATTTTCTTGAATTTTGTGAACATTAGATGCAAAATGTTTGTCATACAAATTTCTTTATAATTCTCGTTACAGTGCGGCGTTTAATTATGTTCTTGAACTATACTATTTTGGCCTTTGACACCAGGTTTCTTGTCGAAATCTTAATACTAGAACGCTTTTGAAGGATGTCAATTTCAAGTGAGAAATTATCCTAAAATTGTCGACTCACTTTGGTGAATATAGGAAATTTCATCAGGTTCAAATTGGCGAAATATTTTTCATTAAATGCATTAAGTGATTTTAAATTGACTGTGTTTCCTTGGTCACGATGATAAGTACTCACAATTTGTAAGAAATAATTACTCGTTGACAAGCTTGATACAATTTAATAATATTCCTTCTCATGGTCTAAAGGCTCATTAAATTTATATTTACAAAGAAACGTTGCTTGTTTGTTCAAAATTAATTTGTTTGTATTATATGAGACTGTAATTTATTTGATAATAATGATGAATGTTTGATTGGTGATGCATGACAACTGACTTATATTTTTGCTAAAAAAGAGTTATTTTATAGTTAATAAATTGTTATTACTGACTTAAAATTCTCGTTATATAAATATTTAATTTTTAATATAAGTCATGATTTTGCTTCAAATATATAAATAAATCATTATTACAGTGTCCATTAAGTCTATATGGTTTTTAATAAAAGCAAAACCTTTTGGAACATACGAGTGTCATTTAGAAGTTGGTTTAAGTTTGTTGCTTATCACATTATGTTTTAGTCAGTCCACTAGAATACGTTTTAGTGAGAGAGCAGTTTTACACTGATCGCAGATGATGGGATCCAATTTAAGTTGCTAGATGTTGATGAGTCAGGATGGTATGTACAACTCGAATACGAGTTGGACAGTCAGAGTTATTTGGTCCTTGCGGTTTTCCAGACTAATTTGTTGTTTCTCATAAACGTTGTTTTTAATTTCATGCAATTTGGTATGGGCCTTACAAATGTCAGTCCAACTTATAAACATTGCTTCTTTGAAAAATTGCTTTACATCATCAGGTTAAAACTTTTCTGATTTTTCGGGTCTTCTGAGTTTACATTCAGATTTTGCAAGTTGAATAAAAACTAAAATCAAGACCAATTATAATTAGATTCAGTTAAAATTTTAACCAACTTGCAAAAATTGAGTCTAGTCTAGTTGCGAGCCGAGAGTTGATATGAATTTTTAATAGATCCTTAAAATACACCAGAATGCAGACAATGCAGATTAATCAATAGAATATTCAAATAAATCGTATTATTGGCGTGTAATTCAACACACGAGTCTAGCGACAATTGTCTATATCTCACATTTGCATCTAGAATGGGTTTCAATAGCCGAGTCCAACTTTACGTGAACAATAAAATTGATGCAAAATACCTTCTCTGCTTTATTTTTCGAAATGTCTCGAGATCACGTTGTCGATGCAGGAGTCGAGTTGACGTCCTCTTCGCGAGGGGGAATGTAATGTATTTTTACTGTGTATACAAGTAAAATATATGCTTGTATTAGTGCCTAGATGGATAGGGATTTCCCATATCACTGGAGAATCGTTGGTGTATGCGTCGAATGCTAAAGATAGAGACATTGCAGCTGTAGGCAGGGGTGCCAACAGGTCGATACTCCATAACACGTTATATTCTGGATTACCATGGCGTCACTGTTTGCGACTCTTATCACTTGATTCTCTTGACGTGAAGACAGAACAGAAAGGTCCCCCCGAAATAGGGTTGACAAGATGTTTCAAGTACACCTCTAGAGCTTCCAATCCGTTTTAGTACCATAGGCCTATAGGGGCTGAGGCTACCTTTGAAATGCGTTAATAAATACGCTTGTCATCTTCCCGGATGCATCTCTTATGATCTAACTTAGCGCATAAATCTCTAGTCAATCAAGATTTCGATTCTTTCATGCACTTGAAGTTTTGAATGTTCAAATGAACTTTCTTTTTTATCGTTTTCTAATTTTATATTTGACCTATAATATTGTTCTACATACCACATATAGTAATGTAGATATACTGACAATGAGAAGAATTGAATTTCTTTTTTAGAAATTCAATCTATATGTATAACTTTTTGATTCGCGGTTAGGGAACACAATTGACAAATGTAGCAAGTACTATAGGGGTCATTCTCTCAAAAAGGGCAAATTGCTCGTTCATAACATTTTTAGTATTAAAAATAAAAAACCAACTTTAAAGAATAATTATTAATTATTAAATTTTGCATTTTATTCATAAATTGTCAATGCAAAATATTTGTAATTTTATTTTAGAAAATTAACTTAGTTTTGTGCATCCTTTTAAACTCCACTCTGTCACAAAATACGAATATAAGTGATAAATTTTAAAGAAACATGTTTACAGTCAAATAAATCATTAGAGAACATGTAAAGTGATGTTCATGTAAACGTATGATTACTGATAAAATTTTCACAAACTGAAAAAATTCAAGATTTAAGAGCTTTCTTAAATTTTATGCTCAATATTGTGACTTAAAAACTCCACTCCGTCGCCACAGTTTCTTTTTATATTTAAAAGATGAATTATAAATATTATTAATAATTAGTAAAGTAAGTGATTCCTTTTATAAAATTTCACAAATATTACCAATAAAAATTGTTTGTTTATTTATTGGAACCAGTATATTGGAAAAATAAGAAACTCCACTCCGTATCCAAAACTCGACTTCGTCGTCATAATTTCTATTTGACAATCAGTTGGTAAATGATAAATATTATTAATGATTATTATAGAACATTCATTTCTTTTTATATACTCTTAAAACTGTCATCTCTAAAAATTTATTTTTTACTCTTAGAACCAGTATATGTAAAAAAAAAAAACTCCTCTCTATTAACAAAACTCTACTATGGGAAAACGATTGTTTTTTCACTTTATGTCAGTGTTTCTTTTTCGAACCAAATAATTCTATATAATTTAAAGTGTTAATAACTCAAAAACAAGCTTTAGATAAATAAATTAAAAAAAGTATATGTATACCTTCAATTGAATCACTAGGTATAAATTCTATTTTTATACAGATGAAGTTCAAAACTAATTTTTTAAAAAACAGAAAAAAAATTTAATTAAAACAATTTTAAAAAAAAACTTTTTTTTAAACAATAGTTTTTGTTAACATTGTTACCATTATTCTACCGCAATACTGAGGTCTTCTTCT
Source organism: Ganaspis brasiliensis (assembly GCA_037103525.1). Lineage (NCBI taxonomy): Eukaryota > Metazoa > Arthropoda > Insecta > Hymenoptera > Figitidae > Ganaspis > Ganaspis brasiliensis. Next base: position 612,533 of record JAZKLR010000175.1, on the reverse strand, counting down.
TCAAATATAATTAGCTTTATTAAGGAGAAATCGGATACCTACTTAAGAAGAGGTTAAGTTTGAACTCATTATTTTGCTTTTTGAATTAGAAAAACTAACTTTTAATCTAATTTTATTTCGCCAAAATTATTCAAATTTAATTTAAAACAAAGGAAACTATTAAAATTCATAATTAGATAAAAATAAAAGATTCTTGATATTCAGGATATTTAGAAACGTATTAGAAAAATAAGAGTAACTATAAGTTTGTCTCTGAATGTCAAAAATCTTTAGTTTTTATCCAATCTTAAGTTTTAAAGGTTTATTTTGTTTTAAATTAAGACACATTTTGTCTAAATAAAATTCTATTAAAAGTTAATTTTTCTATTTCAGAAAACAAAATAATGAATTCAAACATAACCTCTTCTCGAGTTGGTGTCTACATTTTCCTTAATGTTCTTTATATTTTTATTTTTAAAAAAATTCTAATTCAAAAATTGTCCTTTTATAGAGAATAACCCATAGATGTTTTGCGTGTTAAGAAATTATTTATGAAATAGTTTCGATAGATGTTTTGTCAGTTGTTTTCATCTTAAACTTGAGTTATCTGTTGAAAAATGTAACACTTTTTTTAAAAAATTTGTCAATCATTTTCATGTTCTAACTTTGATATATGTCAATGCGACGATTCCACACACCTCCATATGTGAATTTTCATGAAAATTGTAGTCAAAAGTAATAAGCTTTTACCATCGTATTAGGTCCACCATTAAAAATTTTTTTAAAATTTTAAAAAAGAAAATATTTGTATACTCTAGAGTTAAATAATAATTATTGAAGCAAAGCTTATAATCAACTGCTTAAGATTTGTGAAGAGATTAGATTTTTCTAATTGTTTGATTATTGCCTTTCATTCCAACAATGAATTCAGATGCTGTACTGCTGAAAAATAAAACGTTTTTAAGCCTTTTTATCCTCTTTTGTACTTTTGTACTGGAGGAGATGCTTATTTCTTTTTTCTCGTACTAAAAGCTACTTGAAAATTCCTTTTCAGTAATATGTTTCTGAAGTTTCTTTTATTTTCTTTTATAAAATGGATCTCAATGCAATTTATCTAAACACTAAAGGCTTTAATAGTATATTGTGCACCAAGAGCAGAAAGGAGGTGTTTTCCGACGAGTGCGAAATTTGCTGCCCGAGCGAAGCGAGCGCAGCAATTTGCACGAAGACGGAAAATCTTCTTTCGCTCGAGGTCCACACGCTATTTTGTGCAACACCTGTTCAGGTAAAGCACTAATTAATAATTGCGCGGGTACCTACCAGACGGAAAAGTGTGCAGAAAAGTGCACTTTTCTGCACAGTATGCAGCAAAGTATACATTGTTGCTATGTGCAGCAATTACCTATTTTGCGTCTATTTTTCAGGCAAGATAAATGGTACTTTTCTTACAGGTGTTGCACAAATTAATTTTTTATACATGGGTAAGTTCATATTTAAATAACTATTTCCCTATTTTTATATTTGAATGATTAACTTCTTATATGTATAGTTTTATTCGGAATTTAGTACTAAACTAGTATATTTTTAAAATATTGATCAAGTAAACTCTTTTAATTTTCTTATTTTTAAAATTATAATTGAAATGTCACTAACAATTGCAATAGAATTTCCGTTTGAGAAATAGAATATTGTATGTCAAACGGAAATGAGTTAAATATTGAAAACACAATATCTACTTAGCTGCATGCTGTGTTTTGACCTACTTCAAATTTTCTATCACCCTAGCTTAAAATTTAGCCAGCTTTAAATTGAGTTTTGCAGAGAATTTCATGCGATCTGTGTTTCCTTGATAAAATTAGAAAATGGAGCATGGTACTAATTTTGTAAACATTCCTTTTTTTTATTTCCAAATTTTGACATTAGTTTTAATTAAAAATTAAATTAATTTATGAAAAAAATATAAAATTTAAAAAATGTAGTAATAAAAATCAAACATATAAATAATAATGTTATGATTGTATAAAAAATAAGGATAGAGTTATTTAAATATAAAAAAAATGGTGTAAAGATACAGAACAACTATACTGACAATTATTATTATTATTTCACTAAATTACTAAATGAAAAGTTAGTAATTTATTGGATCGACTTAAATATATTTAATTAATTGAATAAAAATTTTTAATAAATTAAATTTTTCGATTAATTAAATAACATTTCTAGTTAATATTTAACGTTTTTTCTTTTTTCCTTTATAGTAAAATTTTTTTGAGTAAATTTAAAAAGTTTCAGCAAATATATGGATTTTAATTATAAGGTTTTAATTGAGGAATTTGCTATTCGTTTGGTTAATTAAATTACATTTCATCGAAAATATGAGTGAAGGATCTTCAAATCTCGCTCTTTTTTTTTCATCTGTCTAATTAGGATTCAATCATCGTGGTCGTGTGAATGAAAATTGTTAGAATGGTTGTGCGTCGTGCCAAATGCTTCATGTTGTCAATTTTAATACTCGCAGCATAACAGAAGGTAACATGTGCTCAAGGCGAAACTGAGATTAATAACACTGATGATACCTCCTACTATCACGTTTCATTTTTTCCATTGACAAAAGAAAAACGCTTTTTTCAATTTTACACTGAGAGAAATAGATGCTACGGGGTACCATCTAGATGGTACCAGATACCATATCTGATCTTAAATATACGGACAAGAATCTAGATGGTACGGGATAGCATCTGTATGGTACGGGTTATCATCTGATAGCATCTGGATGGTACGATGTAGCATCTAGATGGTACCCCGTAGCATCTCTGTTGGTAGAGTATAACATAACCTCTCTACCATCAAAGATAGTAAAGTTCTTACCATCTATTTCTCTCAGTGTAATAGTTTGCAAATACGTTTCAAATAAATTATATTTCTAAAGAAACTGGAATCATTAAAACGTTTTTAGTTTTTAATATTATTTAATTAAGTTTATCTTTGTATAATTATTTTTTCTAAAATGAGCATAATTATAATTATGAAAAAATGTTGTTCTTTTAAATTAGTTCGTAAATTTAATAAATTATTAATGGCTCAAGAATCTTAATGAAAGCAGCTTATTTTACTGTAAATAGTACATTACTTTGCGTAATCTTAACGTACACACCTCCATTATGCAGGTGATAATTTAAGCGATTATCACTGATTCATAATAAAACTTGTAACTGTACTTTTCACATATTTATCACACATAACAACTTCCTCTTTTTTACCTTAATTTTGAAATAATGATTTTTGATCTCGATTTTGATATTACGATTTGAGATTATAAAGTCAAGGGCAATTTGAACAGATTATTAATATTATTATATATTATTATTATTATTTTATCGACTGGCATTATATTATAAAGAAGTACAAAGGTTTCAACGACAAAAGGGTTTTTATATGCTCGGATCAGAAAGGAGACGCGGAACATGAAAGTAATTTCACTTTTTAGTATTTTCCAACAATTCGCCTTCGATTCGGGACGCCTGCCAAGCATCTATAAAAGAATTCTTGTCTGTATTTGAAAAGCACTTTACCTCAATGAGTTCAATGCAGACTTCTTATCGAACTAATTTTTACAGAAAATAATGATTTAATGGTTTTATTTTGACTTTAAAAATATGTAGTACTATTTTTCCCAAAAATACTTTATGTTGAGATGCGTCCTTAAAAGTCTCCTATTTATAACATTTTTTCCTAATATCCCTTATTTTTCACAAAGGGTATCTAACGATTCGAGAAATTGTTGTCAATTTAGTACATCAAGATAAGAACTGGCAATTTGTAAAAAGATTAGAAAATTATTAAGGTGTTTCGGTAATTTTGACGAAACTCTAGGAATTCATAGAATAATATAGAAAAATTTAATCAGTTTATGCAGAAAAGAGTACAAATCCATAAATCTAAATTATTCAGAAATCAATAAAAACTATTTTTCTTATATACATGTGAGAATTGTTTTCAATTCTGCTTTTTGGATTATTTTCTACTAACCTAAAAAAATTTAATATGATTGATTTATATTTTAATTAATTTAGGATATAAAAAAATAAATTAACTTTTGGACTTGTGCGATTTTTGCACAAAATGAAATGTAAAAAACAGAGAATGTATTAAATCAAGTATTTCTGCTTCGCTTGAGTGCATTTTATATATAATATAAACTGTTTAATATAAATTATTTAACAACGTCTAAAACACGTCATGAAAAATTGATTTTCGAAAAAATAGACTTGTGCGGTTTCTGCACCAACTGATTCAATTTAATTTCAATCTTGTATTCTTCAATAACTTGACAGATTGAATTCAAAATGGTTTAGGGTATGATCTAGAAATTTTGAGAAGAAAGAGATTTTAATAATTTCATGTCCAATTCAGTAATTTTTTATAATTTGAAAAAATCCAAAACTCCAGTTAAGTAAAACTTTAATTTATTCAAATAACTTTTAAATTACAACAATTACTTCAAAATTCAAAAGTTAAAAATTAATTATTTTATATTTCATTTCCACTTAATTTAAATATTTACAACATCTTTTATAAGTTTTCTAACTTTGTTATACATTTTTTCCTTTCTTCACAATTTTCTTTTATCATTCGTTGGATTTTTTAATGAATTTTCTAATGTAATAACTATTGTTTCCATTTCTTTGAAGAACTATTTAAGAACTATAATTTTTTTCGAACAATTAAATTTTTTTCTTGTAACTTTTTATTCTTCAATAACGTTTTCCAGTATTTTGTTTTTTCTCGTTATTTTCAAACAATTTCTTAATTCTTATCACTTGAAGAAGATTTTTATTTCTTAATAAAATAAAATTTAATTTTTTTCCTTGTTATAGATTTTCTGTTTTTTACGCGAATTATTTTAGTTTTTTTTTATAATTTTGCTTTTATAACGTTGCTTGAATACTTTTATTTTGAAGTAAAACTCTTAAATATAATGTACTAACTTTGGACTACCTGAATAAATCATTTTAACATTTGATAAAATTACAATGGTTTTCATTGAAACTTAAAATTTTTAAAACAATTAAAATAACCTTTTTTAAAATAAAGAAAAATAAATATTTTGCAGTTTTATCGCTGTTAGATAAAAAGTATGGGGTCTTAAACGATTTTACAGTTCAGTTTTAAAATAACTGCTGTTCACTTATTCAGACACGCGCAACATATAATTATTGAATATCTTATTTAGTGGACTGGAAATTAATTGCTGAAGAATAGAAGAGAGAAAAGACAAGGAAATTGATTGCTGGTCTTGAACACTAAAATCATCATTGTAATAGTACTGTCTAGCATGTGCAAAGTAATATGGTGGGTTTTTTGCAAGGTTATAATTAGCCAAGTGGAGTATACACTAGACCTTATACGAGCAGAGACTCTAAACATAACAACTCTGTTTCGCATCATAAGTCAGACCAAGTTTCCTGCTTAAATTTAGAGAAAAAAATAGTACTCTAGCAATATACATACACTGATAAATTCTCAATGAAAGCAGGAGACTGATTCTAAATATAGGAAAGGAAAATAAAAATAGTAATTTTAATGTCAAAGACATCCGTTGAGGAAATTTAATTTTCTTCGTTTCTTATTATACAAGATGTTTATTTTAAGCAGATTTTTTTATTTCGAGATACTTAAATATATAAGGATCTGCAATTTCGAACTTTCAAATGAAGCGAAATTAAAAAATCTAATTATCTAGATTAACATTTTTTTAAAGCGAAATTGCTTCCAATGTTTGCTTTATTTTAAATGAAATGTTTTATTTTTTGCTGGATAGGGGATTTCCATATACTACGTGATCTTTTTAAGGGGTGGGAGGTGTTGGTGAAGTGCTAAGCTAATATGTGAGGAACGGATTCGAGCTTTTCTGCACTATCGTAGCTGTATTTGTTTAGTATAAATTTACAAAAAAAAAAAAAGAAAAAATCTTGTTACAATTTTTTTTTAAATTTTTTAAAGAATTTATTTTATTATTGACACGTTTTTAATAATTAAATATGCTACATTCTGTTATTTCTGTTAAGAAAGCCTTAATGTTTTTTCTAAAGTTATATTATCGTTCAAATTTCATGGAAGTATAGGCAGTTTATGTGTAACCCTCGTAAAATAGACTTTCATTGTATTTATGGAAATCACCTCGTTTCAAGGTCTTTTTTACAGAAATATTTATCCTGAAATTAACGAGATTTTGGAAATATTTTTTATTACGTAATCTTAACATTTGGTAAAAAATGGAACGAATTCACGGGAATATTTCCATAAGTACTTTTGAATAAACAAAATTCCTCTAGAAAAAGAAATTTGCTTTTATACATTAAATAAAGAGTGACGAACCCACGTGGCACGTTTTTTAACTCTTTCGTCTCCCAATTTAAAGACGACACGCTTCTCCGTGATTTCTTGTGATTTTAAAAAAGAAATGTGTACGGTATGCTGCAAAAACACGTTCATAATATTATCTGTAAAGGATTCTTAAATTTCTCTTTTAGCCCCGTTTTCGTCAAAACAAAAAACAGTAGACTCAGTAATAAAATCTTTATTCAAACAGTTGCTTTTTATAAATACAAAAAGCACGAGTTAATTAATAAAAACAGAAATTGTTTTTATTGTTAAATTATGCATTAATTTTCATTTTCTGCTTGTCCTTTTTAAAAAAAAACAAAGAGACGTGGTGGCAACAGTTTTTAATCATTCTCATTGTTTTTTTCTCTGGAAAATTCCTGGAGTGCTGAACGATCAATATCAACGCGTATACAGAAAAGAAGCTTTGTTTTAATGGCGTACAATTTTTTGTTCAACGTCAACCTGGATTTTTTCAGTTTTGACGTAAATTGTTTTCTTGTTTCCGTTTGTTATCTTTATCTTTTCACCAGTTTGCTTACTTAGATCTTAAGTACCAAACGCCCAAACGGATGAAATTGAGAAAGATTTTAAATTTTCTAAATATTTTACAGCTAAAAAAAGTTTTATGTTGAAATTTGTTATAAATTTGTTGTACAGTTGTGTTTAAAGAAAGCTAATTTTTAAAAATAGTGACAAACTTATCGTGTTCGTAACTTCATGTTCGTTACATCCGTTTTGCATGAAAGCACATTAGAATTTCTATTTGAGAGTTATATTTTACTTGTAGAAACTGTAACTGCTCAGATGTTGAAACAACCTGCTAAACTCGCGAACAAGTGTTTTAATCTATATAGTAATAATGTTACAAGTACATTCAGATGATGACTCACTCTCGAATCTACGTGAATTGCCTGATATTGATAAGTGTGCGACTATAATCTTTAAACAGGTGGTATGACGAACACTTCCTCTCATTCAAGCACCTTTTAGGGTTTAAAACTTGTTAAATCATTGATATTAATGCAGAAAATTAATAGCTAGGGTTCCATTTTTATTATAGTCAATTGTGATTTAAAAGTGCAGACAAGTTTAGTCGTCTATTTTACTTTATAGCGCAGATTAAATCATTTTTGTATTAAAAAATTTGCCAATCGTCAATCATTGACAATTTCCCATAATGAAGATTTAATGTTTTGGAGATGTGATGCAGACCTTTCGTCATCTATTGAATTTGCAAACATTTATTTACAATTACTATTTCTTTGTACTCTTTTACATTTTTTAATGTGACATTCTAATATAGAAGATGTGGAGTCAAACAACACAATCTCAAAGATTCGCACACTTTAAACGCTTTTGACCTTTTTATCTTTTGATTTTCTTAATGCTTTGAGAAAGTTGCACCTGTAACAAAGCCTAGACAGGAGCATGACATAAAAGAACATAACAAGAGGGGTTCGTTCAGAAGATCAAAGTAAGTTTTTGTGCTTTAAGCTTTGAATCAGGTTTTATCATTCTTTCACGACCACGTTCGAGTATTATGTAGAAAGCATCCAATAAAATTTCATAGGGTACTTCATCTATTTAGCGTTTCCTCCTCCAGAGACGAGATGAAGCTAAACCCGTGCGAGTTAGAATAATTAGTAGGTCGCCGTCTGATTAAGGCTCGCTAAACCCATTCCCGCGCTTGAATTCGCCTGGATCAATTATTGTAGAAGCTGTCACCGGGGTTTGCGAAAGTAATTACCATCATATCCTCAATCAAGAATTTTGTTAATGACTTCAAAATCATTTCGCATTTACTTTTGGTGAATAGGACGGCTTTAATTAACTCCGGAAAAATGTCAATAGAGAAAAAATAGATGTTTTACTAAAGGATATATAGGCAAAAAGATAAGGGTAGGTAAAAATCAGGTTCGTTTAATATTTGCTGGTTTTTTAATATCAATTCCAATTTTCTCCTCGAGTATATATAAAAACGCTGAAGCATGTGATTCTTGTCCTAAGTACCTATAAAGAACGCTACGAGAACATGAACATTAAAACTAGTTTCAGTTTGTGATTTTTGCTTCAAAAAAGTGCATTTTTTGTGATAAAAATTCAACCACACTTTTCAAGTGGATGTTAACATAAGTAGATTTTGATTTATTCAATTGAAAACGACTCTAAGGTTTCTTTCTACTCGTGTTTCTTGAGACTATTTCTAGAATGGACTTCTTTTGTCTGGGAAGAAATTATGTTCTGAAATGTGCTGTAAGTTGAAATTATTCTAAAAATTGTTAGTTGTTATAGATACTTTAATGTCCAATTTTGTATTTAATGTCCAATATATTTAATATCCAAAATATTGAATAAAGAGCTAAGGTAATAATACTTTTGAAAAAGAATCTACTTTTTTTTTCTATTCTGTGTACAGGAATAACAGGGTATATGAAGCATATATTATATTTTCGATACCGGCTTTATTTTATGGGAATCGTATAGAGTGGCTCTGCAATTTTTCAAAGCCCTTTTCTTCACTCGTCCAATATACATAATTCGTAGGCTGTGTAAAGGTACCTAAAGCAGACATCGAGAGTTTTGTGTAGTAGTTATGGTTCGTGGTTTCGAACAAAGAGCCCTTAACAACAGCCCGAGTTAGTCCAAACCACAGGTTAAATTCGTCCTTTGGAACATCGACTCTCATATTTCTTTATCAGTCGTTCAACACTTTTTCACCTCCAAACAACTTTAGCTCATAATTTCATTAGGATTATTAAGAAATTTTACAGTTTATAACTTTCTCAAAAAGCGGATATAGAAAAGCGTGAAAAGATTTAAGCTTTTAGGTCAAGAGTTGTGCTTCAAGTCATTCCTTTACTTGCCAGATGGGTTAGCAGCAAGCTTTCAAGAGTAATGCCGGGAGCAAAATTCATAGTAAAAGTTAAAGTGATGAAAACGAGAGAAAATTTTGACTCAGACGAGAGTTACTGGATGAACATTTTCGTAATAGGGTGAAGAGTTTTTATTTTGATCTTTTAATTGCAATTATGTTCTAAAAATATCTATAGTAATGTAGAAATTGTTGTCATTTGAACAACATTATAATGATCTAGAAAATACTAATCTAAATTATGTCTTCATGCATCTGTAATTTATTACTTTTAGACAGACTGCAACTTGTATTTTTTTTATGAGAAACTTTCCCACATTCACATTTTATGGTAAATGTAGCAAATGACACGTGCTCAGAATGTTCAGACAATAAGTGGTTTGTATCATGATTGGGTTTCACTAACAATGTCTCACTCTGTTCAATTTTTCATCTTGAAATCATGTTCATGCTCATCTCGTATCGAGTAAGAAGTACATAAGTGTTATTGAAAATAAGATCAGTCTTGTTTTTCTCTGAAGAACCATGTCTAAGTGTATAATTATGATTAATACACTGGGTGAGAAGAAGGTAAATTATAGAAAAAGTTTGTTATCGAAGAAAAAAAACTGAACAGAAGGTAAAAAAGTAAAACAGAAGACAAAAAAGTAGAACAAAACATTAAAAATACACAAACTGTCTTCAGGGGAATTATAAAATTGAATTAGGGTGAGGAACAGGTTTCCTAAGTAATCTTCAAGATAAGGTTTATGTAATGAATTTATGCTAATAGATAGCTGAGTCATCGCACTTTACACTTTTTAATTTATATAAATTCATTAGCTAATACTGTAAAAAATGTATTTGATTAATGATCAATTAAATGTAGCCGGTCAATGGATGCTATAAATTTTAATGGTAATAATGACACAGAAGGGTGACATCAGATATTCTCATTAATTCTCCGATAATTGCAGTAAATTATAGTTTTGCATAATCAATAAAATAGTTGAATGGATATTTTTATTCACTGATTGAAGATTGTTACCTTAGATCCCAATAATGTTACGTACAATCAAAACATACAATAGGACGAAAATAATCAATAGTAGTTTGTAATCTATCTTTATGATGAATTAACCCGAGTTATGTATTTATCTTTATTAAATTATATATACCTTTTTCAAAATAATCTTATTCAATTTAGAGTTTTATGCTCAATTGCTTTTATAATGACTAAAATTAAAGAAGTGTAATGTTTTTCCATAGATATTTACAGGATCTGATTTTGAAGATGTTTTTACAATAGTTGTTTCAGAAATTTTCGCATATGTAATGAAAATATTATGCTTCCACGCGAAAAATTTAAATTTGTCGCGATCATTTGGATAATTGACAACAAAAAACGAAAAAGAATAATTTGACAATGGAGGCAATGATTTGAATTCTAATTATACGGCTCTCCCGTCATCAACCTTGACATTCTCGACATGCTTGGGTGCATAACCATGCGAACTCTTTTCTTACCAAATCACAATCTTGAACATTTAAATTTGCAAATTACGAAAGTGTCGGACAATAGAATGAAAAGATTTATCTTTATTTAACACTAGGGGAAATGTTTTTTTTTCTCCACCATGAATTAAAGTATGCAAGAATATATAATTTAATCAATAAATTATTCTTAATCTAGATATTCTAAGTTGGACAGACTAAATTGATTTTAGAATATTTTTTTCCATGAAATATTTTTCCAGCTACAAATCAGTTCATTTTAAAATTGGTAACTCAAACATCTGGAGTATAGCTTTCAGAATGATAACAGATATTAAATATTGAAGATATGATGTGTATCGATATGATTTTTTCCCTCTTTGACAAATTCGTTCTATTATAAAGTTTAACTTGAGAATAAGTTTTCAAAAATTTGTTTCTAAAATAATTTTCAATTCTGATGTGTGAATTGAATAGACGCGGGAATTATTTTTGAAAGCAGTGTATGTATATTTGGTGTACGTTTTCCGTTGTTGAGGTTCTTTTGCATGCAAGTCTCGTCGCCCAGCGTCCATGTCCGGACCGGAAGTAACCAGCAACGTCTCTGACTGCTTTATGAAAGCAGTGAACTCTCTGTCATCATCCCACCTCCTCAAGAGCAACTTCCATGGTTCAAGGATACACCATCATGAACCTTTTTTATCTCGTCTTTGGTATTTCTCAGGGTTTTCTTTTCATCAACCTGTAGTAGTGAAAGTCAATTACACGTGTTGGTTGTCACATTCAGAAAACTGGTTGAACAAGTACCTTCTTATTAAATTTTTCAAGAGTATCTGATATTCCTTGAGACTCTTCTCTCATTGTCACTGACTCTTTGAAAAATAATTTTCTTGGTATCTAAACTCATTTCTGTTACTTTGGGGATTGTTTTACGTCCGGGTTTTATATAAGAATCTTGATTAATTTTTGTCAACAGCGACCAAAACACATTCTCCAGACAATTCAGATCTTCAATCAGTCATTTTATTTGTAACGTCAATTGTTTCGTAATATTATTTGTCACCACATCAGTACAGAATTTTAATATACAGTGATACTCTACCGGCAAAAATTGTGGGACCACTTACAAAAAACGTATTAAAAAATAAACGTCTTTAAATGTTGATAACTCTGTTAGAAATTAGCAAAATTAAATTTTTTATAGATCATTGGAAAGCTTTTAAAATTTGACGTCAAATAGTCCTAGCTTGAAGTTTTTTTAATTAATAGAAACGGAGATTTGATGTGATAAAGACAGGTGAATTTTTCGTTTTCAGTGAATTTTCATTGTTCAAATTTCGTGGGCTGCAGTTTCTAGAGAAATAATAGGAAAATTTTGAAATTAAGCTGAATAAAACCTTAAACTTTTAACTTTAAAATAAGCCAAAGAAAACTTAATTATCTTGACTGGTTTGAAAGTTATAAGTAAACTAACAAAATATAACGAGCGCCAGGGCGCGATTAGTTTTCCATCCATTTTAGAAATTAAACTATAATAATAAATAAAACAAATCGATGAATAATATTTACCCAATAAGGGTAAAATAAAAATTAGCAAAAGGCAAATTAAAAATAGTGGAAAAAAGACTTTTTAATTTAAAAAATTGAGTAAATAATTAGTATTTTAAGTGAAAAATGTGAGTAAATAGTAGTGAGCTTTTAAACAATAAAAGTGATTAAATTGTAAGTTTTAAAAAAAAAAATTATAAAGCAATATTAGTTTGATATTATACCGATATTAAATTGTGCGGCGCGTCAGCAGGAAAAGCCATTCAAATTTAAA